>JAVIAB010000092.1:81174658-81704658 GCA_032433765.1 Megaustenia siamemsis
ATATCTCTCTACTTTTCTCACATTCACTGACAACATCTCTTACCTCTCTGTTTGGTTTTTTTAATCGCGGCACCTTTGAAACTATCCCATAGGTGCACCAACCTGATCGTGACTGTTTCCGGTCTAAATGCATTGTGGAAGCCGAGAAAACAGAACTCGTAAATGTGATATAACACTCTTAGCGTATCATCGTGGCTGGATTTAGTTGCATAAGCTAAATAAGTTACAGTTTAGAGCCGTACAATCCGAGAGGCCCCAACAAATGTTCAGATTTTATTTTTGTAACTACATTGTTCTTTTTTTCAACTGTGATGTTCTGGTGTTATTTTATTTAATGACATCAAGGAGTTGGGAGACCATACAGTTTCATTGAGCGTATGGCTTGACCAAATAATGATCTGACCCCGCTAGTCACGATTATAAGAGTAGATGTTTCAAAGGCTGACTAATTTGAGCGCTCTTCTGCTGTGTCACTATAAATGTTTCTAATACATTTTGAATGCTTTATGGAAGAATTAGGCAGCCGCGATAGCTCAGTGGTTAGTGAACTGGACTACAACGGACAAGAGGTCGGGTTCGATCCTGACCGACGACTTCCGGGTTCACCCAGCCTTAAATGGGTACCGGATTTTTTTCTGGGAAAGTAAAGCGGCATGGGCGTAATAGCAACCACATTACCCCAAAAATTATGTTCCCAAGGTCTGTAAAAATGATGGTCACGGACACCATATTCCCTATACGCCACTTGGTGTGACAGGGCTCTTTACTTTTTTTTAATGGAAGAATTATATAAAAGTAACATTTAAGAAAGATCTTGATTCTTGATCTTTCCAGTGCCCTTAGATAAGGCTTGTAGAGACTAAGCGAATTGCCTCTATTCTGGGCGAGATGTTCGATTATACAGAGTGGGTCTATGCCTGCATTTATTTCTTCTCTTGTTATAATTCTTTTCAGTGTTTTTAGAGGTCGCCCTCTCTTCTTCTGACCTGACGTTCCCAATTTTAGAGCCTGCTTAGTAATTCTCTTGTTGTTTCTTCGGATTATATGACCGAAATACATCCATCTTATTTTCTTAATAGTAGACTAGATAATACGCCGAAAAAGACAAATTGGCAGACCTAAACCTACGATATAGAGATATTTGTAAATCAACTCTGAGTGACTTCTTCATATGTGAAAATGATTAGGAACATCTGGCAAGTGACCTCACATCTTGGATAGCATGTATAAGGAATGGCATAACATCATTTAAGACAGCTATTGCAAAACATGGAAGAGAAAAGACATGGAAAACACTGTGGATCAGTGGACCTGACTTGTTCATTTTGTGGCCGAGTGTGTTTGTCAAACATTGGTAGAATCAGCCACAAGAGAGGCTGTTTGACAAAAAAATAAAAAAAACCAACAACAACAAAATACAATAGCTTCCACTAAACTGTCTGATAAGACGAAAAAAGCCAAATATGTAGGTTAAATAAATGGTTGAATGGCCATGTCTCTTATTTCCGCATTAGTCTTCAGTTCATTCCATTTAATACAAAGCATCTTTCTTAGACATTTGTTTTCAAATGCGGTGAGTTGTTGTTTTTTTTCAATCTCCTTTGTCGTTTTCCAGCTTTTACGTACATAAATGAAAATGCACAATACGTTTGAGTTGAAAATTCTTAGTTTTATGTTCGTGCTGAGAATCTTTGTTCGCTGTATTTTTTTTTTTCAAGCTTTTTAAAATCGAAAGCCACCTTTGCTATTCTGATTCTGATCTCTTTTCTAGTTTCTATATCTTGATATATACTGCTACCAAGGTATGTACAGTAATCCACTTTACTGCTACCAAGGTATGTACAGTAATCCCCTTTACTGCTACCAAGGTATGTACAGTAATCCACTTTACTGCTACCAAGGTATGTACAGTAATCCACTTTACTGCTACCAAGGTATGTACAGTAATCCACTTTACTGCTACCAAGGTATGTACAGTAATCCACTTTACACTACCAAGGTATGTACAGTAATCCACTATACTGCTACCAAGGTATGTACAGTAATCCACTTTACTGCTACCAAGGTATGTACAGTAATCCACTTTACTGTTACCAAGGTATGTACAGTAATCCACTTTCTGCACCTTCTTCACATCCATGTAAATATTGCCTTTTTGTACAACCCAGGTGTTCTTTTTTTGGGTCTTCTCTCTGTTAATTTCAAATCTTATTCTGCCAGCCAATAATGATAGAGAATTTGTGGTGGCCTCTATCTTAATTCAAAATATAACTAAGAGCTCAATGTCGTCTGCAAAGTCCAGATCTTTAAGCTGAGCCCCATTGAGCTACTTAATACCGTTTTTGCTAGTACAGCAGATCCTCATTATGTTCTCAATGATAAAATGCATCCCTGTTTTATTCCCGTTTCGATCTGGAACCACTCATTCAATCCTTCCTCTGTACATACTGTACATGTTGAGCCATTGTATAGATCTTCTGTAGTGTTAGTCACTTTCTTCGACGTTCCGTAAAGGAAACTAAAATATCAACAATAAACTGCTGTGAAGTTCACTTAGTGCATTTTGGCACTTAATGGCGTGAGTAAGAAATCGCCACTGATATCTGTTCTGGGGTTATTTCTCAAGCCAACCGCACGTAAAGTCATTAAAATCTTTACAAATCAATCTTTGTCTCACATTTCCTAGACTTCATCTTGTTTTTTATATCATCTGGGGTTTCAGTGATAACAAGAGCCAAAACGTTCCAACTGTTAGTATGGTTTAGAAATTACAGTTATCAATATCATGGGTATTATGAAACAAACAAATCACGTGGCAGTTAGGTCTCTGATTTGAAGATAAAATGATCAGGATTCAAACAGAACCTGAGACTTTCCTGTCGAGTCAACTCAACAACAAAATGAGTCAAAACAGAAACGTGTAACTTGATTGCTGAATCCGAGAGTGTTATAACATTGAATATAAATAATCATGAGTCCCTCATTACCAAGTCTATTTTCTCCAAATTCTTTCATCTCGCCTCCTTCTCTCTCTCTCTCTCTCTCTCATTCTCTTTACTTTCTATCTTCCTCTCTCGAAATCTCTGAATGTATCGGTCTCTCTTTTCTCATTTTCTGTCACAATATACCTAAATCTTTCTCATTTATCGCAGCATATATGAAACTTTCTTTTCTCTCACCCTATCTCTCTATCTCTCTCTCTCTCTCTCTCTCTCTCTCTCTCTCACGTTTTCTTTATTTTCCCTTACATTTTTTCCCGTTTTCTATCTGTTTTATAAATAATCCCAGGTATGTTCATGATACAGTCTTAATCGCTAAGAGTGAAAATGAGTTGCAGGAAATGTTATACATTATAGTGAAGGAAAGCAAAACTAAATAGCTTTGACTCAATAACACACAAAAAAGCAGAAGCAATGGTAGCACCAATGAAAAATACACCACCGCAATGTACAATAACGACAAGTTGAAAAATATATTACAACAGGTAAATACATTTAAAAACCTGGGAACAATATTAACTTCAAATAGAAGAAGTAAGACATAAGTTAAAAGCAGAATGGCTCAGGCAAAAGCAGTTTTCTGAAAATGAGGAAGATACTGTGCAATCCATTTTTGACAATGGAAACACAAAAAAGTTCTTAAATGTTATGTAGAACCAGTCTTAACATATATATGTAAATCATGGACGATGGGACAACAGGCAAGAACATCCCTCTGGGCTGTAGAATTGTGGTTAAACAGAAGAATGTTGAGAATACCATGAACAGCTAAGAAGAGTAATGAAAACGCTCTGAAAGAGGCCAAAAAAGAGAGTTAATTTTCACTATTAGGAAGATACAATCGTCATTTTTTGGCCATGTAATGAGAAGAGAACTGGTATATATTGTGACAACCGGGAAACTTTCTTTGCTCGCTTCTTTCTGTTTATTTTTAATTGCATTACTTTTTCCTATCTGTCTTTCTTTCTGTCTACCAAAGACCAATATCCCATGAATCTGTTACATTAAGTCAAGCCGCGAAACAAGCTTCTCTCAACAGCAAACAAATGACCTACCCCATGGAGGAGCCAAGCAAAGCGTGCAGCGGAAATTAAGGTCCTTCGTCTCCTAGATTGTGACATAAATGGGTTATTACTTCACGCCTGAAACTTATTACAAGACGTCTAGACTACATACTTTCTCCTTCGTTTTCTCTCCCAACATATACTTGGTTGTAGTTGTAGTAGTAGTAACAACCTTTGTTGTTCTTGTGATAGATAAGGGTCTGGGAAATGAAATCTTTCCAGATTTATGGAATATAGTTGCAAGCAACTACCTCATCTTCGTTTATCTCTAGAAAAGGTTACCAGACACACCGCGGCAGTAGATCATTAACGACGGTGACTGATTGTAAAACATCGGCTAGAGAGTATTACGTATTGGGTCGATGGGAAGGAAGATAAGGTAAACTATGGTGGTTTAGACCAGTGATTCTCAGCAGTTTTGGTACCAAAAGGCAAGTAATTCTTCTGCCTCTGCTTCATCCCATAACCCTGTGGATCTTTGGAGCATAACAGACATACATCGTCACCCTCTTATATACTCTCTATCTTCTGTTATTGTTTGCGACTCTGAAATAGGCAAGCCTATTCTTTGATGTTATCTTCCAATCTATTTCTCGTCATACCTCTCCTCTCAACCCTTTCACAGTTCCTGGCAAGAATGGTCTTTGCTAGACAAGACGATTGAGATACGCGGCCAAAACTTTTTATTTCATTTTGCGCTTCTTCAAAATAGTCAATGATCATAATGTAAACCGAGTGCTTGTTGTATCCATGTGTAAGCTTTCTGCATTTGTGATGCGATCTAAGTAAAGTAAAGAGCCCCGTTACGCCACGTGTTGCATAAGGAATATAGTGTCAATGCACATTCTTGTTACAGACTTTCGATACATGATTTTTGGAGTAACATGGCCACTATTACGCCCGTGCAGATTTACTTTCCCAGAAAAAAATCTGGTACACATTTAAGGCTGGGTGAACCCGGAAGTCGTCGATCAGAATCGAACCCGACCTCTTGTTCTTTATAGCCCAATTCACTAGCCACTGAGGTATAGCGGCTCCGAACTAAGTCAGAAATGCTTTAAAACATTATGGTTCACATTTCGCTACATTAAACAAATGCACTTTAGCTTTTATATCGCTTTCCTGATAACACAGTGAGATATCTACACAGTTCATGATCTCGTAGTAGGTAGAACGGGTTTGGCACTCAATATAATTTCATAAAAGCTGGTTGATTATTGTAAAGAGGAATTGAATTTTACATTCTTTTAAAATGTTGGCTCAGGACAGCTACAGGCAGCCTACTGTGATTGGTATTCAACTAAAAATAGTTGTTCTTTTAAGTGCTGGACACAGGCTCTTATTGTACTCCTTCGTTTCTAGTAGCCGTGATATTGATTTTAATAAAAACGACAACAACGGGAAGAAATGCACGACACAAAACAGCAATCTTTTCTTTGCAGTCACACATCCAGCACTAAATCATGAGGGCAACCAAGACATGAGCACAATACAACCTCAACTATTCTGCATTATGTTCTACCTACTATCTCTAATTGGGGCCTCGGTAGCCTAGTTGGGAAAACCATCCGACTGGACTACCGACGTTTGGACAACCCGTGTTCGGTTTCCGTTGGAAGCAGTGTGAGTACTCGTGGTTGGAAAAAAAAAATATCCCCACGGTCGACCCAGCCGTTGGCAGAAATGGGTACAGGGTATTACCCTGGGAAGGTGAGGAATATCGCTTCGCATCTGAGTTTCGATGCTTGAGGCGACACTATACAGAAATCTCAGAACATTTCTGGTTAGGCGGCCGAGCACATATGGGTGGAAACTCGCGTGCTAAGACGCCGGTTTAAGTGTCGTACTTTACCTTTACCTTTTACTATTTCTCAACCACCTAAGGTAATACATCACTTGACAAACAATGCTATTTTAAACGAACACTTTGTGGTTGTCAGACGAGCAATTTACAACTTTAACTTTAATGCAACCCTTGTAATCACCGATTAAGAACCGTCATTTTCTTATAATTCATCTAATAATGCAACGCGTTTGGTACCTAACATTGTACTTCATAAACTGTCATAAATATTTACAGAACTAGGTGGTACAGTTTTATGAGGAAAACCGAATTAGTGGCCACATGGACTAGCCGCGATTTGCGGAACGTATAAACAGAGAATATGTATAGAAATAAAAAAAAGAACTGATTGTAGAGTTATCACAGTAAATAATTAATTGAAGTTTGAAATGGACGTAGCTACCACGATAACACTCGTTGAACCGTAAGACATCGTCTTTTAAAGATACATTAAAGTGGAGCAGTAAACATCATCTTTTTAAGATAGGTTGAAGTAGTGACGTTATAACGCTGTAAAGTGGGGCCGTTAAAACACTTTAAAGTGAAGCCGTTAAAACACTTTAAAGTGAAGCCGCTAAAACACTTTAAAGTGAAGCCGTTAAAACACTTTAAAGTGAAGCCGCTAAAACACTTTAAAGTGAAGCCGTTAAAACACTTTAAAGTGAAGCCGCTAAAACACTTTAAAGTGAAGCCGTTAAAACACTTTAAAGTGAAGCCGCTAAAACACTTTAAAGTGAAGCCGCTAAAACACTTTAAAGTGGAGCTATTTAAACACTTTAAAGTGGAGCTATTTAAACACTTTAAAGTGGAGCCGTTAAAACACTTTAAAGTGGAACAGTTAAAACACTTTAATGTGATTTTAAACTAATGCCACATGACAATTGTGACTTATTAGACCTTAGTCACAGAATGGTGATATGGCTGACTGTAGTCACCACTTCTGTTGGAAAATTAAATTTTTTTCTGCAGTACTTGCTTTTCTATAGTTCTGTACTGTTCAATGGCAATACTGGGGACTGGTCGTCTTGAGACAAGACGCCGGTCTCGAGACAGAGAGGTTGTGATTTCAAATCCCCGCTGCACCAGTTGAAATTTTTATTAGTGATTTCTCTCTGCAGCAACCACCCCTGGTTTCAGCAGCGAGGCTTGAAACGTCAATTACTCCTGGACGAAAAAAATGTGAGTACCTCCGAAGACGGAGTTATCTGTCTGTGCGGCGAGGGACCCCTGTGCACACGGCTGTCAGGATAAAAAATGGATTAGCACGCAAAATTTAGTTCCTAGTCTCTAGGGACTTCACCAGAGGTGAAAGCTGGTGAACAAAAACAAACAAACAAACAAACAAACGGTAATATAATAACAAAGAAAGTAGCTGTTTTAGTTCTTCCTTTAAAAATAAAAGACCATTAAAATAAAACATAGAAAACGATACTGTGGCATTCAAGAGTGAAAACGTCTGTCCTTATATTTTTTACTCCGTAATTACTCATTCTGACGGAATTCTGAAGAGTTTATGCTGTCTAGAGCATAAATACAAATTAAAGCGACTGCTTGAGTCACGATTGACGAACAACAGAGCTCATCATAGCTCTACTCCACCTCAAAGTGGTGCTCGTTCAAACGGACAAGCCAAGCGGGTAGGGATCGACTCAAACATGCCTAGGTGATGTTTCCGTCCTAAGGTCAAATATGACAATCATGCTGCAAACTACAACACAATGAGACACTTCGGTGTTCTCCTCTTTACCTTTTTTCTGTGCTCCTTACCCCTCATTTGTTTTTATTGTACCCCACTCTCAGACATCTCACTCTTACCGCCTTTTGAGCACCTGTTAGTCTACTGTTCTATTCTTTCTCCTTTGTGTTTGCACACTGACCCCTGTGTGAACTCCTCTGGTTCTGTGTGCATTTGCGCACATTTCTGCACGTTTCTGTACGTTCACGACAGCCGCACTTGGTTGCTATTTCCTTTTAGTTTTGACCTCTGTTTACACACAGGATAGATAATTTTGTTTTCTTTAACAAATTTCGATTGTTTTTGTTTTGGTTGTTTCGTTATTAGTTTTGTGTGTGTGTTTTTTTGTTTGTTCCTGATGAAGGCCTATTGGACCGAAACGTCGTTTCGTCTATGTCGTCCACTTATCACGTAAAGCTTCTTACATACCATTTTTTTCTACTTTTTAATTTTTCCTCACATTCAGCTTTACTGCAGCTTCGTATTTTTATGCCTTAACCCTTTACTACAACACAATGAATCTATGTCCCTTTAATGTAATTCTATGGGCGGACGATAAAACGGAATAAGCGTCTGATGAACGTCGAAAAGAAAGGATACATCCTAATAAGATTACTATCAGCACTGTTTCGTTCTATAACTGTTTATCTGCAACGCAAGTATTCAAGTATCCGTGAGATACTTGTCTAAATAGTAAAATATAGATATACAATTTATTCCCGAGTTGTGTTCCTAACCCTTTATATACTATAGCCATACGTACACATGCGTGAAAGACATCGCCAATGATAGCTATTTTTATAGGTAGCTTAGCTGGCCGTGTGCTCTAGCGTTTGTTTCTCGTGGCAAAGGGCTGTGTCGAGGTGTACGGGTTCGATCCTGCTTCGGGCTGTCTGTTGTTCTCTGTTTGTTTTTCTGTTGTTGATTATTTGTGATTTTTCTCACAGTGTCGCAAACATACTTCTCCCCTTGAAATTATTCGCTGGGAAACAAAAGGAATGAAAAAGTCAGGGACAGGTACTGTTTAACACATCATTCAGACGTGCACTGTCGAGACTAAGCAGAAGCTGTTGTTCGCCTCTTTATTTATCTGTACTGTTTGTTTCTGTTAGGGGCTTCGGTAGCCTAGTTGGGAAAACCACTGGACTAGACAACCGATGTTCGGACAATCCGTGTTCGATTCCCGCTGGGAGCAGTGTGAATTGTACTCGTGGTTGGAAAAAAAAAAATACCCCCACGGTCGACCCAGCCGTTGGCAGAAATGGGTACCAGGGAAGGTGAGGAATGTCGCTTCGCATCTGAGTTTCGATGCTTGAGGCTACACTATACAGAAATATCCGAACATTTCTGGATAGGCGGCCGAGCACATATGGGTGTAAACTCGCGTGCTTAGACGCCGGTTCAAGTCTCGTACTTTACCTTTACTGTTTTTTTTTTTATAATTGCACAGTTTTGCAGCAATATTTAAACCCTCTAATGTAATGAAGTCATCCTGGTTTGTCAGGAGCACATATAGAAACTGCTAGAATACAGAACATCTGAATTTGTCCGGCTTGTTGCAGGAGCTACTGAGTTAAGTGCTCTGTGCACACCGTGATCTGTGTGTTTCATCCGTTTTGATCATGTTCCGATAATCCAATTGTTTACGATGAATGCTGATATCGTATGACAGGGAACAGTTGGCCGTGTTCACTTTCTGTGCGGTTTCGCCTTATGTCTTTTTGCGTGTGCTGAGACTGCTAGGATGGGGACTACAGCTACCTTTCTTTGTTTGGGAGATGAGTTAGTAATTCGGATGATTCCACTGGCACGGGCGGTTGAGCAATTATGGATTTTAATTCGTTTGCAGTGATACCGGGGCCTTCCATAACCAGATAACCAAATTTAAACCCTGTGAAAAAATGAATATTAAAGAAAATGTCAAAATGCGGAAAGCCGTTGCTACCACGTGGTTGGCGTGCTCGTCTGTTGACCAAATAGGTCCTGGTTCAATTCAGTTTAAATGAATGTTTATAAACATACAAATATATGCAATATATAGATATAACTCAGTGTCAATATGTTCCTGGGATTTACACAGCAGCCCTGACTATCTTATGGGCCTGATTCATGTGTGCTCTTCTGATGTTGCTACAAAATATGGACTCGCCCAAACCCTTCAATGGTAAACACACCGTAGCTCCACAGAAACCGCATAGAGGCCACAAAGTTAACTGGTTGCGCTCGGGGTTGGGCTCTGTTCCAGATGCTGCAGCCCCCTTCCCTGCCCCCCCCCCCAACTTCCAGCTGCATCAAGTGATGACATGATTCTCACATCCTCCATTATCCGCTTCATCCTCAGATGGAACCGCTGTGAAGTTATGGCGAGCTTCAACTCTTCGCCCACGCAGCAGTGATTGCGACGAAAAATCGGTGTATACAGACATGTCTCGCCAAATTAGCGACTTCGCTCTTAGACCTTCGCTAATATATTGCTGACCTGGACGATAAATGGTAATTGAAATATTTGTTAACAGTTTCTTTATAATCATAATCAGTTATGTAGCATGTTTTGCAATTATTTGACCGAATGTAATTTAATTAAAGTCAGCATGTAATTCAAATACCTAAGTTCTGTAGCGGTCACGTCTCATATATATGTATATATAAAAATCGCTTCCTGACCAGAAAGGTCCAGGTTCAACCCCCAGCAGTAGCTGATTTTTTTTCCGACTGACAAGGCTCCGGGATTCACCCAGCCTCTAAATATGGGTACCAGAGATTTTTCTGGGAAGTAAAGGCGGCCTGGCGTGATACCGACATCATCACCCAAAAATGTGCCGTTGTCATAGAAAAAATATGGTGATTAACACCATATTACCCATACGACTAGCAAGGCGTGGAGGGAACCTTTACTTACTTACCTATACATATATATATTTGACATGTAAACGAACTTTTATTGAAAACGAAGCAAACCGTTATATTTATTTTAGTCGACGGAACGACTGGGAAATATGAAAAAAAAAGATCCAAAACTGCCCCGTTCAAAACGGTACGTTAGATACAAAAATTAAAAACACGGACGTTATTGAAATCTCGTTTTGCTTCAGATAATTAAGACACATTTATAGGAATCCAGAAAAGACAAAAGAAGATTTTTTAAAATCCCAACAAAACCAACTGAGAGCCGGAGAAATAAAACAATGATAAGATTGTAATCGCTAAATCCAGCTGGCAAGTAAGAACTCAGCAACACCAACAACAGCTGTTTTGCCTTCATCATCATCATCATCGAGTGCTATCTCTGCAAGGAAGGTTGGCTACCATAGAGCGCCATTCTGCTCTGTCTCTTGCTTTGATGGTGCAGGTTGTCATATGCTGATTAGTCCATCTTTTAATGTTACTCGTCCATGTTAGGCTTGGTCTGCCTCTGCCTCTTTTACCTTGTATTTTCCCCTCCAGGATTACTTTTAGTAGGCTGTTGTGTCTTTTAACATGGCCCAAAAATCGCATTTGTCTAGTTTGAATTGTGTTTAGCAGTTCTCTTTTCATTTTTAGATGTTTTAATACCTTATCTTTGTCTTCATATGCGTTCAAAGCATTCAGATTTGCCTTCACATGCGTTCAAAGCATTCAGATTTGCCTTCACATGCGTTCAAAGCATTCAGATTTGCCTTCACATGCGTTCAAAACATTCAGATTTGCCTTCACATTCGTTCAAAGCATTCAGATTTGCCTTCACATTCGTTCAAAGCATTCAGATTTGCCTTCACATTCGTTCAAAGCATTCAGATTTGCCTTCACATGCGTTCAAAGCATTCAGATTTGCCTTCACATTCGTTCAAAGCTGTGAATGAGCGTCTCCCACTTCCGTGTACATTAAATAAGTTTATTGTGTTATTCAATCTCAAGAAGAAACTTTCACTGCGCCAACAGATCTTCTATTACCGTGTTTACTAGCTGGCCCATAGCTCAATACAAGAAACTACGGCGCTAACTTCTGGACGAGCTAACTGTGGACAAATTACATCATTCTGCTCAAACAAGGTTACCAAAAATAATGCATGCATGACAAAATTGTTCTATGAATGATAATCATGTGTACTATGCAACCAAAGCGTACGACTTTACATACTCTGACTACCCTAAAAGCACAATTGAATGGATACTAATTTTTTTTTTTTTTTTTTTTTTTTTTTTTTTTATAAATTTACTTCTTTTAAAATAATTTAGTCGGAAATGTTGCTACAGTTATTACACTCACATTTCGTTCGTAAATTAGTCCTTGATATCAAATGAATCATCTAAAATTGATTTTCTAATCTAATAATATTGATTGCATTTTTAAACTTATTCTTAAAATTATCAAAATATTTGACTTCATGCATCAAACAAAGAGATCGACTGGCAGATTTGACTTGACTTCAGACAACCAAACAAACAGACCGACAAATAGAGTTGATTTCAGACAATTAAACAAACAGACCGACAATAGACTTGACTTTAGACAATTAAAAAAACAGACCGACAAGTAGACTTGACTTTAGACAATTAAACAGACCGACAAGTACACTTGATTTCAGACAATCAAAAAAATAGACCGACAAGTAGACTTGACTTTCAGACCGACAAGTACACTTGATTTCAGACAATCAAAAAAAAATAGACCGACAAGTAGACTTGACTTTAGACAATTAAAAAAACAGACCGACAAGTAGACTTGACTTTAGACAATTAAAAAAACAGACCGACAAGTAGACTTGACTTTAGACAATTAAAAAAACAGACCGACAAGTACACTTGATTTCAGACAATCAAAAAAAAATAGACCGACAAGTAGACTTGACTTCAGACAATTAAACAAACAGACCGACAAGTAGACTTGACTTCAGACAATTAAACAAACAGACCGACATGTAGACTTGACTTCAGACAATTAAACAAACAGACCGACATGTAGACTTGACTTCAGACAATTAAACAAACAGACCGACAAGTAGACTTGACTTCAGACAATTAAACAAACAGACCGACAAGTAGACTTGACTTCAGACAACCAAACAAACAGACCGACATGTAGACTTGACTTCAGACAATCAGATTTGATTTGACCGCTTTCAATTGTTACCGTTTTACTCCTTCACAACCTGTCTGTCATATCTCTGGTTACAAAAAAAACACTGCATGTTTCCGCAGTTTTGTCAAAGATGGTGTTTGTTTGTCATTAATTAGATGCGTTGGAAGATCTGGTATTGCAGGTCATGAAGAGAGTATGATAACAAATGATCTACTGTGTCCATATTTGGTTTACGCCAGTGGGTTTAGCCAAAGTTTTGATTGGCAATGTGCAGTTAATGTTGAAATTAGCACTTTGATCTTTCCATTTAGTTCTTTGATCTGGTAATATTGGTTTCATTTTGAGAGGTGTTTTTACAGTGAGTAGCCAGTTTTGGTTATATATCAAACTTGTGTGCTTAGCACACTATTATATGGATCTGAAACCTGGACAACATACTCAAATCACGAAAAAAGACTAAATGTCTTCCACATGCGATGTCTCCGCAGAATAATGCACATCAAATGGCAGGATAAAATAACAAGCTTAACTGTCCTGCAACGTGCTAAAACCCCAACAATCATGTCGATGCTCAGATGTCGAAGACTAAGATGGCTGGAGCATGTCCAGCGAATGGAAGAAAAACGCATCCCCAAGCAAATACTATATGGTGAACTAATACACGGAAAAGACAAATTGGCAGACCTAAAACTACGGTATAGAGGTATATGTAAATCATCTCTGAATGACTTCTGTTGAGACTGTGCTAGGGCAACACTTAGAAGAGAGAACTTCCGTTGTAAAGATGGTGGGATCTAGGTCACGTTCTCTTGATCGTTGCAGTAAGTGCATTAGGGATCTGATTAATTTCGGTTTTCCATTGTACTTTTCTGCGTTAAAGTAAAAGTGATAATCTTCTTATTACATCTGCGCCGCTAAAGCGATGTTGTACGTCAGCAACAGTCCCTTTTTGACAAATCAAGCGTTGTGAATGCGACCTTCCAACGTCTAAACTTGATCTGCGCTTTACGTCACATTGAGTGCTGTTCATGGCCGGTGTTGGAATTCCTCGACGCAAGTTATTTCCATGTTACTTATCAATGTAAACAACTTCGTCAGCAGAAGTTTTATCTCTTTACGAAATTTGCACAGTGTTTTGTTCGTCCTAGGCTGCTTTTACTAGAGTAATAAGAAATCGAAAGGGAGCGAAATTGTGTGTACGACATTTTTTTGTGTGCTACGTCATCGTAATGGTTCATTGTACATCCCTTGAGTCTAGACCGGCCGTACGCTAATCTTACGGTCGGTTGTTTGATGTGCGACGGGGATAATCTGACGACTAACTGTGTGTCTATATGTTCGGAATTGGAGTCAACAACGATAGCCTAACATCATCAAACACACTACATTTTTTTTAAAATATGACGATCATTATTTTCAAGAGGACGTGAACTCCCGGTATATGGAGGATAGGCGGCAGGAAAAATTGAAGGCTATGCATGAAAAGTGTTCCTTGTTGCAGTTTCTTCATATTCCAAGTCCGGCTTGTTGCAGGAGCTACTGAGTTAAGTGCTCTGTGCACACCGTGAGCTGTGTGTCCCATCCGTTTTGATCATATTTCGATATTCCAATTGCTTTCGAAGAATGATGATATCGTATGACAGGGAAAAGTTGGCTGTGTTCACTTTCTGCGCGGTTACGCCTTATGTCTTTTGGCGTGTGCTGAGACTGCTATGATGCGGACTACAGTTACCTTTCTTTGTTAGGAAGATGAGATTCGGTTGATTACGCTGGCACGGGCGGTTGAGCAATTATGGATTTTAATTCGTTTGCAGTGATACCGGGGCCTTCCATAACCAAATAACCAAATTAGAAGAGAAAAGACTTATGAAAAAGGATGGAAAACCTTATAGATCAGTGGGCCTGACTTGTTCATTCTGTGGCCGACTGTATTTGTCAAACATTGGTAGAATTAGCCACGAGAGAAGGTATTCGAGAAAAACAAAACTTCAAAACAACAAAACCAAAAAAAATACACAATAGCCTCCACTAGACCGTCTGACAAGACGAAAAGTGTCATATAGCCAGTTCTGGTGGTGGTTCACACAATCGCCATTTTAGGTGGTAGTTTCCTCAGGAATTTGTTTGCATTTGTTCAAGTTAGATCGTGTTGCTGTTAAACTCAAAATATGTTTGCATGTGTCAGGTCATGTTGATGACTTGAGCAATGATAATCCTAGTTTATTAAACTCAAAAATTTGTTTGCATGTGTTAGGTCATGTTGATGACTTGAGCAATGATAATCCTAGTTTATATAACGTATCAATTGTTTTCTTTTAAATTATCTGGGAATTCAATGTAACCGGGGATGTGTTGACTTTATGCATCTTCTTTCTTTCAGTGATGACAGAATTGGTTTGTAGCCATTTTTTCTTTTAATGAACTCTCCTGCTTATGTTTATCTACAGTTTCTAAAATTCCTTAAATCCATCTTTTTCGTGATCGGTCCTTAGTTTGTTCTCGTGGCGTTGTGGGAGGCTTGTTGTATAGTATTTTGATCTTTCTCTCTTATCACGTGACAAAAACATTTTATCCGTTGTTTCATTTTGTGTTTAATGGCGACGAATCAATAAATGTAAAATGAACTGAAGTCAAGACATACACCACAGCGCAATATCTCACATTTTGAGGAACATTAAAAGCGATTCATCAATTTACACATGGATGAAGCCGTGCTGTTATGAGAATTTTGATTCAATAAAGATATTGTTGTTTATTAGTAGTGGCAGAGTGTTTGTACTTGTTGAAGTGTCCGATAATTATCTCCATACTATGAAAATAATGAGCTCACCGCGAACAAAGAATTTCAAGATATTTCACATAGATCGACATGATATCGCAGTTCAAGAAAGAACAAATTATTTTATTAAAATATTATCTTCTTGTGCTTTTTTAGATTTGTATATTTATAGGCTTTAAAGATGCAGCGATAGACATCATCATCATCATCATCATGTACCCTGCCGGCTGGCGTAGGCGATCAAGTCCCTCCACAATCTTCTATCTACAGTGCATCGTATCAGTTCTGTTGTTGACTGTTTTCCATGCCATGACACCAAGCTATCCAGTATTTTCTCTCTTTGTCGTCCGCGATCTCTCTTTCCTTTTATTTTGCCAGTTGTAACCAAGTATTCCAACTTTCCTCTTCTCATGATGTGCCCAAAAAATGTTGATTGCTTCTTTCTGATGTTTTTTAAGAGCTCCCTTTTTGTGTTGGCCTCTTTGAGAACTTCCTCATTGGTCTTTTTATCTGTCCAGGGAACTTTGAACATTCTTCTGAGAAATCCCATCTCTGTGGCCTCTAACAGCGATAGACAAGAATTTAATAAAAGTAAAATATACTCGCTCATACCTAAAAAGCACGCAATGATGACATCGGTAAAAGAAAGGCATATAGTGAGATGAGGGAAGACTGCTTCTCACTTGTGCCGTAATCCTCTTTATCTTCTGAATAAACACTTTGGCAATGGAGTTATGACGATCTTGGAAACTTTGTCAATGCAGCAGTGCAATTTATTTCCGAAAATTCCTTGGGGGTGTGGTGTACCTACGTGTCTCCCTACAATAGCGACAACTTTTTAAAGTAAAAAAGTAAAGAGCCCCGTCACGCCATATCGGCGTATAGGGAATATGGTGTTAGTGACCATAAATTTTACAGACCTTCAGCACCTGATTTTTGGGGTAATGTGGTCTGTACCTGTTCTGATTTATTTTCCCACAAAAAAATTCGGTACCCATTTAAGGCTGAGTGAACTCGGAAGCCGTCGATTGGGATCGAACCTTACCTCTTGTCTCTTGTAGTGCAATTCACTAACCACTGAGCTATCGCGGCTCCTTGACGACTTTATTACATATTTTTTTAGATATTAGAATTTCACAGAATTGCAGGGCAACATAACTTAATATGAATAAATTAAACGCTGAAATCACATGACCAGAACTTTTATCTTACATAGGGCTTTGTTTATGTGAAAGGAGCAGGACTCTATAAGGTGTTGGAGAATGTCGGATGACATCCGTTACTACTCAAGCTGATTATTTCATATCAATGCATGTCACTACACATTTCTTCTAACTTTTAACTCCCTGTGGAGCACAAGCTTCAACAAACACTTCTCAAGATGTCATGTTTCTTGCCTTTCTTTTAAGATCATTCCATGTCTTCCCCATCATCTTCATCTCTGCTTCATTTGTCTTCTCCAAGAATAATTTGGTGTTCCTCTTTGTCTTTTTCCTTGGGGATTCCAAAAAATGGCTTGTGTAATACTCTAAGTTGGCTTCCGCAATGTGTGGCCATCGTCTTCGCTGTATCTCTTTATCCACTGATATCTGACTGGTACATTTTAATAATTCTATGTTAGTGAATTTACCATGCCATTTCCATCCTTTCATTCTGCGCAAGCATCCAATAATGAAGGTATACTATTCGATGGTAATTTATCTGAATACTTTGAAATGAAATGTGCAGTCAAGCAGTTATGTGCCATTATTCCTATTTTCTGTGAGTACTTTATCTTGCGCTTGTACAAAATGATTTTTGACCAGTCGCGAGTGATATTCACTTTCAAACAAGACATGATGGTTTCTTCTAAACTTAACCAACCTATGTGAAAGCAAAAACAAGAACAATGGAACACTTATCAAGAATCCTCTGTTGATTTGTCTTAGCTGGTAATACATTAGGCTGTAATCAATGCTGTCAGCATTGATAGGTCATGATGTAAATGTCTTGCAATCAATGATGGAAGGACTAGGTAATGTGATTTACTATTTTTGACTCTACAATCTTCCAAAAGCGGAGTCCTGCGACATTCACAGTTGTCTCTTAAGAGCATCCCTCTTGCATCTGTTTTACAGTTCTGGTTACCGTGTCTCTACAGTTCTTCTTTCCTTCCTCATCTGCCTTTCAGCGTCGAGGGGAGATATAATTTGCGGTCTGTTGCTCTTCTGTTCGCCTCTGCTGTTGTTATGTTTCTCAGTGCTTCTAATATTACATCGACCCTTCTTTTTCGTGGTCGACCCTTGGGTCTGGTGTTCTCACAACGTTTGTTGAAGGCTCGTTGTGTTGTGTTTTGTTCTTTCTGCCTTGTCACGTGGCCAAACCATTTTATCTGTTGTTTCCTCATATATTCTATGGCGGAGGCTATTGCTAGCTTTTTTCTCAGTTCTTCATTTCTGATCTTATCTCTCAGTCTGTTTCCTGCCATTCGTCTAACACATTTAATCTCTGTAGAAGTTATTTTTCTTATTGTTCTTGCATCTAGGGTCCAGGTCTGGCATGGGTAGCACAACGTTGGGATGAAGATTGTATTGTATAGTGCTTGTTTTGCCTCCAGAGTTATTTCCTTGTTGGACAATAGTGGTGATAACTGTCCGATGATTTGACAAGCTTTGTTGCATCTTGATCTATCTCTGGTGTTTGAGAATTATCGTTTGTCATTAGACTTCCTAGGTATTTGAATTCCTCTACTTGTTTTAGTTGTCTGCCTTCTATAGTTATGTTCTGTTTATTTTTGGCGACATTCATGACTTCTGATTTGTTGAAGTTGATTTTCATGTTGTATTTTGTGCCTGAGATGTTGAGTTTGTTTAAGTGTTCTTGAAGGCCTTCTATTGTTTCATGTATTATTGCCTGATCGTCTGCAAATAAAAGCTCGTTGCTATTATATATATAAAAGCTCTACAGTTAGGGCCACTATTTTCCTTGACGAAATAAGCTCTGGCATTGTGAAGGCTGCAACATCTGGCAAACTTACGCAAAGAGTTTTCATCAGTATAGATTTAATGCTCAAGACAAAGATCTTCATTTACCAGAAATGTGTGCTTATCTCCCGTTTAGACGGCTCTGAGATTTGGGTTATTTATTCAAAGCATGAAAATAGATTGAACATTTTTCAACTACGCTGACTTCGCAACACAACGAACATTAATAGCAAAACACTAACTAGCTCACTTGTCTTGCTACATGCTAAGGTTCCATCCGTCCAGGCACTGTTCGAAGTTAAAGACTAAGGTGGTTGGGTCATTGTAGAAAGTTGGGCATTAACCGCTTCCCCAGGCAGTTACTATTTGGGAGGTTTACAGATGATAAGAGATGGACGCGCAGATAATATCTTAGGAAGAGATGGTTCTGAAATACCCTGATAGATGTTTTCATCAGTGAAAGGGGCTTAGCGAATCAGGCAACAGGTTGTGTCTCATGGAAGGCAAAAATAGAGAGAGAATAACCATCATGGAAAGACCAGAGGACAAGAGCTATATGAGAAAGAAAATGTTCAAGTATCACACATGAAAGTAAAATTACATCTTGTTCTGTGTCAGAACCTGCAAATCTGAAATAGGCCGATTTGGTGATGAAAAAAGTGCTCCGTAAAAAAATATACCTGACAATATCTGCTGACCTATTGTTTGATGCTGATTGTTCGTCGAGACGACAATTGTCATAAAAACATTTTTAACGTAACGGAATCTTGGGGACGCTTTGATGCATGATAGAACAAGAAACACTTCTCCTCTCTACGATTGTTCACCGACAGAAAACATCGATAGACAGGATTCCCATGAAAACCTGAACCAACTGATCTTACTGATCAAATATCGGCCTTGTTTATTTTCTCTAGGTCGCTTGCGTATACGGAGGTTTTAAAAATTATGTTGTGAGGTTTTGTTGAAACTTGTAACCTTTGATTAATGGTGGTTTTATCATCTTTATTTTTATAAATTTTAAAAATATAATCTACGTGTGTTTATTGCATACGTTAGAGTTTATGAACTACCACTAACCAAGATCCTACTATCCGGCCCTTTGTGGTAGACTTAAAACAGATAATCAGTCCGAACAAGCGAGAAGGGATCGAAGAGGCGTCGCAACCGGGTATGAAATAAATGTATTTGTGACGTTAAAATGTGCTGGCTTTCTAGGCCCAGATATTGATATCTTGTTCTTTAACCGCAAACTAATTCATCTACGCCCTATTAACTACATTTTAGATTGAAGAGGTCTAGTTATTGGGCAAACGCAGAAGAAGAATGAAAGAAATCAGCATTATAAACTGTAACTGTTTCTTTACTAATGAAAACAAATGCAGAAAACATTGCTTATCAATAACTGCAGCAGGGCCAATAAGAATATGCTAATCTGAATTGCTTAAGATTGCATTTTACAAATCTGGTCTCAGCAGCGAGGCCCGGCTTGAAATGTCAATTACTCATCGACGGAAAAATTATGAGTACCTCCGAAGTTATCTGCCTGTGCGGCGGGGGACCCCTGTACACACGGCTGCCTGGGAAAAATGGATTAACACGCAAAATTCAGTCCCTAGTCTCTAGCGACTTCGTCTGAGGTGAAAGCTGGCGAACGAAGAAACAAAAAATTGCGTCCAACGTTCTGAAAGTCACTTCGCAAGTAAATAGCACTCGTCACTTCAGATGGCAGGGGAAGAATATTTAGCTAGCGTCCATATTTTAACATTTTCCTCGGTACATTTTTAGGTAATGACCAGTATCACGTCAGGTAACTCCAGCTTTCCAGACAAGGTTCTTGTGCACATTTATTTTTATAGGCTGTATAGATCCAGATAAAGCGGTAGAAAACAAAAATACACAGAATCTCAGGCCTGAACTTAGAAACATCTGGTTAATAGACGAACGTACTTCGCTATCTCAGCTTCTACGTTCACAATTCATTGCGTTACAATAGACATCATCCCATGTAATATTTCTAGCAACGAAGAGATCAACAAAGAAAATGAAATAAATGTAGAAATCTAAGTACACCAGATATGATTAAAAAATGTATGAATTATTAGCACCAGATGTGATTCATATACTAAGACTACCGTATTGCCTAATGTTTTACCAGCTAAGATAAATCTATTAACTGAACGACTCAACATAACAACTCAAAGATTTATGAAGCTAAAGAGAGCTCACAAAAGATTTTCCTTCCTCTCCTTTTATTTCTCATTTGTCTTTCAGCGTCGAAAGAAGATATCATTTGGATTATTTTGCTCTCCTGTTGCCCTCTCCAGCTGTTATGTTTCCTAGTGTTTCTAACATTCTATAAATCCACCTATTCGTGATCAGCATTTGAATGTGGTTTTCTCGCAGCGTTTATTAAAGGCTAGTTGTGATGTGCTTTGATCTTTCTTTCTTATAGCATGGCCAGCTCCAAACAACAACCACATTCCTAATAAGTACTAGTTTGACGTTCTAAAAAACAAATTGACACGCAAAACGAAAATACGTAATAAACAACAAGAATTAAGAACCACCGAATTCTAAAAACGAGTTCATTTTATCTACCCTGCAAAAAAAATAGTAAAATTTGCTTAGACATTGCTTTGGTGACATCAGGTCACTTGTTTAACGAAGTAAAGATATAAATTTATGATTAGGTTAATTGTTATGCAGATGAAGCGGCTCAAAAACATTTGTTGCAGTCATCTCACCTAATCCATGATTTGAAAAGAGTCCAGTCTCTAGAAATCTCATAATGGAGTTGCCATTATGTTGATGCGCATGAATGTTGTCCAGTTCTGTTCTACTCAGATAGAAGGAACTAGACAAAGAATGGCAATCATGAACACAATTATCTGGCACAACTTGCAGTGCAGATGGGAGTGTGCTAAAGTAGCTTTACACGGAACGAGTGAGACCAGTCCTGGAGTATGGTATTGTAGCTTTGGCAATAGCAACAACATCAAATTTTGCGACGATCAAACAGTCTCTAAAACCAAGCAATGAAAATTAAAACATAATGGAACGTAGCAAAGTCACACACTCTCGATGAAACAGAAAAGATAACAGGGCTCAACAACGAGGTGAAAAATTCAGAAGATTGACTAACCATCCCATGCACAAAAAATAAATGGTTTTGTAGACAAGTGGAAACAATTTGTAGAATCAACAAAAATGCAGAAAGCAGACCCAATAAACTCTATGACGACAGCTACACCGTTTAATAATGTATAGAAACATCCACTGTGGAGAAAACATCATGTTCCTGAACTAAAAGAGAGAATTCCCGACATATTCTATAAAAACAGCCAGAATGAAGAACAGAGAAGAAGATAAACACTACAATACGTAGAGAAACACTAGCCAAACTTTCACTGGACACATTGAATCAGCAACCACTGCAACAGAAAAATACAAAGTCTTTCTTGACGTTTCGGCCTAAATGTGACCTTCTTCAGAAAGTCAAAAATATACAGGAGATGTAAAAACAATACTGTTTGATGGCGGTTTACAATAATCAAATTGAGAGTGACACACTGTACAGCTAAACGTAGTAGTAGTAGTAAAGTACCCCAGTCACGCCAAGTGGCGTATAGGGAATATGGTGTTAGTGACCATACATTTAACAGACCCTCGGCACATGATTTTTGGGGTAATGTGGTCGGTATTACGCCTGTACCGCTTTACTTTCCCAGAAAAAAATCCGGTATCCATTAAAGGCTGGGTGAAACCGGAAGCCGTTGGTTGGGATCGAACCCTACCTCTTGTCCCTTGTAGTCCAGTTCACTAACCACTGAGCTATCGCGGCTCCCACGGCTAAAAGTACATGATCGAAAAGTTATATAAGATAAAATAGTTATATAAGATAAGTAGCCTACAACGACAAACTGAATGAACTGTGGCGAGATAACACCTCACATATCACATCGCATGGCACATAATGATGATGACTGTATGAATATTGACAACATTTCCAATGTGACATTTAAAACCTTATCACATTAATTTATCTCCCCTCTTTTACTGGATTGTATCCAAATATGGATTCTAAAATAGCCGAAATTACGTTCTGGGAAAACTCCCCGCACACTCTACACGGTTAAGCATGACGTAAATGCTAGAAATGCCCAATTTGACATCCAGATTGAGGTGACTCATGTGTACAGATTAGTCAATTTTGTGGGCGGAGATAAAAATGGTCTCATACAATCCAGTGGGTGTCTAGGAGAAGTTTGAGATCACTTATTTATATCGATTGCATTGTTGCATTATGTAAGTGCCGCAATCTCTGCAACAGGTCGGTCATAGTCAATGTTAGTTATGAAAACGGTAGACCCACTATGATTTTTGACGACAGCGAACGGTGCCTGCGACTTACACAATCTTAATGCGGACGTGATGATTAAGAAGGCTAAATACTAGGACAGCGGCAGCTACGACTTAGGTGTAATACAACAGAAAGAGGTAGTCTAAACCGACATAGGAAAGAAATATTGAGGTAAAACTAATATGGAAGTAAGTTTGATATAGCACTATTGAGTTATTGACGGGTCATCATCATTGCACTCCGAACATGTCCATAGATGCTCAGATCCCCTCCTCAAACAAGTCTCGCAGTGTCCAGCTACTGACGAATCCAGTTCTGTGTTGGTTGATTAGTCTTCTTACACGCCCACTAAGTTTCTCGTTTCGGGCTGTGCCCATTTTAACTCCCATCTCTTTCATCCGAATGAGTGACATGGACTCATGGTTGGGAAGCCCTGTGCCCTTCCCACATCTCGGAGAGCATTGATGATGTCCGCCCGATCAATTGGTAGACCGTCCTCAACAATAGCGCAGCTAGCCAACCTATCCGCTCATTCATTTCCCCGTACTTCATGATGTATACAAAGGTGAACTTAAGTATTTTTGACTCTATATACACTAGTTAGGGACAAAAGTTTGACGAAGAACTAATTAGAAAAGAAAGAGTGACGCTGAACGTGTCAGAAAAGGAAGATTCAGGCAGAACGAATTAGGATAGGAAGATTGATGTTGAACTAGTTAGAAAACAAAGATTGACTTAGAGCGATATGCAGAAGAGCATCCTGTGACACCTTACCCAAAAAAGGAAAGGAATAAAAAACAAAAATGGATAATGAGCAAGGTAACAAACATTTTACTAAAAGTTATACAGGGAATGATTCATAATAAAATTAATATTAAATTAGATGAGCCGCAGTTTGGATTCAGGAAAAAACAGTAAAACAAAACAAACCATATTCAGCATGAGAACATTGATTGAAAAGTACATAGAAGTAAACAAACCAACATATGCCTGCTTCATAGACTAGTCAAAGCTTTCGATAGAATAAACCATAATCAACTTATAGACTGCCTAAAGGATATAAATCTAGACGACACAGACATACGACAAATATGTAATTTATACTGGGAACAAACAGCAATAATAAAATATAACAAAGATAACTCTACACCCATTGATATAAAAAGAGGAGTAAGACAAGGATGCATCATATCACCAAGCTTGTTCAAATTATGCACTGAGCAAATATTTAAAAATTTCACAGAGATACCAGACTTAAACATTAATGGAAAGATAATCAATAACCTAAGATATGCTGATGATGCTGTATTACTATTAGAAAATCCTAAAGATCTACAACAATTACTTAATGAAATTAACATGACAAGCCAAAAATATGGATTATATATGAATATCAAAAAGACTAAAACTATGACCATATCATCATCTTCATGTACCATACCGGTTGCCGTAGGTGATCATGTCCTTCCACAATCTTTTATCCACAGTCATTGTATCAGTTATGTTGTTGACTGCTTTCCATGCCATGACAACAAGCTATCCAGTATTTTCTCTCGGTGTCGTTTGTGATCTCTCTTTCCTTTTATTTTGCCAGTTGTAACTAAGTATTCCAACTTTCCTCTTCTCATGATGTGCCCGAAAAATGTTGATTGTCTCTTTCTGATATTTTTTAGGAGCTGCCTTTTTGTGTTGACCTCTTTGAGAACTTCCTCAGTGGTCTTTTTAGCTGTCCAGTGAACTTTCAACATTTATTTGAGAAAATGATCATAAGGAAAGAAAATTCTCAAGACCTACAAATAAATATCAAAGTTGAATGAATACACCTGGAGACAGTTCAGAGCTATAACTACCTTGTACATACCATAACCAGTGATGGAAAATGTAAATCTGTAATAAACAAAAGAATAGGTATGGCAAAAAGCAATGTTAATGCCATGAAAAGTATACTAATATCAAAACAAATAACACCAGGGCTAAAACTAAGAATAGCAAAATGTTACATCTTCTCAATATTCCTGTATGGTGCAGAAACATGAATATTAGACAAGAAAACAGAATAGAAAATTGAAGCCTTTGAAATTAGTATTTATAGAAGAATACGTAGAATTGGATGGAAAGAAAAGAAAACAAACGATGAAGTTTTAAAACAACTAAAAATGAAAAGAGAACTGCTAAACACAATTAGAACAAGACAAATGCAATTTTTGGGGCATGTTAAAAGACACAACAACCTATTGAAAATAATATTGAAAGAGAAAATACAAGGTAAAAGAGGCAGAGACAGATCAAGACTAACATGGACGAGTAACATCAAAAGATGGACAAATCAGCCTATGACAATCTGTACCATCAAAGCAATAGACTGAGTGGAATGGCAATCTATGGTAGCCAACCTTCGATGCGGAGACGACACGCAATGATGATGATTATAGCGCGAAGGAAATTAAGAAGTTGCTAGAACGTGGCGGTGCTCTCAATTTTCTCAATCTTTGATACTTATGATGATACAACTCTAAGACATAGGAAAGTTTGAATCTAGAGAAGTTAGCGGGCTACTTGTTTGTTGTGTTCTGTATAGCAAAAACAAATGTAATCTATTTTGAGTAAGTAGATGGTGTAACGTACACTACTACTAGGTATGGTTCGTTCGTTTGCGTTCACCCGATGACTAAATGATGATACATCTTCGTCATCCGCCCTTAAAAGACGCTAAGTGGGCGTGTGTTCTTCGTGTTGTGGTTTGCTGTGAAACTGTGATATTTGAGCCTTTGTACCAGTATATCCGACTTCCGCGCAACATTCTTGACTACAGGATTGTCTTCCCTCCTCGATTCCTGCTGACTGGACAGATCAGTCTGTTTCTGGAGGCACCACAGAGAGGTGGAGCATGGTCAGGATGGTCCTGGTTCACCTATTCTGGCGCAAGCTATCACCTGTGGTTCGCTAATAAGTTCAAACTCTGCTGCTGTGAGGCGCCTTTGCCTTCATTAGACATGGTGACAGCTTTACAAAAGAAAGATGGTGAAAATACGGACGTTTCAGTCTACATGTGGCCTTCTTCAGAAAGCGAGAACAACACAAACAACGAAATAAAGATCTATCTAGAGCACAGAAACATTGATCATGTTCAGCATCATCAAGTACCGGGCGTGCTGGCGTAGGTGATCATGTCTCTCCACAACTTTCGATCTCGGCAGCTATTTATCATTTCTGTTGTTGACCTTCTGCCAAGCCATTCACTTAAGCTGTCTGGTATCTTTTCTCTTTGCTTCCCTCTATCTCTTCGTCCCTCCATTTTCCCAGTTATTACAATATATACCAGCTGTTTTCTTCTCATTACATAGCCAAGAAATTATGATTGTTTCTTCCTAATATTGGAAATTAGCTCTCTTTTCGCTTTAGCCTCTTTCCGAACGTTTTCATTACTCTTCTTAGCTGTCCATGGTATTCTCAACATTCTTCTGTAAAACCACATTTCTACAGCCTAGTCAGGTCGGGTAATTAATTTTACCTGCTACTGTATGCAGTAAACAGTACAATCTGCGGCTGTTCTGCTGCCTTGCAGGTATGCCCGGGAGAGTAAAAGGCTAATGGAGGGTACCTCAGAATAAAATAACCCCACTGCCTTGTGTCAAAGGCTAGCGGAGCCAACCGTAAACAAACCGACGGAAGGCAACAGAAAACCACCGTAGTAATTTCTGTGTACAGTCATGAAATGGATGACGTTAGACAAAGATAAAGTAGCAGCGGTATAAGTTAAATTTTGGAACTGGTTTTGGAACAGATAAATAAGTGCAGTGCTGGTGTAAAGCTGGTAGCAGGAGCATGTAGTGGGGTGTAACGTACACTCCTACATGGTACGGTGACAGCTTTTCAAAAAAGGAATACACTTTGTCAGTGAGATCATTTTCAAGGTGTCCAAAATCTGCTCCACACGGTCCATTTCTGTTTTTTAAAAAAAGTAAATAGCCCCCGTCAAGCCAAGTGGCGTTTAGGGAATATGGTGTTAGTGACCATATATTTTATTGACCTTCGGCACATGATTTTTGGGGTAATGTGGTCGGTATTACGCCCGTGCTGCTTTACTTTCCCAGAAAAAATCTGGTACCCATTAAAGCTGGGTGAACCCGGAAGTTGTCGGTTGGGATCGAACCCTAGCTCTTGTCTTTTGTAGCCCAGTTCACTAACCACTGAGCTATCGCGGCTCCTCCATCTCTGTAGTTTATTTCATAAAATATGTCCATCGTACATTTACCTATTTCAAGAATCCATAGTTTTATTGGGTCCGTCCATTTTGTCTCCACCGTTTATTGAGGATAATTCTTTCTGTTGATTTTGTCGCTGAAAGTCGAAGCCATGGATGGTCTAGACTCAAGGGCATTCACTCAGTCTCACGGCCCACAATCGTTTCCACTTTATAGATTTGTCAATCCCAGTCAATCAGAACTTCGGCACGTGGATGCAGCGTGAGCTTTTTATTTTCTTCATTTAGAAGCAGATATAAATTAAATCACATTTCCTTACCAACGAACCGGCGTAAACACACTTCCATCTTGGGTCTTGCCAACGAGCCGGCGTAAACACACTTCCATCTTGGGTCTTGCCAACGAACCGGCGTAAACACACTTCCATCTTGGGTTGCACCGGAAGCGCAATCAACCAACACAGAACTAAAGTCGCCAGTCGCTGGACACTGCTAGACTTGCTGAGGAGGGGATCTGAGCACCTATGGACATTTTCGAAGTGCAATGATAATGAATAAATAATTCAACTCAATAATTCAATTATTTCTGTGGTATTTTTCACACGTGTAATTTCGTTACATCTTCTTCTTCTTGTCACTGATACCTAAAAGGTGTCGTGGTTATATCATTGAGCTGCTCGAACTATCTGAATTAGTGATTTTCTGTTGTTGTTACATGTCTCTATCACTGCATCTATCCACCTTCTTCTGGGTCTTCTTTCCTATTGGTCTTTTCCCATGCATTCTTGATAAGAACGCCCTTGATGGTAATTGGTGAGGACTCATTCTGACCAGGTGACCAAACAATGTAAGTTGTTGTTGCTCTATATATTCTTGGCAGGGTTTTGTTCCTACCATTTTGCTTATGGTTTCATTTAGCATTCTATCTCTTCTTGTGTTGTTTGTTACTTTTCTCAAGCATTGCATCTCACATGCATTGATCTTTCTTAACTGTGATTTAAAAAGAGTCAATGTTTGACTTTCATAGCACAAAGTTGGCATGAAAATGCTATTTATAATTTGTTGTTTAGCTGGCATAAAAATGTTTGGATGTCTTTGCAATGGTGAAAGCTGGTATTTCGTTACATGACTGAACTATTTAACACGTTTTTTTGGAGTAGTTTCCCATCGGTGTAACTCTCACTCTAGTCAGATCTGCAAAGTGTATTTGACCAATTCAGACCTCTGTTGTCAGAATATTCAAATCTCTTCATCCCTCAAAATAAGCTTCTGAGACATGCCACCCACAACTTCTCTTGACCAAATCCAGAGATCTTGTGCTTATGACAGAATTGCTGTCCTCTTGAGAAGACACAGGCTTTCGATTCATGCAGGATTTCGTATAATCTAATAGCTGCGCAAATTATTCTTTCAGAGTCTCACTACTTGGTATCTAGGTCAATTTGATGATGACGTCATCACAATATGTGCTCAATGGTAAGTTCACTGTTGCGACAGTCTTGAGAAAGGATTCTGTCTTGGATATCTAGCAGGCCTACCAGATCGTGGAGCGTAGCAATTTCATTTCTATAATGCGATGAGGATTTCAGTATAAATCTTGAATAGCTGACAGCACATATTATGACGTCATAAACATTCAAATTTAGAATCAGCAGGGGAAATGTGATACATATATAGCTTTTCTATTCCGAAAGATTAGTCTGTCTGGAAGTGGGTGCAGTAGCAGATGGTGGTTTATCATTTCTTAGTGAACATTTTGAAGAAGTTTTATCTTCCTTTAGATTCTCAGAGTTTGTTTATCGCCATGCTTGGGAGTGGGCGTTGGCGTGGCACTGAGAATATCTGGAACTTTCTAGTTCAGATTGAAATTGTTATTTTTCTAATGTGACTTTGTATTTAAGACTGCTGACGCAAGATTTTCTAGCAGTTTATTATTTATTAATTTTTCGAAGAAATCAGAGTATTCAAGTAATGCTTTGTTTAGCTTCATCATTATCATCAAGTGCCATACCGGTTGGCGTAGGCAATCATGTCCTTCCACAATCTTCTATCTACTGTGCATCGTATCAGTTTTGTTGTTGACTGTCCTCCATGCCATGACACCAAGCTATCCAGTATTTTTTTCGTTTTGTTTACTTTAGTTTCCTCGAAGGATCATCTTCTTTGCACAACGGTCAACTCCTTGGTGGACATATCCCCTCTGCACGGATCATAGTTGGAGAGTGCTCGCAACACACTAGCAAAAGCACTGAAGATGGCTGAAGTGTTGAATATTTCAGGTGTATAACTACCTTGATATCATGATGCTGTGCTCATATTTATGCAGTCAAATTATTGCGAATTACATAGATAAATATTTTTCTTGCCGATACTGAGATATGGTCTTATATTTTTGTCTTCAGCGTTTGCTGTTTATTTCTCTTGTCGTCGACTTGAGGAGCGTGCAATAGGCGTAGTTGCATTGTGTCGTGGTTTATAGCAAGCTTTGATATCTTCTCCTTTTGGCCCAACACATCCGACTTCAGCACAGCATATTTGAGTCCTGTTTGTCTCACCCCCTCCCCTCCCAGATCCCTTTTCACATGGTCAATCCAGTTTGTTTTTAGCTTCTAGCGCCACCACCGGAAGGTTGCTACAGACTTATTCTGTTCTGGCGCAATCATTATAACATCATCAGCCAACTATGAGTTGCTAGCCGCTTTCAGTCTATGTGTTTCAGATTGTTCTCGTCCCAACCAAGTTTTTGAACTTGTTAAGTGTAGATGAGCGCATAGATTTCGACGTTTAACTGTGTCTCTTTCTGCGCTATTTTTCCTTCTCATGTTTGTCCCAATAAGGCACTTTATTGTATGACATTCACTCAGACATATCCGACTACGTAATATCTTGTTGTCTTCTTCTTCTTTCTTCCTTATAAGACTTTTAGCATCGAAGGTAGATATATTTTACTGTATTTTGCTCATAATGTCAGATTTTCCTACCGTTGCTTCCTAGTGTTTCTAATATTCCAACAATCCAGATTTTTTTGCGGGAGGTTATTGAATCTAGTGTTCTCAAAACAGTTTGTGAAGGGTCGTTATGTTGTATTTTATTCATTGTTATTTCCTTATTTAGAATTAACTTTAATATAAAATGGTTAAAAGTAAAAACAATAAATAAATAAAGTAGCATCCACTCTGCACTTTTGCTTTCTCCATTATTATTTGTCTCGTGTATTGTGTCGTTTAATGCGAACGAAGGAGTCTATCTTCATACTAGACCTTATGGTCAGTTGTTCGATAAAGGAAGGTCCAAAATCAGACATAGCACTATTAGAGACCATTTATTTGCTGACTACGCTGCACTTGTCACGTAAAGTCAGGAAGTACTCCAGAGCATGGTACTTCGCTCTTCACATGCCTGCCGAGACTTCGGTCTAACAATAAGTTTGCAGAAAACTAACATACTCGGCCAGGACGTCGAAGCAACACCTGTAATCTTTATCGACAACTACAAACTCGATGCCGTGCAGCATTATAACTACCTGGGGTCCATCATCAACAACAAAATATCTTTAGATACAAAAACTGACACCCGCATTGATAAAGCTGCTACCACCTTCGCCTGTCTTTCTATGCGTGTCTGGCAAAACAGCAAACTGACAATGAAAACAATGGCTGCGGTTTATAATGCCTGCATCATTAGTATCCTCCTGTATGGAGGCTAATCTTGGACATTTTATGCAAAGCAGGAGAGAAGGTTAAATACATTCCATATGCGATGTCTGCGCGGTATTCTTAGTATCACTTGGAAGGATAAAGTGACAAACGTGGAGGTCATGACTTGGCACAGGCCACCCGAATGTCTACACGCTGCTCAAACAACGTTGGTTACGCTGGCTTGGCCAGCACACCGTAAAAAAAGATGGCCGCGTACCAAAAGATATAATCTATGGACAACAAGCAGATGGCAAAAGAACTAGGGGGCGTCCAAAACTTTGATTTGTAGAGGTATGTGAACGTGACATGAAGACTCTGAACATAAACTCTACAACCTAGGGAGTAATAGCTGCAGACCACAAACTTGGAAACACACTGTAAAGGTCCAACTCAAACAAGAAACAGTCAGATTCATAGAAAAAGGGAATACACGGCGAAAGGAAAGAAAAAAAAAAATCGTTTTTAGGGGCGCTGAAAAATCCATAGTCAACTATGACTAACGGAGGCTAATATAGTCAACTATAACTAACGGAGGCTACTATAGTCAACTATGACTGACGGAGGCTACTATAGTCAACTATGACTGACGGAGGCTACTATAGTCAACTATGACTGACGGAGGCTACTATAGTCAACTATGACTGACGGAGGCTACTATAGTCAACTATGACTGACGGAGGCTACTATAGTCAACTATGACTAACGGAGGCTACTATAGTCAACTAATGACTGACGGAGGCTACTATAGTCAACTATGACTGACGGAGGCTACTATAGTCAACTATGACTGACGGAGGCTACTATAGTCAACTATGACTGACGGAGGCTACTTAGTCAACTATGACTGACGGAGGCTACTATAGTCAACTATGACTGACGGAGGCTACTATAGTCAACTATGACTAACGGAGGCTACTATGGTCAACTATGACTGACGGAGACTACTATAGTCAACTATGACTAACGGAGACTACTATAGTCAACTATGACTAACGGAGACTACTATAGTCAACTATGACTAACGGAGGCTACTATAGTCAACTATGACTAACGGAGGCTACTATAGTCAACTATGACTAACGGAGGCTACTATAGTCAACTATGACTAACGGAGGCTAATATAGTCAACTATGACTGACGGAGGCTACTATAGTCAACTATGACTAACGGAGGCTACTATAGTCAACTATGACTAACGGAGGCTAATATGGTCAACTATGACTGACGGAGACTACTATATTCAACTATGACTAACGGAGACTACTATAGTCAACTATGACTAACGGAGACTACTATAGTCAACTATGACTGACGGAGACTACTATAGTCAACTATGACTGACGGAGGTTACTATAGTCAACTATGACTGACGGAGGTTACTATAGTCAACTATGTCTGACGGAGGTTACTATAGTCAACTATGACTGACGGAGACTACTATAGTCAACTATGACTGACGGAGGTTACTATAGTCAACTATGACTGACGGAGACTACTATAGTCAACTATGACTGACGGAGACTACTATAGTCAACTATGACTAACGGAGGCTAATATGGTCAACTATGACTGACGGAGACTACTATAGTCAACTATGACTAACGGAGGCTAATATGGTCAACTATGACTGACGGAGACTACTATAGTCAACTATGACTAACGGAGGCTAATATGGTCAACTATGACTGACGGAGACTACTATAGTCAACTATGACTAACGGAGACTACTATAGTCAACTATGACTAACGGAGACTACTATAGTCAACTATGACTGACGGAGGCTACTATAGTCAACTATGACTAACGGAGGCTACTATAGTCAACTATGACTAACGGAGGCTAATATGGTCAACTATGACTGACGGAGACTACTATAGTCAACTATGACTAACGGAGACTACTATAGTCAACTATGACTAACGGAGACTACTATAGTCAACTATGACTGACGGAGACTACTATAGTCAACTATGACTGACGGAGGTTACTATAGTCAACTATGACTGACGGAGGTTACTATAGTCAACTATGTCTGACGGAGGTTACTATAGTCAACTATGACTGACGGAGACTACTATAGTCAACTATGACTGACGGAGGTTACTATAGTAAACTATGACTGACGGAGACTACTATAGTCAACTATGACTGACGGAGACTACTATAGTCAACTATGACTAACGGAGGCTAATATGGTCAACTATGACTGACGGAGACTACTATAGTCAACTATGACTAACGGAGGCTAATATGGTCAACTATGACTGACGGAGACTACTATAGTCAACTATGACTAACGGAGGCTAATATGGTCAACTATGACTGACGGAGACTACTATAGTCAACTATGACTAACGGAGACTACTATAGTCAACTATGACTAACGGAGACTACTATAGTCAACTATGACTGACGGAGACTACTATAGTCAACTATGACTGACGGAGGTTACTATAGTCAACTATGACTGACGGAGACTACTATAGTCAACTATGACTGACGGAGGTTACTATAGTCAACTATGACTGACGGAGGTTACTATAGTCAACTATGTCTGACGGAGGTTACTATAGTCAACTATGACTGACGGAGACTACTATAGTCAACTATGACTGACGGAGGTTACTATAGTCAACTATGACTGACGGAGGTTACTATAGTCAACTATGACTGACGGAGGTTACTATAGTCAACTATGACTGACGGAAGCTATTACTACAATATGTGGTTACCTAATTCTCATTCTCACATACATAATACACATTGTCTGTTGAATCTTCTGGTGTATAATTCGTGCTGCTGTGTCAAATAAATCAATAAAGCAGAAAGCCATTATGCTTACAAATGAAGACTTGAAAATGTCGTAGAAAACAGAAAAAAAGGAATACATAAGAAGTTGCGGGCAACAGAAATGAAAATTCTGGAATAAGATTATAAAGTGTGTGAGAAAAAAAAGACTATGAAAAGTGGTGAATCTCTATAAATTGCTCAACTTATCATTTTAGTGTTGATTGGTGGTTTTATGTGGTTTTACAGAAGAATGTTGAGAATACGATGGACAGCTAAGAAGAGTAATGAAGAGATTCTGAGAGAGGTCAAAGCAAAAAGAGAGCTAATTTCCAATGTTAGGAATAGACAATCATCATTTTTTGGCCATGTAATGAGAAGAGAACAACTTGAATATATTGTAACAACTGGAAAAATTGAGGGACGAAGAGATAGAGGGAAGCAAAGAGAAAAATAACAGACAGCTTAAGAGAATGGCTTGGCAGAACGTCAACAACAGAAATGATGAATAGCTGCCGAGATCGAAAGTTGTGGAGAGACATGATCACCTACGCCACTAGGCCCGGTACTTGATGATGATGATGTTGATTGGTGTCTTTGTTATCATTTCATTAATAGCTTTGTTTAGATGTAAAAGTGTCAAATGACGATTTTATCATCTTTACTTATTTTTAAAAAAAATTTCATAAAAAATATGTCCTTTTTGTTAAATTAAACGTGTGTTTTTTAATTATTTATTTAGTTTGTGTGTGCGTTTATGAATGCCATTCGCATTACTATATTTTTAAAATAGTTTTTTTTTACGCCAATATTTTCATAGCTGTTTTCACCTCTTTCATTGGTTTCCGAATTATTTATTTCACTCTGCGATGCTACATTTCCAAATGTTTAGCATTACAGTCCGTTCTTAAGACTGGCCTTACTTGATGTCAATGTTCGACTAAAAACTGTATATAATAGTGAAGAAGACAAGTCGCCGGAGAAAGAAAGAAAGAAAGAAAGAAATAAACGACATTAAAAATGAAAGAAAGAAAAAAGAAAGAAAGAAAGAAAGAAAGAAAGAAAGAAAGAAAGAATGAAAGAAAGAAAGAAAGAAAGAAAGAAAGAAAGAAAGAAAGAAAGAAAGAAAGAAAGAAAGAAAGAAAGAAAGAAAGAAAGAAAGAAAGAAAGAAAGACCCTCTTCAAAATAACGTGTAGAGAATAATTTGTTAGTGGTCATATATTTTTAGCAATCGTTATAATTTGTAACTGTATGATCAGTATTACACAAGTACCACTCGCTTTTCCAGAAAAAGAAAACTTGGTTCTTATTGAATGCTGGGCGAGGCTAGAAACTAGATCTCTGTTCACCAAGCAATGCTCCACTGATGCTCTCATTATATATTTTGGTCCATGCACTTTATGATGATTTTAGCTCAGAGTAAAGAGGGGAGCTTTATCTAGGCAAATAGCGGTCACAGCGACAGGCTCAGTGACTTACAGCTGACCAAGATCTCACTTCACTATTTCCTCCCTCCAACTTGAGCTTCCTGGATACAGTTTGTGTCAATATTGAATGGCTATCGATCATTGTTCTGCAGTGAACCTACAGTGATTATGTCATTCTGGTGGAGAAGATACAGTGCTTCAGTAGCTCAACGGCTGACATATTAACTTCAAAACAATACCAGAGCTAAAACTAAGATTATAATATTATATCCTCGCAACATACAGGAATGTTGCAGAAACATGGACATTACACCATAAAAGAGAACATAAAATTGAAGCATTTGAAATGTAGATTTATAGAAAAATAGAATGAATTCGATGGAAAGAAAATAAAACAAACTATGAAGCCTTAAAACAACTTAAAATTAAAAGAGAACTACTAAACACAATTCAAACAAGACAAATGAGATTTTTTGAGCTTTTGTTGAAAGACACAACAGCCTACTAAAAGTAATCTTGGAAGGGAAAATACAAGGTAAAAGAGGCATTGGCAGACTAAATAACGTGGGCGAGTAACATCAAAAGATGGACAAGTCAGCTTATGACAACCTGCACTTTTAAAGCAAGAGAAGGAGCGGAATGACGCTTCATGGTAGCCAACCTTCGATACGAAGTGGCACTCAATGATGATGATGATGACACCATACAGGCTCAATTTGTCCAGAAGATCGTAGGAAATCAATAAAGCCATTACAAGTGGCCAATCTGCGTTTAAAAACTGTAACTCAATCCACGTGACATTAGAAGAGAATGGAGACTATAACAAAAGTACTGCAGATGTTAACAAAAAAATATAAATTAAAGAGCCCCATTCATTCATCACGCCAATTAGCGTTTAGGGAATATGGTGTTAGTGACCATAATTTTTATAGACCTTCGGCACATGATTTTAGGGTTATATGGTCGGTATTACGCTTGTGCCGCGTTACTTTCCCAGAAAAAAAATCCGGTACCCATTTAAGACTGGGTGAACCCGGAAGCCGTCGGTCAGTATCGAACCCGACCTCTTGTCATTTGTAGTCCAGTTCAATAACCACTGAGCGGTTCCCACTATTGCTGTGGACGAGTTATATTTCTTGCCAAGATTTACAAGGCCTCTTCCATTTTCATGTTTTGAAATAAGTTCCATTTTTAATTCAGTAATAATTTTTACAGTTTTCATTTTTACAGTTTTATCTCCACTATTCGTATTTAGTGGGAAGAATACTTTTTTGTTAAATTATAAAATAAGAATACCACAAAGGCTCACACAAACAAATGAAACCAACTATCGTCGCTCTCAATAAAACATTGTTCACAAATATCAGTACACGTATTTGCTCAGGGACATATTTCCCGTGTACTTTAAGGAAACAAGACGATACATTTGACAGTGCAAGAATACACATACAATTAGACGCTGAAGATACCAGCATACAATTGTTACTTTTAGGCAATGTTCTATTGCTGTTGTCTACTTCTTTCTTCCTTTCGAATGATGAGAGAGCACCCTGACAGAAACCACGGGCAAAGTGGGCGCAAGAGCCTTTGGCTGGCATCCACCCTACCAGAAGGAAAACTACGTCAAAATAAGATCCAGCCTGCAGAAAACGGAGTGTGTCAGATATGGCACATGTGAAAGGGAAAAATCAGGTTACATACACATATACGAGTACTGACCATGTGACCAGATCATCTTGTGTCATGTTATTCTTACCACCGCTCCCGTCCCCTCCCCTTCCAATGATGAAACAGAAAAAGAGTCAAGGCTTGATCACATGACCTGAACAATGAAGATGAAGGCCAAGAACGTTGTCTGTTTCATAATTTCTACAAAAGTAGCCCAGTCTTTTGTTTATATATGATACTGCTATTGAGAGTTACTCGAACTCTCCAAGAAGATGGCGTGGATGTGCGTTCTTGTTGGCCTGAGTTCTTGCCGCAAATTCCTAACGTGTTGCAGGGCTACTGGCTACCTCTGTAGCCTGTACAGGGTGTGTTCTAGTGTGATGGAATCATCTTAATCTGTACAAATGGATGTTTAGTCTGTTGTGTCCTGTGATTTTTTTTTTCGTTCGCCAGCTTTGACCTCTAATGGAGTCCCTAGAGAGTAGGAACTGAATTTTGCGTGTAAATCTGTTTTTCCCTGGCATCCGATCGCATAGGGGTCCCTCGCCACACAGGAAGATAACTCCATCTTCAGAGGTAATCAATTTTTTTTTCTTGTATGAATAATTGACGTTTCATGCCGGTGCTCGCTGCTGAGACCAGGGGTGGTTGCGGCAGAGAGAAATCTAATTAAAAATTTCAACTGGTCCAACCGGGATTTGAACACATAACCTCTCTGTCTCGAGCCAGCGTCTTGACTCGAGACCTACCAGTCCCCCAATGTGTTCTGTGATGAGGTGCGATAGGATAATTTGTTATGCTTGTCTACAGTAGTACCTTGATGAGGTTCGAAAGAGGCGCTTGTACATGTATATATTGATTTATACACACACACTATTTCTATCTCTCTCTTCTACCTTTTTGCTCCCTGTGGAGCATAGGTCTTCAACAAACACTTTCCAAGCTGTTCTGCTTCTTGCCATTCCTTTAAGATTAGTCCATGCCATCCCAATTATCTTCATCTCTGCTTCCATCTGTCTTCTCCAAGAATTCCTTGGTCATCCTCTTTGTCTTTTTCCCTGGGGATTCCAAAAAGGGCATGTTGTGTACTACTTTCGGTTGGCTTCCGCAGTGTGTGTCCTATCCAGCGCCATCGTCTTCGTTATATCTCTTTATCCACCAGTATTTTATTATATATATATATAGTTATTTGTGGATTATAGTCATTGCACTTCGAAGGTGTCCAGAGGTGCTCATATCCATCTCACAGCGGTCCAGCACAGTCTAGCGGTTCAGTCAGTCCAGCGACTGAAGTCTCCAGCTCTGTTGGTTGATGAGTCCTCTGATGTGCTTACTAAGCCATTCCTTTCTGCTGCACCCATGTCGTCCATCCGAAGGAGTGGTCCACCGCAGTGGACTCAAAGTTGTCCAAATCATGTGTTCCTTTCGCATCTTGGAGGGCATTAAAGATGTGCGTCTCACCCGTTTGTTGACCGTCTTCGATGACAGCGCAGCTAGTTAACCCATCCGCCCTTTCACATCACCTACTACCCCTGGAAAAAGGGATATGGACTATGGTGACTCGACATATCGTTGACTTCTGCAATGACACAACCCACTGCCTATGAACAGAGCCCGCCTCCACTTTATATATATATATATATTTAATACAGTTCTGCGAAGAAAAGAAAACAGGCAAGGTAAAGGTAAAGCACGAGGCATTTAATCGAGCTCATAAAACGCGATTTTTTCAACCATGTGTGCTCGGCTGCCTCTCCAGAAGTGTTCAGAGACTCCTAGTGTCGCTTCAGGCATCGAAACTAACAATACGAGGGGACATTCCTCACCTTCCCAGAGTAATACTCTGGTACCCATTTCTGCCAGCGGCTGGGTCGATCGCGCTGGTATATTTTTTTCTAAACACGAGTACAACTCACACTGCTTCTAGTAGGAATCAAACACGGGTTGTCTAACCGTCGGTAGTCCAGTCGATTGGTTTTCCCAAATAGGCTACTGAGGCCCCTATCTGATGATATGTAAAACTTACTTTGGGCAAAGAGAAAAAGAAACTATGCACATGGAAAATCACTGGAGATATGAAGAGAGAATAAATATACTGCATAATAATCAAAGATAGGTTCCGTAAAAGCGTCAAGAAAGTCAAATCCTATCCAGGAACAGATATTAACTCAGATCACAATCCTGTAATGATTACAATGAAATTCAAACTAAAGAGTTTAATTTTAATCATTACAGGATTGCTTTCTGAGTTAATATCTGCTGCTGGATGGGTTTTGACTTTCTTGACGCCTTTACGGATCATTTATCATTATGCAGTATAATGAGATTTTATAATGAGATTTTATAATGAGATTTTATAATGAGATTTTATAATGAGATTTTATAATGAGATTTTATAATGAGATTTTATAATGAGATTTTATAATGAGATTTTATAATGAGATTTTATAATGAGATTTTATAATGAGATTTTATAATGAGATTATATAATGAGATTTTATAATGAGATTTTATAATGAGATTGTATAATGAGATTTTATAATGAGATTTTATAATGAGATTTTATAATGAGATTTTATAATGAGATTTTATAATGAGATTGTATAATGAGATTTTATAATGAGATTGTATAATGAGATTTTATAATGAGATTCAAACTAAAAAAGGAGGCGCAGGCGCGCCTCACAGCACCAGACATGGAAGTTGTTAGCGCTCCACAGCTGATGGCTTGCGCCGGGATCGGTGAACCAGAACCATTCAGACTCTGCTCCACTTCTCCGTGGTACCTACAGTAACAGACTAACCTGTCTAGTCTGGCCAAGCGAGTAGGGATCGAAGAGAGAAGACAATCCGGTACTCAAAAATGTCATGCTGAAGTCGGATGTGTTGGGCCGAAAGGCGCAAATATCATAGTTATACTGAAAACCACAACACAGACACACCCACTTAACGCCCTTTTAAGGGCGGATGATGAAGAGGAATTCTATGAATACTCTATAATACTTTAGTCATAGGGCGAACGCAAGCAAGCAAGCAAACTAAAGAGAAACAATGAAGTCAACCTATGATAGCCTACGCCATCAAAGCAAGAGACAGAGTTAAATGGCGCTCCATAGTAGCCAAGTTTCTATCCGAAGTCGGCACTACATGACGATATATATAAAGTAAAGTACCCCCTTCACGCCAAGTGGCGTATAGGGAATATGGTGTTAGTGACTATACATTTTACAGACCTTCAGCATATGATTTTTTTGGGGTAATGTGGTCGATATTACATCCGTGCCGCTTTATATCCCAGAAAAAAATCCGCTACCCATTAAAGACTGGGTGAACCAGAAGCCGTCGATTAGGATCGAACCCTAACTCTTATTCTTTATGGTCCAGTTCACTAATCACTGAGCTATCGCAGCTCCCATATGCATATATATATATATATATATATATATATATATATATAGAGAGAGAGAGAGAGAGAGAGAGAGAGTAGAGCAGACTCTCGTAAAATAGTGAGTGTGAGGTAGCAATTGCATTATATAATAAATGGGGCTGGTCTCGAGGCAAGACGCCGGCCTCGAGACAGAGAGGTTGTGGGTTCAAATCCCGGCTGCACCAGTTGGGATTTTTATTCATGAATTTTCCTTGCGGCAACCACACCTGTTCGCAGTAGCGAGGCCCGGCTTGCAGTGTCAATTACTCATCGGCAGAACAAATATGAGTCCCTCCGAAGACGGAGCTATCTGCCTGTGAGGCGAGGGACACCTGTGCACACGACTGCCACGGAAAAATGGATTTTCGCAAAATTCAGTTACTAGTCTCTAGGGACTTCGTTAGAAGTCGAAGCTGGCGAACGATAAATATATGTATATATAATAAATGTGAACGTTGGATGTGAAATAATTGTACAGATGATCACAGTAACTGTAGCCATTAAATGTTGAATTAATCTTCAGAGAATGAGCGGGCGGGAAGAAGTGTTGATCTTGGAGAGGGATAGAGACAAGCATGTAAGAGGAGAACAATTGGGAGGAAAATCAAGAAAGAGAAAGGTAGATGAACAATGCAGATAAGGAATCGAATAACGAGAGCGGGTAAGGAAATAATAGGAGAAGTAAGGAGAAAAACTAACTTGAACAAGAGAATGAGGACTGAAAAGAGAGAAAAGGTAAGATGTAAAATAGAGTGTGGTATAAGGGAGAGAGTTGATAATTATAGAAGAGAAAGGGAAAAAAATAGAGAAAGGGAGAGAGAGAAAATGAAGAGAGAGAGAGAGAAGGCATGAAAATGAGAGTGAAAAGTGAAAAATGAGAATAAACCAGAGAAGAGAGAGGGCATATTTCACTTGCAGATCGGGGAAGAAGAGGAGGGGATAGAAAGCAGGGCGGGGAGAACACCAGCAATAATGGCAGCCACACTCGGTCAGTATGTACTGACCTTTCTGCCTGTTGGACAAAGTCTAGACATTCTGCGATTATCTCGTGCAGACTGGGCTATTTTAATATTAATGTCTGTATGACCAGTTCACGATAATGCCTCATTAAATACGCATGCCTTTCAAATTAATGTAATGTCATTTTTACGTCTGAAAGAGAAAGAGATGTAAAGAAATTAAAAAAGAGAGTGAGAGACAGAGACAGAGAAGTGATTGATATGTAGTAATAAATCATTTATTTAAGATCCGCTTTACAGTCAGCGCGTGATGTTTTTTTTTTACAAGCAATTCTTCTGTAGAGTAATGACATGAGGAAATTAACACATAATCTGTGTAATTATAATGTTAGCAGTGCTATCAATAGAGAAACGTTTATTTCGCATACAGTTGTCTATTTTTAATAAGATATGGTTGTTATGAAAAGATATGAGATGGTGCAACTGGTAAGATTCATACACATACACACGCGCGCGAAAACAGACACACATACTGGTTCGAACACACGCACAAACACATACATAGATATCAGTATGTTTTTTTCTCGAATTTAATTAGTTTCTGAGGGTTGTTCCAAAGCAGAAAAGTCCGAGTTCCGAAACCAATTTCTCAACAGAAATGTATGTAATTATGATTAATCCGTTCCATGTCATGAAAAACTATCCCTAAAATATTCATTGATGGCCAGAAATAATGATGTTATGAATAACTGAACTTCATGAAACAAACTTTTTCTTTCTTTTCTTTTTCGTTAGCCAGCTTTTACCTCTGACGAAGTCCCTAGAGACTAGGAACTATCCATTTTCCCCTAGCAGCCGTGTGCACAGGGGTCCCTGGCCGCACAGGCAGATAACTCCGACTTCGGAGGTACTCATATTTTTTCCTTCCATGAGTAATTGATGTTGCATCACCTCGCTGCTGAGACCAGGGGTGGTTGCCACAGAGAGAAATCATAAATAAAAGTCCCAACCAACTGGGATTTGAACCCACAACCTCTATATCCATGAAACAAACAAAAACTACACAAAATAGCCGCAAATCGTCAATCGTGGAGAAATAAAACTTCCGCCCTATGGTCAGCGTTCGGCCCGAGAGGAAAATGAATGAAGTGAATTATAAATTTTGGCACAATACGATATGCTTGCTTGTGTTCGCTGTGTGACTAAAAGAAAACATCTTCTCATCATCCGCCCTTAAGAGGACGTTAAGTTGGCGTGTCGGCGTTGTGTTGTGGTTTGCAGTAAAACTGATATTTGCGCCTCCATATTAAAATAATATAAATAGTGACACTATGACCTTCCAGGCATGTCGTAAGAGGCGACTAAGAAGGTTGATCGATGGCTTGACAAGCTGTCATTGTAAAAAGTATTGTTATGGAAACAGCGCCATATATTTTAGAGCAGTGATCTCTGCAATATGGGCCACTTTGGCACGCAAGGTTTCTCGGTTTTTGAGATTGTGGTTCTGCCCTATGTGCCGTCTTCGGCTCGAAAGGACAATAGATAGATAGATAGACAGACAGATAGATAGGCAGATAGACAGATAGACAGATAGATAGATAGATAGATAGATAGATAGATAGATAGATAGATAGATAGATAGATAGATAGATAGATAGATAGATAGATAGATAGATAGATAGATAGATAGATAGATAGATAGATAGATAGATAGATAGATAGATAGATAGATAGATAGATAGATAGATAGATAGATAGATAGATAGATAGATAGATAGATAGATAGATAGATAGATAGATAGATAGACAGATAGACAGACAGACAGACAGACAGACAGACAGACAGACAGACAGACAGACAGACAGACAGACAGACAGACAGACAGACAGACAGACAGACAGACAGACAGACAGACAGATAGATAGATAGATAGATAGATAGATAGATAGATAGATAGATAGATAGATAGATAGATAGATAGATAGATAGATAGATAGATAGATAGATAGATAGATAGATAGATAGATAGATAGATAGATAGATAGATAGATAGATAGATAGATAGATAGATAGATAGATAGAGATATTAAAATACGAACACTAACACCATGTTCCTATACGTTAAATAACGTGACGTGGCTTTTTTCTATTTTCTTTCCAAGACATTCAATCCCACCAGTACTAGAAGTAATCAGCGGCTCATAGCTGGCTGTTTTCAAATAGAATCGGTGAACAACAACTGACCAAGACTTTACTTCAACTCTTCATGATAGACCTTGAAACAGACTAATCAACTTGGCTAAACTTGCAGGGATGGAAAAGAGAAGGCAATCCTATAGGGAAGAAATGATATGCTGAGAAGTAGGATGTGTTAGTTAGAAAAGTTCTGATATCGCAACTTTCCGTAAACTATAACACAACACCGTTCCAAAAGCCGTTCCAAAAGTCCATTGAATGTCCATTGAATGTCCATTGAATGTCCATTGAACCATGGGCGATGAAGTCTACAGGCTATCACCGAAAGAAAATTTGTTAGAGAAATCACCTGTCCAGTATGTGTGTCTAAGTCACGATAACCTTTGCCTGCATGCAATCATTGAAAATATTGATTTTATTATTCAATAAAGCAATGTCAGTGTGGCACCTCTATGCATAGCTTTGCACCGCAGAACAATCGAGAACAAGTGTTTACGTTCAATAGTGGATATTAAATAAAATAATCGCAGAAATTCTGAAAAGTAGAGGCAATAGTGCGCCCTACGGACTGGGAAGGAGAGTGGTGGGAATCAAACGAGGCTACTTATTGACTGGAAGTAATTTTTTTTGTTTCGTTTAAAAAAGGTGTTTGCTTTTGTAAGCAAGAAAATTTCTACATGGCTGTGAGAGAATTGCTTTTTTTTTCTGAAAAGATTGTTCGACTTTCGGAAAGTTCGACTTCAAGAGAGTTTGAAAACCGAGGGAAACAAAAGGTTCGCTGAACATATTTGTATATAACCGAGGTAAACTAAAGGTTCACTCTACATCTTGTTATATAACCGAGGTAAACTAAAGGTTCGCTCTACACCTTGTTATATAACCGAGGTAAACTAAAGGTTCCCTCTACACCTTGTTATATAACCGAGGTAAACTAAAGGTTCGCTCTACACCTTGTTATATAACCGAGGCAAACTAAAGGCTCCCTCTACACCTTGTTATATAACCGAGGTAAACTAAAGGTTCCCTCTACACCTTGTTATATAACCGAGGTAAACTAAAGGTTCCCTCTACACCTTGTTATATAACCGAGGTAAACTAAAGGTTCCCTCTACACCTTGTTATATAACCGAGGTAAACTAAAGGTTCGCTCTACACCGTGTTATATAACCGAGGTAAACTAAAGGTTCCCTCTACACCTTGTTATATAACCGAGATAAACTAAAGGTTCGCTCTACACCTTGTTATATAACGGAGGCAAACTAAAGGTTCCCTCTACACCTTGTTATATAACCGAGGCAAACTAAAGGTTCCCTCTACACCATGTTATATAACCGAGGTAAACTAAAGGTTCCCTCTACACCTTGTTATATAACCGAGGTAAACTAAAGGTTCCCTCTACACCTTGTTATATAACCGAGGTAAACTAAAAGTTCCCTCTACACCTTGTTATATAAACGAGGTAAACTAAAGGTTCCCTCTACACCTTGTTATATAACCGAGGTAAACTAAAAGTTCCCTCTACATCTTGTTATATAACCGAGTTAAACTAAAAGTTCCCTCTACACCTTGTTATATAACCGAGGTAAACTAAAAGTTCCCTCTACACCTTGTTATATAAGCGCCAGAGATCTGGATCTGGTTTAATAACGCCAGACGATCTTCTTTGAACTGGTTCGTTCTTCTCAGCCTTCGGTGATGGTGTTTTATCCTGGTGTCAACCTCAAATCGTTGACATACATTTAGAGCGAAGAATAGATGGAGAGAGAGAGAGAGCGAGAGAAAGAGAGAGTTGTCTCATCATTCTGACACACACACACACACACACATAGGAAATCACCGACAAACACGTACTATGTGAAAAAACATACACATTTCTTCATTGAACCATAAGCTCAGAATGTCCGTGGTATTGTCATTGTCTCACTTTCCTGTGCTACATTTAATAGCTAATTATGGTTAAGGTTAGTCGGAGGTCCCGGCAGCACTACAAGCGAATTAAAATCCATAATTGCACAACCGCCTGTGCCAGTGGAATTATCCGAATTAAAACTCATCTCATTGACGGATCCAAACAAAGAAACGCAGCTGCAGTCCCTGTCATAGCAGCTACAGCACGCGTCTAAAGACAAAGGCCAAGCAGCACAGAAAGTGAACGCAGCTGAAGTGTCTTTCGTCATACCATATCATCATTCATTGTAAGCAATCGAAATATCGAAACACGATCCGGATGAAAAACACAGCTCACGGTGTGCACAGGGCACTAAACTTGTAGTAGGAGGAAACTGCAACAAGGAACACTTTTCAGACTGAGCCTCAAATGGTTCCTGTCGCCTTTCCGCCATATTGACCGGAAGCCCTTGCTAGCTTACTTGCTCTGTCATACGAGTCTAACGCCCGTAGTGATTATGCTCATTTCGTGATCGTGTTAATATATGTCTTTTAAGTCATCTGTTGATCTATTCTGCTTTGTACACACATCATCATTAGCATCAAGTACCGGGCCTGCTGGCGTAGGTGATCATGTCTCTCCACAACTTTCGATCTCGACAGTTATTTATCATTTCTGTTGTTGAGCTTCTGCCAAGCCATTCTCTTAAGCTGTCTGGTATTTTTTCTCTTTGCTTCCCTCTATCTTTTCTTCCCTCAATTTTTCCAGTTGTTACAATATATTCCAGTTGATTTTTTCTCATTACATGGTCAAAAAATGATGATTGTTTCTTCCTAATATTGGAAATTAGCTCTCTTTTTGCTTTGACCTCTTTCAGAACATTTCATTACTCTACACACATTGTACACACATATGAACTAATTACCAAATCCTTAGTAGCTCTACTAGTCCATGACTTCTATACTTTTCGAAGTCTATACATTACTAGCCAGGTATGCGTATATATATATATATATCTCACAAACATGAGACTAAAGACCGTGGCTGTCTCTAGCTTCCACACAGTACTCAATATCAACTGTACTACAAGAAATGATAGACATAATAGCAAACGAAAGCAATAAAAAAGGCCAGACTGAATAGTAAGAAAACAGAAGAAGTAATGGTTATATCGAAGAAACAATCATCACCATCATGCAGCATAAAAATAAACAGGACAAATCTGAAACAAGTGCAACGCGTCAAATACTTAGACAATAATAACATCAGATGAAAGGTGCATCACAGAAATAAAAAGCAGAATAATTCAGACTAAAATAACATGTCAGAAAATGACAAATATCTTATGCAACAAATATATGTCAATAAAAGTGAGAAAGAGAGTTCATCGGTGCTATATAGAACCAATTCTGACCTATGGAATCGAATCGATGGACAGTAGACAAACAAATGAAAAGACGAATAGAGGCATCAGAGATGGGATTTCTCAAAGGAATGTTAAAAGTTCTCTGGACAGCTAAAAAGACCAATGAGGAAATTCTCAAAGAGGCCAATACAAAAAGGGAACTCCTAAAAAACATCAGAAAAAAAACAATCAACATTTTTTTTGGACGTCATGAGAAGAGGAAAGTTGGAATACTTGGTTACAACTGGCAAAATAAAAGGAAAGAGAATTCGCGGACGACAAATAGAGAAAACACTGGATAGCTTGGTGTCATGACATGGAAAACAGTCAACACCAGAACTGATACGATGTACTGTTGATAAAAGATTGTTGAAGGACATGATCGCCTACGCCATCCGGTATGGCACATGATGATGATGAATAAAGAATAGATAAACTGTGAAATGTTAAGAAGCGTTGAAAGGCAGCAGATACTCCATTTTGTTTGATTTCGTTCTGTTTCCGATTAGAGAGCAGAAATGACGTAAGACCCGGTGACCACGTCAACATTGCGGTAGCAACAACTGTGATCTAGCACTACCCACGTGGCAACGGCAGTCATTCACACCTGGAGTGGTTTATATCAAGCCCATAATTAACACTGATTTTCTTATCTGCCGACTCCAGGGTCCTATAACGACCTTTCTTAAAATAGCCAAAATAAATTACACCTGTATTCTGACCCTTCTAATTGGATGGGCTGTCACCATTTATTTATGTTTGTCTCTCTCAATAATGCATGTGTCTTGATTTGCTTCAGTAATGATTAATGTCACACTATTATTTCAAAGCTTAGTGCTAAAAATTCGCGCAAAAACATGACAACTAAATTTGAGAGTACGTTACCTGGTATTCATAACCATTTTCTCCATCTTATTACATATATTACAGCTTCACATTTCATGTAAATATTGCATTTTCCATATTAGGAAACTCTAAAACTGTAGGGTAGTTACAATAAAAATATTTTTTTAAAAAGACTACTCGTAATTAAAAAATAGTTTTTAGTCTTTAGAAATGAATAGTCTCAAATAGTCTTTGAAAAAGATTCTTTAGTTGAAAGAGCCATAGAGGTGAAAACAGATCTATACTTATGTTTTATAGATTATACCAGAGCATTTGACAAAGTAAAGTACCAAGAAATAATCAACATTTTAGAAGGTATAAACGTGGACAGCAAAGATCTAAGAATAATAAAGAAGTACAGGCAACAAACAGCGGCCATAAGAATTGGAAACCAATTGGGAATGTTTCAACAAATACAACAGGGTGTTAGACAAGGTTGTGTGTTGTCACCAGATTTGTTTAATATTTATAGTGAGATTATTTTAAGATCCATAAGAAGCATTCTTGGAATAATAATTGGAGGTCATAATATAAATAATCTAAGGTATGCTGATGATAGTCTTAATCGCTAAGAGTGAAAATGAGTTACAAGAAATGTTGGACATTATAGTGATAAAAAGAAAAAAATAAAGGACTCAGCCTTAATAGCAAAAAGACAGAGGTAAAGGTAACAACAAAGTAAAAGACATCACCTCAGTGCAAAATAAAGACAAGTGTAACAATATTAAAACAGGTAAATGAATTTAAATATTTGGGAACTTTGTTAACCTCAGATGGTAGGTGTACAACAGAGGTGAGATGCAGAATAGCTCAGGCAAAAGCAGCTTTCCAAAAAATGAGGAAGATACTATGCGATCCATTTTTGACAATAGAAACAAGAAACTGAGTTCTGAAATGTTATGTAGAGCCAGTCTTAACATATGGATGCGAATCATGGACAATAGGACAACAAAGATGAAAATCACTGGAGTCTGTAGAAATGTGGTTTTCTTCTTCTTCTACCTTCTTTTTAGCTCCCAGTGGAGCATAGGTCTTCAACAAACACTTTCCAAGTCGTTCTGTTTTTTGCCATTCTTTTAAGATCATTCCATGTCTTCCCCATCATCTTCATCGCTGCTTCTATCTGTCTTCTCCAAAAATTCCTTGGTCTTCCTCTTTGTCTTTTCCCCTGGGGATTCCAAAAAAGGGCCTGTTGTGTAATACTCTCGGTTGGCTTCCGTAGTGTGTGTCCTATCCAGCGTCATCGTCTTCGCTGTATCTCTTTATTCACTGGTGTTTGACTGGTATATTTCCATAATTCTATGTTAGTGATTTTGTCCTGCCATTTCCATCCTTTTATCCTGCGTAAACATCAATTAATGAAAGTCTGTATCTTCGTGACTGTCAATTTTGTTGTTCTCCATGTTTCACAGCCATATAATAGGACCGCCTTAACATTTGAGTTGAAAATTTTTATTTTTGTATTTAACCTAATTTCTTTGGATTCCCATATGATTCCCAATGCAATGAAAGCTCCTCTTGCTTTTGATATCCTTATTTTGGTATCATTTTCTGTTCCTCCATCTTTATCTATATTACTGCCCAGATATATGTAAGATTGTACATCTAATAGAGGTAATTCTCCTAGTTTTATTTGGTTATTGCCAACCGTATTAATTCTCATAATGTTGGTCTTATCTCTATTAATCTTCAGTCCTAACTGTTGTAATCTCTCATCAAGTATGCTCATTTCATCCTGCATCTGTTGATGGTTGTGTGATAGGAGAGCTATGTCATCAGCAAAGTCTAAATCATCAAGTTATTTGGTCAGTGACCACTGGATTCCATTTCTGTTGTTTTGAGTTATTTTCATAATCCAATCTATGGCCAGTAGAAAGAGAAATGGAGACAGAAGGCATCCCTGCCTTACTCCTGTTCTTATTTCAAATGCTTCTGTATTCTGGCCTTCATGCACCACACTACATTTCGTTCCTTCATACATTGTTTTTATCAGGTTAATAAACTGTATGGGGATTCCGTAATGACTCAGCAACTTCCAGAGCATTCTTCTGTTTAAACTATCAAATGCCTTTTCGTAATCAATGAATCCAATATAAAGTGGGGATTTTAGTTCTTAACTTTGTTCAACTATTATACGCAGAGTAGCTATTTGATCAGCACATGATCTGTTCTTCCTAAAACCTGCTTGTTCATCTCTCAAGTGTTTCTCTATAGCCTCTTTTAGTCTCTCCAGAATGATTCTGCTTAATATTTTTCCTGGCACTGATAGTAAGCATAATTCCCCTATAATTTGTGCACTCCTGTAAACTTCCTTTCTTTGGTAGTTTGATCATATAACCTTCTTTCCAGTCTTTAGGTATTTCTTCCCTCTCCCAAATTTTATCTAATAGATTATGTAGCATCTTGGTGGAGGTGTTAATATCTGCTTTGATGGCTTCCGAAGGAATTTCATCTGGTCCTGTGGCTTTACCATTTTTTAATAGTTTGATGGCTTTCATTATATCTTCTATGCTTGGTTTTCCACAGTTAACGTGTAACTTTTCCTCTGCTGGTAGTATATCTGGAGGATTATTTGAGCCGGGTCTATTCAAAAGTTCTTCAAAGTGTTCTTTCCATCTCTCAATTTGTTCCCTTATATTACTAAGCAGATTTCCTTTCTTATCTTTAATAAAGGCATTCATCTGTTTGTATTTTCCAATTAATTTCGTTGTGCTGTTGTACAGTTCTTTCATATTCCCTTTATTTGTTGCTTCTTCTGCCTCTTTAGCTAATTCATCTATATATTTCCTCTTATCCCTTTTAATGCATCTTCTCACTTCTTTGTTCGCCTCTGTGTAAGCTTCCTGTGTCTTGGCTTTATTACTTCTCGTTTTGCTTTTATTTATGTCTGCTGTCTTGTTCTTTCTTTCTTTAATTTTGTCCAGGGTCTCTGCTGTCATCCATGCCTTATTCTGGCGTTCTCTTTTCCCTAGTGTTTCTTCGCATGTCTCTTTCCATATATCTTTTACCTGTTTCCAATGATCTTCTATATTTATTGTATTTTCCAGTTGTTGGAGGACTTGGTATTTGTTTGATATTGTGACTGCGAATTTATCTTTAATTCCTCGTTCTTTAAGGAACCCTACATTGAAATACTTTCTACCCTTATTCGTTGTAGTATACCTTTTTAGTTTAATTTTAAGTTTAGCTATCAGAAGATGATGATCAGAAGCTATATCTGCCCCTCTGTATACTTTTACATCATGTAAGGATGACTTAAACTTATTATTAATACATATGTGGGCAATTTGATTCTCTGTTCTATGATCTGGTGACACCCATGTAGCTTTGTGTATTCTTTTATGTTGGAATATCGTTCCTCCTAGGCTCACTTGATTAAGAGTGCAGAAATTCACCAAATATCTCTCCATTCTCGTTTATATCTTCAAGTCCATGTTTTCCCATAATCTCTTCGAAGCCTCTGTTGTCTGATCCTACTTTAGCATTTAGGTCTCCCATCAAGATTATAATATCATTTGCTCGTCTTGCATCCATCTGACATTGTAGCTGTTTATAGAAATCATCTTTAACTAACTCATCTTTATCGTTGGTTGGTGCATAGCACTGGATAATGTGTAATTTTATTTTGTTTTTGGTTGTTTTAAATGTTACTCTCGTTAGTCTCGGTCCTACTGCTTCCCATTCTATTAGTGTCTTCTGTGCATTCTTTGATAGCATTATAGCTACCCCTTCACTATGTTGTGCTCCAGGTTCCTGGTGTCCTGATGATAAAATCATCTCTCCTGTATTTAGTTTTATTTTACCAGTTCCTAGCCATCTTGTTTCACACATTCCCAGAATATATATCTTGTAGTTTGTCATTTCTGCTGCTACCTGTGCAGCTTTTCCTTGTTCGTTTAGAGTACGAACATTCCAGGTGCCAATTCTGGAGGATTTCCTGCTAGACAAAGGGTGAGTCAGAAACCCGGACTCCTTGCGGCTTTCTCCGGCTTGCGTCATATGTCTCTTAGACAGAGAGCCCTTCTCTTTCCTGGATGGCGGATTAACTTGTTCTTTCTTTGACTTGTCCATGTTTGTGAAGTTTTTTTGGCTTAATTTTTTTTACAGTATGGGATAGCCAGTCCCATGCCCAACCCTCCTTTCTCGCCTCTTACGAACATGCCTGGTAGGGTACAGCGCCGCTATTCTTTACTCCCCTTTCGGGCCCCGGTAGCGCACGGGCTTTTTTTTATTTGTATTTTTGTATTTAACCTAATTTCTTTGGGCTGCCATATGTTTCTCAGTGCAATAAAAGCTCCTCTTACTTTTGACATCCTAATTTTGGTATACTTTTCCTTTCCTCCCTTTTTATCTATATTACTACCCAGATATATGTAAGATTAAGACTGTACACTCTTAATCGCTAAGAGTTAAAATGAGTTGAAATGTTGGACATTATAGTGAAAGAAAGCAAAAATAAAGGACAAAGCCTTAATAGCAAAAAGACAGAGGTAATGGTAACAACAAAGAAAAAGATATCACATTACTGCAAAATAAAGACAATTGGAACAATATTAAAACGGATAAAGGAATTTAAATATTTGGGAACTTTGTTAACCTCAGACGGAAAATGTATAAAAGAGGTGAGATGCAGAATGGCTCACAAAAGCAGCTTTCCAAAAATGAGGAAGATACTAAGCAATCCATTTTTGACAATAAAAACAAGAAAAAAGAGTTCTTAAATGTTATGTAGAGCCAGTCTTAACATATGGATGCGAATCATGGACAATTGGACAACAGACAAGAATGGAATATATTGTAACAACTGGAAAAATTGACGGACGAAGAGATAGAGGGAAGCAAAGAGAAAAAAATAACAGACAGCTTAAGAGAATGGCTTGGCAGAAGGTCAACAACAAAAATGATAAATAGCTGCCGAGATCGAAAGTTGTGGAGAGACATGATCACCTACGCCAGTAGGCCCGGTACTTGATGATGATTTGACTGATACATTCATAATTCTATGTTAATAATTTTGTCCTGCCATTTCCATCCGTTTATTCTGCGTAAGCATCCATTAATTTAAGTCTATATTTTCATGATTGTCAATTTTGTTGTTCTCCGTGTTTCACAGCCATATAATGGGACTGACTTAACATTGGAGTTGACAATTTTTATTTTTGTATTTAACCTAATTTCTTTGGACTTCCATATGTTTCTCAGTGCAATAAAAGCTCCTCTTACTTTTGATATCCTTATTTTGATATCATTTTCTGTTCCTCCCTTTTTATCTATATTACTTCCCAGATATATGTAAGATTGTACGTCTAGTAGATGTATAAATAAAATCTAAATAAAATTAGGAGAAATACCGCTACTAGACTCTACTAAGTCAATGTACATCAGTAACAATAACAGCAACTATACCATAATTTTTATCTCAGGAGATAGATTATGTTTTATAGTAGATTACTAAAAAGTAAGGAATTGTATTTACATTAATGTCCAAATTCACTTATGTGTTATCATAAAAAAAAAAAGTAAAGTACCCCGTCACGCCAAGTGGCGTATAGGGAATATAGTGTTAGTGACCATAAATTTTACAGACCTTCAGCACATGATTTTTGGGGTAATGTGGTCGGTATTACGCCCGTGCCGCTTCACTTTCCCTGAAAAAAATAGGTACCCATTAAAGGCTGGGTGAACCCGGTACCCGTCGATTAGAATCGAACCCTACCTCTTGTCCTTTGTAGTCCAGTTCACTAACCACTCAGCTATCGCTGCTCCATGTGTTATCATTAATGTTGATTAAATTAGCATCATCTTTGATGATCATTTGAGTGCCGTCTCCACATCGAAGTTAGGCTACCATGGAGCGTCATTCCGCTCTACCTCTTGTTTTGATGGTGCGGGTTGTCATAGGTTGACTTGTCCAGTTTTTTTTATGTTACTCGTCCCACTTAATCTTGGTCTGTCTCTGCCTCTTTTACCTTGTATTTTCCATTTTCAAGACTACTTTTAATAGATTGCTATGTCTTTTAGCATGCCCTAAAAATCTCATTTGTCTTGTCTGAATTGCTTTCTTTTAAATTTTAGTTCTTTTAAGACTTCATAGTTTGTTTTCTTTTTTTTTTCTAATCTTCCTATTCTTCTTTATGCCCACTAATATTACTTTTTGCCATTCCTAGTCTTTTATTTTTTTCTTAATTTCAGTTTTACATTTTCCATCATAGTTTCTAGTATATCCAAGATAGTTGTAGCTCTGAACTGTCTCTAGGTCTATTCCTTCAATTTTGATATCCACTATAGGTTTTGAGTATTATTTTTTGTTTATGATCATAGTTTTAGTCTTTTTGATATTCATATCTAATCCATATTAATCTGCTTGTCTGATTAAAAGTTTCATTGTTATTAAAAAATCAGATGATTACAACTAATTAATCTTTTTTCTTTTAAAAATGCTCTTTCCAAACGAACATACATTGAGCGGCAGACCAGGAGCCTCCAGTATGATTGATACAACTGTTGCACCAAGCATTTCATCAGCAGAGCCTTATCTATGGAATGTTAATCTGACATTGTTCTTGAAAGATGTCCAAGTCAATGAGACATCAGAATCGTGTGGCAGCAGCTACAAGAAGGGAGCGGAGAACATCAAGTTCTGCTGCTATAAATGAGACTTGCCTTGCTATCCCAGAATTGCGTTAAATGGGATCACTGTAGTTGAAAACTTCTCCTCTTGTGTAAACTACACATTCACATCTAAGAGTGAATCAGTGAAGGTCACAAAATCATATTCTCTCTGTGGTTTTACTAACTACAGGTCATGTGGCTTCTGTTGGATTGGAAATGATAACTTACCACCACTGTGTGTCTATATGTTTGGAATTGCAGTCATCAATGATGGCCTAACATCATCAAGTGCTATGACGATCATCATTTTCGGGAGGACGTGAACTCCCATGGTATATGGTGGATAGGCGGCAGGAACCATTGTAGGATATGTCTGAAAAGTGTTCCTTCTTGCAGTTTCCTCATATTCCAAGTCCGGCTTGTTGCAGAAGCTACTGAGTTAAGTGCTCTGTGCACACCGTGAGCTGTGTGTCTCATCCGTTTTGATCCTGCTTCGATATCCCGCTTGTTTACGATAAATGATGATATCGTATGACAGGGAACAGTTGGCTGTGTTCACTTTGTGCGCGGTTTCGCCTTATGTCTTTTGGCGTGTGCTGAGACTGCTACGATGGGGACTACAGTTACCTTTCTTTGTTTGGGAGATGAGTTAGTAATTCGGATGATTCCACTGGCACGGGCGGTTGAGCAATTATGGATTTTAATTCGTTTGCTGTGATACCGAGGCCTTCCATAATCAATAACCAATAATAATAACGTATTTTCTCATCTTTGCATTGAAGGATGTGTTTTCCCATCTTTTACATTTTAATACTGCCTCCTTCCCTACCTCCTAACTCTACAAACTGTAAGTGGCATTCAAATAGTCATGGACCAAGAGTGAAGTAGTGAGGAAAAAGAGAAAATGTAACAGAGCGAGAAAGAGAGATAGAGAGCGAGAGAGTGAGAGAGAGAGATAGAGAGTAAGAGAGAGAGTAAGAGAGAATGAGAGAGAAGCGCAAGAGAGAGCGAGAGAGAGGTGCAAGAGAGAGTGATAGAGAGAGTGAGTGAGAGAGGGTGAGAGAGAGTGTGAGAGAGTGTGAGAGAGAGGACGCAAGAGAGTGAGAGAGTAAGAGATTGGGAGAGTAAGAGAGTGGGAGAGAGAGTGAGAGAGAGTGAAAGATTGAAAGAGAGTGCGAGAGAGTGAGAGAGAGTGAAAGAGAGAGTGAGAGTGAGTGAGAGAGAGTGAGAGAGAGTGAGAGAGAGAATTAGAGAGTGTGAGAGAGAATTAGATAGAGTGAGAGAGAGAATTAGAGAGTGAGAGAGAATTAGAGAGTGAGAGAGAATTAGAGAGTGAGAGATAATTAGAGAGTGAGAGAGAGAGAGAATTAGAGAGTGAGAGAGCGAATTAGAGTGAAAGAGAAAATGAGAGAGAGAATTAGAGAAAGTGAGAGAGAATGAGAGAGAGTGAGAGAAAGAAAATGAGAGAGAATTAGAGAAAGTGAGAGAGAGAAAATGAGAGAGAGAATTAGAGAAAGTGAGAGAGAATGAGGGAGTGAGAGAGAGTGAAAGAGAGTGCGAGAGAGTGACAGAGATAATTAGAGAGTGAGAGAGAATTAGATAGAGTGAGAGAGAGAAAATGAGAGAGAGAGAATTAGAGAAAGTGAAAGAGAATGAGAGGGAGAGTGAGAGAAAGAGAGAGTGAGAGAGAGAGAGCGAGAGAAAGTGAGAGAGAGAATGAGAGAGAGTGAGAGAGAGCGATAGTGAATGAGAGAGAATGAGACAGAACGAGAGAGAGAATTAGAGAATATGAGAGAGAGCGAGAGAGAATTAGAGAGTGAGAGAGAGAATAAGAGAGAGTAAGAGAGATAATGAGAGAGAGTGAGAGAGAGCGATAGCGAATGCGAGAGAATGAGACAGCGGGAGGGGAAGTGAAAGAGCGAGAGAGAGAGAGAGAGAGAGTACTACTCTACCGTACCTCGAAGCATGCGCGTTTATAGAATATGTTGTTAATGCTAGTGGTTTTTTTAATCATTAACAAGTTTTGCTAACTTTGTCAGCACTACGACAGGTCGTCTTTCTAACTTAATATATACATACATCACTGAGAGAGAGAGAGAGAGAGAGAGAGAGAGGGAGACATACATACATACATAGAGAACTGAGAGCGAGACATACATACATCACTGAGAGACAGACATACATACAACACTGAGAGAGAGACTTACATACATATATACATCAATTAGAGAGAGAGGCATACATTCATATATCACTGAGAGAGAGAGACATACATACTTACATACAGCACTGTGAGAGAGGGACTTACATACATACATCACTGAGAGATAGAGAGACTTAAAGCTGTTTGGCTGCAGTACACAAAACATCACATTTGACTGTAAAGTCACAACACAACAAAATACCGCTGATTTTTTTCGTTTGCCAGCTGTCACCAGTGTTATACAGCACTGAGAGAGAGAGAGAGAGAGAGAGAGAGAGAGAGAGACTTACATACATACATCACTGAGAGCGAGACATATACACATACAGCTCTGAGAGAGAGAGAGAGAGAGAGAGAGAGAGAGAGAGAGAGAGAGAGGTGTAGACTTATAGATAACAATAATAAGTAAAAGAAAAAATGTGAGACAACATGAAAGAGAATGACAGAGAGTTAGAGGTAGAGTAAATAACTGTAAGAGAAAAAGTGAAAGGTAAATAGATAAATAGAGAAATCATGAGATAAAAGAAGAAAGCTATGATCAAAAATGAGAAACAATAAGAAAGAGATTTTTCAGAATGACCGAGAAAGAGCGAGAGAGAATGAGAGTGGAAAACGGGAGGAAGGGGAGAAAACGATAAAAAGAGATATAACGAAAGAAAAATAAAAGAGGCAGGAAGAAAGAGGAGATATGAAAGAATGAGAGGGAGAGATAGAATATGCCTAATTCCTAATTACCATTGCATACTCATCCCACATAATTATGTTATCCGGCAAATTGAAGCAATAATCCATAGGCTCAGCCAGTTCTCTTGTATCTTTCCAAACATGATTTTTGCTCACTTGCAGGCACAGAGATATGAAGTGGGCTTGTGTTTTCTGTGTTTGCATCCACAATTTCAAAAACAATATTTGCGATCGTTGCAACTCATCTAAGGCCAGCTCTGGGTTTGACCAAGCAAGGAAACAACGCAGTATCAAATAACCGAGCTTAAACGCTCAAGGTAGCAAGCGTATAATCCAGTAACTTAATTTGTTTATTACTTGTTATTATGTTTATGGTTTATTTTTTTTTATATCGCTTGTTATTGGATGTATTTATTATTGTTATTATTATTGTTATTATTAATTAATTATTATTATTTTTGTTGGAGGATCCGGGGAGGGGGGTAGACGAGAAGTAGGGTATTGTAAATGTTGATTTTTTTTTTTTTTTTTTTTTGTTTAGGTCCGAAATTATTGTCCTTTGTTTGATCAAAGTTGTCCGACTTGACGTGGTGAAATATATAACGCTATTCAAGATCAAGCTTCTGTATATGTTCTTTGTCATTAAAACAGGCAAAAGTAGTGGCGTAGCAAGTATGAGAGTTACCAGCACCCGGGGCCAAATTGAATATTGCGACCCTAAACCTGCTCTTTTAAAATTTATTTTTACTAATTTGTCTTTATTCAATTTTTATTTGTTTTTTTTTCTCCTATTTTTCTTTAAACTTTGCGCCCCTAAAAATCATGCTCAAGGGCAACCACCGCTCATGGGCACAACCTGTACTACACAACCTATACTACACACCCTATACTGCACATCCTATACCGCACATCCTATACTGCACAACCTATACTATACAACCTATACTACACACCCTATACTACACAACCTATACTGCACATCCTATACTGCACAACCTATACTATACAACCTATACTACACACCCTATACTGCACACCCTATACTGCACATCATATACTGCACAACCTATACTATACAACCTATACTACACACCCTATACTACACAACCTATACTACACACCCTATACTACACACCCTATACGACACAACCTATACTACACACCCTATACTACACAACCTATACTACACAACCTATACCACACAACCTATACTACACAACCTATACTACACACCCTATACCACACAACCTATACTACACAACCTATACTACACACCCTATACTACACAACCTATACTACACACCCTATACTACACAACCTATACTACACAACCTATACCACACAACCTATACTACACAACCTATACTACACAACATATACTACACACCCTATACTACACAACCTATACTACACACCCTATACTACACAACCTATACTACACAACCTATACTACACAACCTATACCACACAACCTATACTACACAACCTATACTACACACCCTATACCACACAACCTATACTACACAACCTATACTACACAACCTATACCACACAACCTATACTACACAACCTATACTACACACCCTATACCACACAACCTATACTCCACAACCTATACTACACAACCTATACTACACACCCTATACTACACTACGTATACTACACACCCTATACTACACACCCTATACTACACACCCTATACTACACACCCTATACTACACACCCTATACTACACAACCTATACTACACAACCTATACTACACAACCTATACTACACACCCTATACTACACTACGTATACTACACACCCTATACTACTAAATAACTGATGGCTGAGGTCGTTATTTTTTTCCATAAACTTATCATGTCACTGTAGTTATTTATTTTTTCTGATACTAACTTCATACCCGAGGACTTGATTTTCACTCGAAGCTGAAACGCAAGACAAATGTAAAGTAAAGTAAAGTCCTACCATTGTATTCTGCTATGGTACTTGCTAATTGTATTCTCTTTGTATAAGTATCTCCTCTTCCCTTGATTTGTTTGGAAAATCGAAAACCCAGAACGTTCTAGCTGTCTTTCATTACATCACCACAAAACGACGATTGCCTCCTATTGAAACTGATTTACTTTTGCAGCGTTCGCCCGACAGCAGTTACTCCCTTGTTTATCGCTTGCCCTTGAAAGAAAACTAAATACCCATGTGTACTCATGTACACTCGTGCACTCATTGTGTTGTGGTTTGCATCTAGCTGCGATATCTTCACTATTCAGCATTTTTCTTCGTTAAGCATGTCTTTGACGAGATCTTCAGCTGCAGTTTTCAGAGCTTTTGCCTCTGCCTTGAAGTGACTTGACTACATTTCTACCGCAACGGGCAGTCTTTTCTATATTCCATTTTGTTAGTATATGAAGGTTCCGACTTCTCCATTCTCTGGTACATTAGTTACTGACCCATCTGTTTACGAATGCGTCCAGTTAAAGTTTGGGTTTTGTTTTTTTCTCTACATTTCTTAATGTTTTTGTTCTTCTTTGATCTTAATTCTAGCTGCTTTTTGCACTATGTCAGGAATGCAGTCTACTAGATCAGAAAGGTGATGCTTTCTTCATATTATGTTTTTGCATTTTCGGTTTTGCTATAGTCATATAATTTAGTGAGTCTTCTTTCAGCATAGCTTTTGTTCATGTCATTAAGCTATTCTGCTCTAGTCTACCTTTTCCAAAATCATTTGTTCTTTTCTCTGGCAAAGCAACAACAACGACAAATTAACAGAGAACACTGAAAGTAAAGTTACAAAGTGTGGGCAAGACTATGGGTATTTTAAGAGGAAGTGCCGCGAATCGTGTAAAGTGAAAGTGATTTGCTTTTATCTAACAAGAATTTAGGTGATCTCTTCAAATAGCTGCTTTGCTAATAAGTGGCTAAGGAAAGGGGGGGGGGAAAGAAGATAATGGAGGATTTATCAGTTAGGATAAGTGATCGATTTTCTCCTTATCTGGCTCCAGTGCAAGCTACTTCAGTGCGTCGCTAAATTGAGTTATAGAACAGAACTGGATTCGACAGTCGCTGGACACTGCGGGTCGTGCTGAAGAGAGGATCTGAACACCTATCGACATGTTCGGGATGCAATGATGATGACCCGTAAATAACTCAATAACTCAAATAAGATATAGAATAAGAGACAGTGAAGCAAGTAACAAATATTCTCTCTCTCTCTCTCTCTCTCTCTCTCTCTCTCTCTCTCTCTTTCTCGCTCGAACATATAAAAAACATATAATAGAAAAAAGTAAATATTCTCTCTCTCTTTCTCGCTCGAACATATAAAATACATATAATCGAAAAAAGTAATGAATGTGAAGATGATACATATTAATACTGAACCATTTTAATGTAAAACATTTACATGTAATGACAAATTTACATGAAGTATGTGAATGTGAGATGTCCAGCCTATAACATCTAAAATACAACTTTATATATAAAATGTTTTTTTTTAAAAAAAACCTAGTTAATTAAATGACTAGCTCACTAAGTAGCCAAACAATTAATGGATGACCATATCTGACAATAAAATATGAACTTGCATCATTATTGTCAAAACTACAAACTTGTGGTATACTTAAAATCCTAATGAAATGTGAAGATATAACCTCTATATAGGACGGTGATTTCAGATAAATCGGGCGAGAAATGTACGTTTGTATATAATAAAATGAACAATAAAAAGTGAAAAGACAGATCTTGGTCGGAATAAATAAGAAAATATAACAGTGGAATTATAGTATATCGTGGCGGTTAGGTAATAAGGTAGGGGAAAGAGGATTGTAGACATCGTACGGTAAAACAGTTAGTAGTGAACAGGAATACTAAGGACAAGAGGTTGATTTTGATTCCCATGGATGGATTCTAGATTACCACGGACTTATATGGGTCCTGGATTTTTCTGGGGAGGAAAGACGGCACTGCGTAATACTGACCACGTTATCCCAAATAAATTTTTTACTTTAAAAAATATGGTGTCACCAAAACCATATTCCTTATAGGCCACGTGGCGTGACAGGATTAAAAAAAATATATATATAAACTTCTATAATTGTAGTTATTGTTTTGAGCATATTGATAGAAGCGTATTGGTTTCCTGTCATGTGGTGTGACAATCTCATTGTTGGATTCAATGCTTCAAACAACACCTAGGCAGAAAGCGGTCAGCGAATTATAGCTGACTGTACCCTCAAATGTACTGAAGTCGGATCTGTTGGGCTGCAGTACACAAAACATCACATTTGACTGTAAAGTCACAACACAACAAAATACCGCTGATTTTTTTTCGTTTGCCAGCTGTCACCTCTGACGAAGTCCCTAGAGACTAGGAACTGAATTTTGCGTGTTAATACATTTTTCCCTGGCAGCCGTGTGTAACATGGGTCCCTCGCCGCACAGGCAGATAATTCTGACTTCGGAGGTACTCATATTTTTTTCCGTCGATGAGTAATTGACGTCTCAATCCGGGCCTCGCTGATGAGACCAAGGATGGTTGCCACATAGAGAAATCATAAATAAAAATCCCAAAGCGGGATTTGAACCCACAATCTCTCTGTCTCAATGCCGGCGTCTTGCCTCGAGACCAACCAGTCCCCCATACCGCTGATTTAACGCCTTTTAATCGTGTATGCAAAACAGGGGTATCCGAATGGAGACGCAAACAACAGCGCGTTCTTGTTGATATTTACTTGACAATGTTTAACCGTCTTTATTTCTTAGTCTACATCCCGTCTCGCTCCGTGGGATTTAAGTTGCGTTAGTGTTGCTAATCGTTTTTATGGGTGAGAAGAGTTATATGGATTTGTTCAGCACTACGTCAGTACTGTTATTCTTCTCTAAAAATAAAAACATCCGGTACCCATGTGGCTACCGGGGCCCTGATCACAGTCAGGAGAGCCACGTGCAACTCGTGTCGTAACAGGCGACTAAGGAGGCTGCGGTCAAGGTCTTTGCAGCACTACGGAGTTCGTGCATCGGAGCTGAAGCTATTTTTAGTGCTTGCGCTAATATGCAGCAATCGTGCGTCATTCTGGACGACGTGCTGAAAAGGGAGCGTGAGCACTATCATGTTGTTCCTTATGCAATGAAGAGAACCTGTCGGCTAAACTAAACATCTGGCACAGATTTAAAAGTAGGTAAAGTAAAGAGCCTCCGTCACGCCAAGTGGCGTATAGGGAATATGGTGTTAGTGATCATAAATTTTAAAAGACCTTCAGCACATGATTTCTGGGGCAATGTGGTCGGTATTATGCCCGTGCCGCTTTACTTTCCCAGAAAAAAAAACTCCGGTACCCATTAAAGGCTAGGTGAACCGGAAGCCGTCGGTTGGGATCGAACCCTACCTCTTGTCCTTTGTAGTCCAGGTCACTAACCACTGAGCTATCGTGGCTACCCATTTAAAAGTTGGTGAACCTGAAAGCCGTTGAGCGGAATTGAACCTACATCTTGTCCTCAGCTAACCAGTTCAAAACCCCCTGTTCTGCCACAGTCCCACTTCTTCTATATATGACAAAACAAATCTGCATTTAATTCTCTATTTTTTTCTCATACCGGTCTCCTTATTTGTCCTTCCAGTATCTTTCTTTGCGCCGTAATTCTTGTTTTGTCTGAAAGTTTTTAATGGGGGTTTTATAAATTTGTTAAACAAGACTCTGTAGAAATAAAATGTAGATATTGTCAATGATAAAGGGCAATTTTTCTTTTTTATCTGGTATTTCCTGACTAAATGAGCATGTCAGGTTTTTATTTTTTTTTATTTTTTCGTTCGCCAGCTTTTACCTCTGACGAAGTCCCTTGAGACTAGGAACTGAATTTTGCGTGTTAATCCATTTTTCCCTGGCAGCCGTATACACAGGGGTTCCTCGCCGCACAGGCAGACTTCGACTTCGGAGGTACTCATATTTTTTCCGTCGATGAGTAATTGAGTGTCAGGTTTATAGAGTAACAATGGATAACTCGGTTACTATGTGCGCACTGATAATTATAAAGTGGTACGATATGCTGGTAGCAATAAATATATATATATATATATATATATATATATATATATATATATATATATATACGCAATGATGTACACAGTGGTATTACCGTGAACATAGTACTTTTGTTTATTATTAAAAAAGTAAGATATGACAATAAAATGTCGATCCATGGTTAATATCAATGACACATTTTTGTTTATTAACAGCCTTATTTAAATTCCTAGACAAACATATGAAAATGTTAAATAACATGCAAACATATGGAAGTGTTAAATAACATGCAAACATATGAAAATGTTAAATAACATACAAAACATATGGAAATGTTAAATAACATACAAAACATATGCAAATGTTAAATAACATACAAAACATATGCAAATGTTAAATAACATACAAAACATATGCAAATGTTATATAACATACCAACATATGCAAATGTTAAATAACAAACAAACATATGCAAATGTTAAATAACATACCAAGCATATGCAAATGTTATATAACATACAAACATATGCAAATGTTAAATAACATGCAAACATATGGAAGTGTTAAATAACATGCAAACATATGAAAATGTTAAATAACATACAAAACATATGGAAATGTTAAATAACATACAAAACATATGCAAATGTTAAATAACATACAAACATATGCAAATGTTAAATAACATACAAAACATATGCAAATGTTATATAACATACCAACATATGCAAATGTTAAATAACAAACAAACATATGCAAATGTTAAATAACATACCAAGCATATGCAAATGTTATATAACATACAAACATATGCAAATGTTAAATAACAAACAAACATATGCAAATGTTAAATAACATATAACATATGCAAATGTTAAATAACATACAAAACATATGCAAATGTTAAATAACGTACAAAACATATGCAAATGTTAAGTAACATACAAAACATATGCAAATGTTAAATAACATACAAAACATATGCAAATGTTAAATAACATACAAAACATATGCAAACGTTAGACTTTACTGACTTGAACAGTCGTTGACTCTAGCGGATGATTTGATTTTCTGATGCAAATTTAATTTTTACCCAGAATTGGTGAGTTGTCTCCAGATAGTAACTCATTCTAAATTGTACACAAATAGATAGGTATTGATCCTCTAAGGCTGAGTAAGGATTTGTTTTTTCTTAAGCCTTTGAAATACCCGTGGCAAGCTGTTTTTTCCCCTCCTCTCCGTCATTAACTTTATCAAAACCAATAAAAAATTGATAAAATGACAAATTAAAAATAAAGTAAAGTAGAAGAACATTAACAAGGTTATAGCTTCTTACAGTTTGTGAATTCATCAGTCTCATTTTATTGTTGTTGAGTTACAAGACTGCAATTATAACAAATAACAACATGTTCTATCCAGTGGCGTGTAGTGTACTGACAGTGTCCGAGTCTAGGCAAGTATTTGGGTTACCATCGCAAGGTAAAGAACCCCGTTACGCCAACTGGCCAATATGGTGTTAGTGACCATAATTGTTATAGACCTTCTGCACGTGATTTGTGGGGTTATGGGGTCGGTATTACGCCCGTGCCGCTTTACTTTCCCAGAAAAAAATCCGGTATCCATTTAAGGCTCCATCGCACGGCAGTAGGCAAATATTACGTCCCCTAAAATGCTGTATTTTTGCTTATAATTAATACATTTTTTTAAAGCTTTTGAAAATGTTGTGTTATTAAAAATTTTCTAACCACAGCTCACGTTTCTCAGCCCCTTGTAGGCTACGCCACTGGTTTTATCCTCTGTCCTAGCACAAAGATTAAGAGCTATGGTGTTTCTAAACAAAAATATGCAACATAGCAGATGACACGTTGTCTCCCAGTAACCATATGTCGCGTAGCCCATAATGCATATTGCACTAAACACGAGTGCATTATAGCGCGCCGTTACAGCTGGTCCAGTTTATTTAACAAAAAAAAACCATAACAATTAGCAAAAATATGATAAATAAAATAAACGTAATAACAATTTTTAAAAAGACAAACGTAGTTTAAACCATAATAAAATTGTATCGACCTGTTCACCTGAAAAAAAAATGCATTTAGAATGTAGTTGGAAGCAGTAAATAAAAATAAGCTTTGGGATTCCAAGAAGTGAGGTATAAGGGGGGTATTGACAAGTAACAAGCAACATGCAGCACCCATTGAGATATGTTGGAGACACATCTTCCGGGTGAGGAGTTACTGTCAACACTTTCTTTGTGCGGATTTTCTTTGCAGAAATTATGTGGTCAAAGTAATTTGATAGATAAATGGCAGTAGATGAGCTAAAATGAGCAAATCGGGTACTCGAAAAGGTCGACAGTAAAAATAAATCTGTAGGATATTTCGTGAAATGAAACGTGGTCGATTTATTATTACTAAAAGTAAAGATACCAATAACAGAACTACAGTTAAGCGATTCTGAAATGAGGATCCGGAAAAAAACAAACGATGTACTGACGCTCTATTCACCTTAAAAAAGCTTGCGACCGAGTAAACAGAGAACAACTGTGGGAGGTACTAACAACATACAGAGTAAGCCAAGATTTAACCAATCTAATTAAAAATCTTTACATCAACAGCAGCTGCACAGTCAGAACAGCAGTAGGTTACACAGACCATTTCGAAGTTAGATTAGGCGTAAGACAGGGGTACGTACTATCCCTGCTACTATTTATTACATACAGGGACTATATATTCAAGTTAGCCAACCCATCAGAGACAGAGGAGATCAACGAGCTTTTATTTGCTGACGATCAGGCACTAATACATTAAACAATAGAAGACCTACACGAACACTTAAATATGCTCGACAACACAGGTACAAAATGCAACATGAAAATCAACATCAACAAAACAAATTATGAATATCACAAAATAGAAACAGAACAACATAACTATAGATCATCATCATGTGCCTTACCGGTTGGCGTAGGTGATCATGTCCCTCCACAATCTTCTATCTACAGTGCATCGTATCAGTTCTGTTGTTGACTGTTTTCCATGCCATGACACCAAGCTATCCAGTATTTTCTCTCTTTGTCGCCGGCGATCTCTGTTTCCTTTTATTTTGCCAGTTGTAACCAAGTATTCCAACTTTCCTCTTCTCATGATGTGCCCGAAAAATGTTGATTGCTTCTTTCTGATGTTTTTAAGAGCACCTTTTTTAACTATAGATGGTAAACAACTAAAACACGTAGAGGAATTTAAATACCTAGGAAGTCTAGTGATAAATGACAATTCACAAACAGCAGAGATAGACTCAAGATGCATCAAAGCTTAACAAATCATTGGACAGCTACCACTACTAGTGTCCAATAAAGAAATAACTCGAGAGAAAAAAAGCGCACTCTACAATACAATCTTCATCCCAACGTTGTGGTACAAATGCCTGTCCTGGACGCTAGATGCGAGTACAATAAGAAAACTAACCTATATTTTGGTGAAATGTGTTAGGCGAATGACAGTAAACACCTTGATAAAAAAGATCAGAAATTGGGAGCAGAGAAAAGCTAGGAATAACCCCCGCCATAGAATATATAAAGAAGCAACAGATAAAATGGTTCGCCCAAATGACATGGTAAAAAATATCAAAACACAACACAATGAGCCTTCAATAAACATAGCGAAAACACCAGACCCATGGGCCAACCATGAAAAAGATGGATTAACAGAATATTAGAAACACTAGGAAGCATAACAGCAGCAGAAGCGAACAGAAGAGCAAAAGACCGCAAATTATATCTCCCCTCGACGCTGAAAGGCAAATGAGGAAGGAAAGAAGAGGAAGTGGCAAAATAAATGTAGAGATAGCCTAATGACAACTTCCGTTCGATACTGAAGTATCAATGACTTTAATGTATAGAGATTAAGCTTCATGAGATGGGATAGCCAGTTCCCTTCTTTGCTGCCTTTCCTACCAAGAGAATATTTCTAATACCCACTTCTCTGATACCAACTCTCTAACACCCACTTCTCTGACACCCACTTCTCTAATACCCTCTTCTCTAATACCCACTTCTCTAATACCCACTTCTCTAATACCCACTTCTCTAATATCCACTTCTCTAATACCCACTTCTCTAATACCCACTTCTCTAATACCCACTTCTCTGATACCCACTTCTCCGATACCCACTTCTATGATACCCACTTCTCTGACACCAACTTGTCTGACACCCACTTCTCTGATACCCACTTCTCTAATACCCACTTCTCAAATACCCAATTCTCTAATACCCACTTCTCTGATACCCACTTAAAGGTCTTGGGTTGGCTCGAGAGCCTTTTTGGTCGGAACAAATCTTGCTCCAACTGGTACTAAAACCCCAAAGTTTCAGGTCGGCAGAAGAGTGCACTAAACACAACGATATCGGGATTTACAAGTAGTCCACTATTGATGTAGTACTAACCTTAGTCGTCACTGTAACATAACACATGTTTTTGTGAGGAAACGAAGAATTGAAATTGTAAGTGAGAAAACACATTAATTTGTTGGAACTTTGTATGAAGTAAAAGAGTAAAGAGACACCGTCACGCCAAGTGGCATATAGGGAATACGGTGTTAGTGACCATAAATTTTACAGACCTTCGGCACAATATTTTCGGGATAATATGGTCGGTATTACACCCGTGCCGCTTTACTTTCCCAGAAAAAAAAATTCGGTGTCCATTTAAGGGTGGGTGAACCCGGAAGCCGTCGGTTGGGATCGAACCCTAACCCTTGTCCTTTGTATGTTCACTAACCACTGAGCTATCGCGGCTCCCTACTTTGTATGTTCACTAACCACTGAGCTATCGCGGCTCCCTACTTTGTATGTTCACTAACCACTGAGCTATCGCGGCTCCCTACTTTGTATGTTCACTAACCACTGAGCTATCGCGGCTCCCTACTTTGTATGTTCACTAACCACTGAGCTATCGCGGCTCCCTACTTTGTATGTTCACTAACCACTGAGCTATCGCGGCTCCCTACTTTGTATGTTCACTAACCACTGAGCTATCGCGGCTCCCTACTTTGTATGTTCACTAACCACTGAGCTATCGCGGCTCCCTACTTTGTATGTTCACTAACCACTGAGCTATCGCGGCTCCCTACTTTGTATGTTCACTAACCACTGAGCTATCGCGGCTCCCTACTTTGTATGTTCACTAACCACTGAGCTATCGCGGCTCCCTACTTTGTATGTTCACTAACCACTGAGCTATCGCGGCTCCCTACTTTGTATGTTCACTAACCACTGAGCTATCGCGGCTCCCTACTTTGTATGTTCACTAACCACTGAGCTATCGCGGCTCCCTACTTTGTATGTTCACTAACCACTGAGCTATCGCGGCTCCCTACTTTGTATGTTCACTAACCACTGAGCTATCGCGGCTCCCTACTTTGTATGTTCACTAACCACTGAGCTATCGCGGCTCCCTACTTTGTATGTTCACTAACCACTGAGCTATCGCGGCTCCCTACTTTGTATGTTCACTAACCACTGAGCTATCGCGGCTCCCTACTTTGTATGTTCACTAACCACTGAGCTATCGCGGCTCCCTACTTTGTATGTTCACTAACCACTGAGCTATCGCGGCTCCCTACTTGTATGTTCACTAACCACTGAGCTATCGCGGCTCCCTACTTTGTATGTTCACTAACCAGCTATCGCGGCTCCCTAGTATGTTCACTAACCACTGAGCTATCGCGGCTCCCTACTTTGTATGTTCACTAACCACTGAGCTATCGCGGCTCCCTACTTTGTATGTTCACTAACCACTGAGCTATCGCGGCTCCCTACTTTGTATGTTCACTAACCACTGAGCTATCGCGGCTCCCTACTTTGTATGACATTGACATTAAACTTGATAAAGTTAATAAACTGTTCAACAGAGAATAGGAGATTAGGTTCATTTTCTTGACAGACCGATCGATTTCTAGGTTCACCCAGCCTTAAATTGGCACCAGAGGTTCTTCTGAAAAAGAGAGACGACCTGTCGTAGTGCTGACCCCATTTACCAAATAAAGTGAAGTTGATCAAGAAAAGTAAATGCCCTTCTCTGTATTCCCTATACACCATGCTCGATTTGTAATCATATTTTTTTCTTCTTTTTAAAAAAATATAGCGATAATTGTTTAAAAGGATTGGACCCCAGTCATAAAATATGAGTCCGGCAAAATTCTCGTACTATTGTCGCAACAAATGCGATTTTTGGCCATGTTAAAAGACACAACAGCCTACTAAAAGTAGTCCTGGAAGGGAAAATACAAGGTACAAAAGGCAGAGGCAGACCAAGACTATCATGGACGAGTAACATCAAAAGATGAACAAACCAGCCTATGACAACCTGAACCATCAAAGCAAGAGACAGAGCAGAATGGCGCTCCATGGTAGCCAACCTCAGATGCGGAGATGGCATTCGATGATGATGATGATTGTCGCAACTTATTTATATATATATATTCGTATTTTGTATGCCTTTACCCAGTTATTAATAGCAAGACAAGCTGGTCAACGGCTTTGCCTAGGAAACCAGAGAGTAGATAACATTTGGACTTTGATTTTAAAAGAGCAAAGCAAGAAAAGGTTGTTTTAAAAGTAAAAAAAAAAAAAATAATAAATGAATGTTCTCTGTTCTCTCCATGCTATGGCCGTATGGGGAATATGGTGTTAGTGACTATATGGTTCCATGACCAACGACTCTTTCAGGGTGATCTGGCCGGAATCATGTCAAATTGTGCGTGATTCACCAAAAGAAATCTCTGGTACCTATTTTTAGAAAATGGGTGAACCTCCAAGATATGTCGGTCCGAAAAAAAAAATTCCGCATATCTGAGAATCGAGCCTGACTTTTTGTTATCAGTAGCGAGTGTGTTAACCATTTAGATTGTTATACTTCTACACAGATATAATTTTTTGTGTTATCAGTAGCGAGTGTGTTAACCATTTAGATTGTTATACTTCTACACAGATATAATTTTTTGTGTTATCAGTAGCGAGTGAGTTAACCATGCAAAACTTTTTAATTTCTTTAATTCACTTTTCGGTGAACTTGATCTTTTAGCCAAATTGATTTTTCTATCTATCTATCTTTCGTTCGCCCGAAGTATTGTCTATATCTGCAATGTCGTTTCCTATATAAATTTCACTGTCTTTTGTAATTCTTGCAGTGGCCCATATAGTTTTGTCTGTAGTGTTGTATCTATGGGCCAATGGATTTTCCTCAGTCTACTATATTCAGTGCAGTCTTGAAGTATGTGTTCAGCAGTCTGGGGTGCCTGTCCACATGTACAAGTAGTTGACGTGCCGATCTTGAATTTTGTATACATGTGACTATGGAGTCGATTGTGTCCTGTTCTGAGGCGTATAATGATAACTTGTTCATATCTATTCATATTATATTGATTTTTCTGAGCCATCCTGACCTTTCGAGCACGAGTATATGACATCACTTACAGAAAATGTTCAATAGAATTACCGGTAACTAGTTTGTAGAGATAAGTCAGATAAGAGAAGGAGTATCTTGATCTACGCCCTATGGGCCGGCTACGGCTCGAAAGGATCATGCAATGCGATGCGGTTTGTAGAGATAGAACGAAAATAGTGGTCAAAACATCAAACTTGCATGTCGATCATTGATTGAGTTGTTTTATTTATTTTTTTTTTTATTATTATTTTTTTTTTTGCGGAAAAGGGGAGTCAAAATAATCTTAAACAAATGAACTGGAATAGAGGCGATAACGATATCAAATGTTTTATACCAGAGATATCTGTTCTCTCTCTCTCTCTCTCTCTCTCTCTCTCTCTCTCTCTCTCTCACACACACACACACACACACACACACACACACACAAACACATGCATCTAATTCTGAGAAAATATGTTACTGCACAAGCTTCTCAAAAATTGGGGGAAAAAATCGTCAGGAAAACCAAGAAAAAAACATAACAGGACAAGGAAATGAAATAAATTTGAAACATGAAATAATTATGCTAATGTTTCTCTGCATGAACTACACTATCATGGCTAGAGATGTCTTAATAAACAGTGTATCGCTACTTCTTCACGTCGGTTAATACGCAAGAAAATCCTCCAAATCATGACAACATCAATAATGGTCGACACTAAAAATTATTTCATAACCTGATTACAACAAAATGTGTTATTAATTTGTTGCATTTATATGTAGGCACGAGAAGATGTATTAAAAAATATATGGGTGCTTGATTTATCAAATTTCTGCGATCGATCTATTGATTGACTAAGTCCATGTTATGAGCTTGACTTGCATCATTTAATTAAAATTAGTCACGCGGATTGTTAATTTAAAAAAAAAATACTTCTTTCTCTGATAACTCAATTGTAAATTGGTTACTGACTAAGGTGATTCATGAGGATAATTAGACAAGAAAAAGTGTTATGAGATCTGGATAGTATTCTTTGAGATCTTTAACACTTTACATTAATGCAAGGTGATGCCCTATGGGATTATATTTACACACATAAACGTGAGCTGATTATTGATATAACTGCCTGGGTGACATGGTATTGGTTAGGGTAAGTAAAGTACCCCGTCACGCCAAGTGGCATATAGGGAAATATGGTGTTAGTGACCCTATATTTTACAGACCTTCAGCACATGATTTTTGGGGTAATGTGGTCGGTATTACGCCCGTGCTGCTTTACTTTCCCAGAAAAAAAATCCGGTACCCATTTAAAGCTGGGTGAACCCGGAAGCCGTCGGTTGGGATCAGAGTTAACTCACTGTATTCTGGGCAAACCCATAGGTTCCGTGTTCCTATCAATAGATTGTGTACACGTTAAAAATTCATGTAGCTCTTGGTCGTAATCATGACTCTAGGTCCAAGGCGACTTAAACAGAGCTCAACTCACACATTTTTCGACTCTCAGAACCTCAATCTCCTCCCCATCAATAACTGCTTAAGATTCAATTAAAATATTTAGAAGATGATGAATGTATCACACATACGCACACACACACATACACACACAACTGTTTGTTCTAAAAACTAAGTGGCATTTCAGCTATAATTCAAGAACATGTGTAGTATTTACCGATGAATATTTCCTGAGTTGATAATATTCCACTCATTTGTAAAATTCTTACTTGGTGTTAGGGTTTCAACTTGTGATATCTCACCAACAAGTCAATTTCTTAATTGAACACATACAATTATTAGCGATATATAAATAGCTTTACGTTATTAAGTAAACATTTCAACGTCCTATTTTTCTACCTTTCCTCGTTTGCCTTTCAGCGTTTGAGGGCAGATATAATTTGCAGTCTCTTTCTATTCTACTGGCCTCTCCTGCTGTTATGTTTCCTCTATTATTTCTAATATTCCGTTAAAATATCTTGCCGTGGACGGTGCTTGGGTCTAAAAGAGAGCTAATAGCTAATTTTCCATTTAGAAGCTAATGTTCATCCTTGTTAGGAAGAAACAATCATCATTTTTTGGCCATGTAATGAGAAGAGAACAGCTGGAATATATTGTAACAACTGGGACAATTTAGGGACGAAGAGATAGAGGAAAGCAAAGAGAAAAAATACCAGACAGCTTAAGAGAATAGCTTGGCAGAAGGTCAAAAACAGAAATGATAAATAACTGTCAAGATCGAAAATTGTGGAGAGAAGTGATCACCTATGCCAGCAGATGATCACTTGATGATGATGACTCGGGTCTAGTGATATTTTTGCTTTTGTTGAAGCCTCGTTTTCGTGTATTCTTATCTCTCTGACATATTCCAGTACCAAATAATTTTATTCGTTATTACCTTAAGTTTTCAAAGCATACCAATAATTGACTAATTAGATACTTTCTGGCGTAGAGTTTTGTGTCTGAACGGTACAAGATTACATCAATTTCAGCTACAGTTTCATCTAATCAACTTCAATATACATTAGCTTGCAGTATTATCATTTCGGCTTGTATATCCTTTGTAGAACGTTGCAATCACAACCGGTCGGGAAAAAAATGCTGCCTCCTCCCACTTGTATTGTCACTGTCAGATTTCTTGGTTGTCTTATAAGACCGTCTTCTTATTCTGCTGGTGTTTCGTCTTACTGGAACCATGCATTACATTAATGTTCTTTCCAGTTCACTATGTCTAGCATTTTACTTTCTTGAAATACATTTTAAAAGATCTAAACAGCTATGACATAGTAAGGTAATTTTGAATATTAACCCCACATTACACGTTGCGGGATATTTTCACAACTTTTACTTACTGTTAATAAAATGCTATTTTAAAGAAAAGTTGTTTTACTTTTTCCTTCTATATTGGGTTCCTAAATGCTATTTTAAAGAAAGGTTGTTTACTTTTTCCTTCTATATTGGGTTCTAAATGCTATTTTAAAGAAAGGTTGTTTACTTTTTCCTTCTATATTGGGTTCTAAATGCTATTTTAAAGAAAGGTTGTTTACTTTTTCCTTCTATATTGGGTTCTAAATGCTATTTTAAAGAAAGGTTGTTTACTTTTTCCTTTTATATTTGGTTCCTAAATGCTATTTTAAAGAAAGGTTGTTTACTTTTTCCTTCTATATTTAGTTCTTAAGTGTCATCATTGCCGGATCGAACCCAGGGTAGGCTCCTACGCAGTCTAAATCCCAGGTCTTTCCTAGCACACATTATTATAAAAGCATGTTGACTGCATTGAACCTGTTTATCAACGGACAGCTGACAGAAGACGGGGGGGGGGGGGGGGGGGGGCTGTGTAATGTGAACCTGATATATATGGTTTCAAAAACATTTAGTTGTTAATTGGTACTTCACATTAAATACTATTTTCTTCCTGGTCTTTAAAGTTAGTTTTTTTCCGCTTAAATGAGTTTATTAAATTTGTTTCCTATATTTTGGAAACAATTTAATTAAAAATTAATTGTAATTATCTTTGTGGGTCAAATCAATATTAAGTTGAGCCGCGGTCTCGACGCCCAAAAAAGGCGTTCATCGGCATGTGCATACTTTGATATTTGGTTTAATTGAGTGCCCTGCTTTGTTTCTAGTAGTTCATACTATTGTATTTTAATATCATGATATATCAGATACCTAACCACAACTGCTCCCTCATTCACTCATTTAATTCATTCCTTCCAGCGTAGTCCTCTATTTGCTTTGTTTAGAAACTGGGAATTACTTTATCTCGTGTTGTTGACAGGGCATATTTTCTTCCCTCTAGCACGGACCACTGTTAACCCTCTGTATTCCATTAACTTCACACTGAGCCCTCTATTTTAAGGAAACGATGGCGCTTTGTGATACGTTTAACGTAAGTGGTTTATCTTGTTTTATTTAAAGAGTTATTGGCATTTGTTTGATTGCTTTAAATTGTATTGGTTTTGGATTTGTTACGCGTCGATATATTTTTGATTTATTCCTTGTGGTCATATATTTTAATAATACACACGTAACACATATAATGTGAGGTGGTGTTGAGGATAATATTTAGAGGATAATATTTAGCAGAGGATAATGAGGTCAACAAATTATTGAAGGATATGCGACAAAGGAGAATCAAATTAATAATTTAAAGTTTAAGGGAAAATCAGACAAAGAAATTCTAGAGTTAGCAATTGTTTGCACATTGCGACAGGTCATTTTGCACACTTCCTTAACGAGTGACCGGAAGTATCCCATCGCAGATAGAAGTTTAGGCGCCAACTAGGTGTTGTGGGCGAGGCAACGTAGGAGGGATCGTCATTCTGGTCCGAGCACTGGAGACAAGCAATGTTAGTCGGGAGAGATAGAAGGACCCCATCCGCTGTGATGAATTGTGTAGATTAGTTAGAAACAATTAGGAAATGTAGAAACATTCAATAGAGCAACTTGTTAAGTGACTTATAAGTGTAATCCAAAAGGTTCGGTGTTAGAATGGATCAGAACCCGAAGAATCAATATATCGATTGAATATGCAATCGATTTATCTAGATATATGTAGCAGTGTTCGAAGGAGGTTTGTATAAATATTGTCACATCTGTAAAGGTAGTCAGATAAAGAAAGACAAGCTTGGCGTTTGGTCAAGAGCACACAAACAATGTGTTGATGGTAATCGCAGTTGTTCGTCAGTAACTGAATTTCACGTCAGAGAGATCCCGGCTATTGTAAACTGTCGAAGGGGTAGAGATTTAAGAAAGCATCACAGTTACAGATAAGCGAGAAGAAAGATGGATTAAGAGACATTGTGGAGCAACCCGATACCTTTCGGAGATTGGTGTGAAGTGAAATAGAGAGGTAGAGAAAATTAAGAGACATTGTGGAGCAACCCGACACCTGCGGAGATTGGTGTGAAGTGAAATAGAGAGGTAGAGAAAATTAAGAGACATTGTGGAGCAACCCGACACCTGCGGAGATTGGTGTGAAGTGAAATAGAGAGGTAGAGAAAATTAAGATACATTGTGGAGCAACCCGACACCTTTCGGAGATTGGTGCGAAGTGAAATAGAGAGGTATAGAAAATCAAGAGACATTGTGGAGCAACCCGACACCTTTCGGAGATGGGTGCGAACTGAAATAGAAAGTTAGAGAAAATCAAGAGACATTGTGGAGCAACCCGATACCTTTCTGAGATTGGTGCGAACTGAAATAGAAAGTTAGAGAAAATCAAGAGACGTTGTGGATTCCCTGAACGGATCAAGAAGTCTTAATCTTAAGTGTAAGTCTTCAGTGATCCAGAAGATATGAGTAAAATGGCGACTGCGAGATCAAACATAGCGGCACAATATTGCAATAGAAATATTCGTCGAGATAAAGTGTGCATGAACATCAACGTTACAGTAGGTATATCAAACATTTCCTCATCTGCATTATTGCATCATTTGTTACTGCTTAGACATATAATAGATATAATTTTATTAGGGATTTTTAAAAACCTATTATTTAATTTGACGATTTTTTTTAACTTCATGTATATTTTTTAATTTGTTTTCATATTTATGACATCACGAGAACTAGAAAAACATGGGAATGTTTAATTTTTTAAAAAGTGCCAGAAACTTTATACAAAAAGATAATGAGGGAAAAATATGGTTATATTAAAATCAACATTTCATTTGAAAACAAACATCTCAATGAAATAAATGCAAACAATTGAAAGAAAAAAAATTGACTACGCTAGCAGGAGAGCTTATAATATTGGGGGTGTGCAACATAGACGTTATGTAGCCAACCAGTGTGACATTTATCTAACAACATCAAGCAAATGTGTCATGAAAGTAATACTAAAACAATCATGACACGTTCACATTAATAACATACAATGCGCACTATATCATACGAGTGTACTATACTACTCGTATACATATAACCATTGCCTGCTACATTATTTACAAATAACCATTAGTATAAAAGTAAGAAAAGTATGTAATTTGACATGATAACAAGCGAATTTTTATGTAGCTGTTTTGTCTTTTTTTTTTCTTGAAATATATTAGGATTTCCAAGTCAAATACAACAATATGAGCCAGATTTACTCAATTCTGGCCAATTATAAAAATCCCCACAAAAAAATAAACATAAATAATTCTAAATGAAAGCAAACAACAAACAGGCAAAGCAGCTTAACAAGTAGATCTAGACTCTTATAAAGATAATGTTTCATTAAGAAAACATATCATTTTCATTCATTACAGCCAAACATTAGATTTAGGACAAAAACACGCTGCTCCAATCTCTTTCTTTTATGGAGAGTCTTCTTTCAGCCATGTCTAGACTGTTTTAGTTGCTCCAATCTCTTTCTTTTATGGAGAGTTTTCTTTGAGACATGTTAGACTGTTTTAGTTGCTCCAATCTCTTTCTTTTATGGAGAGTCTTCTTTGAGACATGTCTAGACTGTTTTAGTTGCTCCAATCTCTTCCTTTTATGGATAGTCTTCTTTGAGCCATGTCTAGACTGTTTTAGTTGCTCCAATCTCTTTCTTTTACGGAGAGTCTTCTTTGAGCCATGTCTAGACTGTTTTAGTTGCTCCAATCTCTTTCTTTTATGGAGAGTCTTCATTGAGCCATGTCTAGACTGTTTTAGTTGCTCCAATCTCTTTCTTTTATGGAGAGTCTTCATTGAGCCATGTCTAGACTGTTTTAGTTGCTCCAATCTCTTTCTTTTATGGATGGTCTTCTTTGAGCCATGTCTAGACTGTTTTAGTTGCTTCAATCTCTTTCTTTTATGGATGGTCTTCTTTGAGCCATGTCTAGACTGTTTTAGTTGCTTCAATCTCTTTCTTTTATGGATGGTCTTCTTTGAGCCATGTCTAGACTGTTTTAGTTGCTTCAATCTCTTTCTTTTATGGATGGTCTTCTTTGAGCCATGTCTAGACTGTTTTAGTTGCTTCAATCTCTTTCTTTTATGGATGGTCTTCTTTGAGCCATGTCTCGACTGTTTTAGTTGCTTCGATCTCTTTCTTTTATGGATGGTCTTCTTTGAGCCATGTCTAGACTGTTTTAGTTGCTCCAATCTCTTTCTTTTATGGATGGTCTTCTTTGAGCCATGTCTAGACTGTTTTAGTTGCTTCAATCTCTTTCTTTTATGGATGGTCTTCTTTGAGCCATGTCTAGACTGTTTTAGTTGCTTCAATCTCTTTCTTTTATGGAGTGTCTTCATTGAGCCATGTCTAGACTGTTTTAGTTGCTCCAATCTCTTTCTTTTATGGATGGTCTTCATTGAGCCATGTCTAGACTGTTTTAGTTGCTTCAATCTCTTTTTGTGTGAATATGAATGGTGGAAAACAATGGAAGGTGAAAGGTCAGGGTTGTCATCGTTTCACTTAATCTCAGGATAATTCTAATAATACTTTGATCAAACCAAATCAGCAATCAAGAGGAAAGTCACTGGAAAGTCGCAACCAAGAGGAGTGGCACACATTAGTTTCAGACTGACACCATTGTGTTGACCTGGACAGGTCACGTGCAGAGAAAATATCCAGACAATTACAAGAGTTGCTATGCTGTTAGAGGTGGGTGTAGGCGAAAGGGTAAGGCCATTCGGACGGAGGACAATAGAAACAGAGACGAACGGTGTTAGACATGACACCGTGAGAAGAATGGCCATAGATCGCAGGAGCTTTAATGTTTTTACAAGATACCACCAAACGCACCAGCAAATGGCATCTGTGTTGGTCTGTGGCCAATGAAAGTAGAAGAAGAAGAATTACAGCCTCTGGGCTATATCATTTCTAATCATACCCGTGAATCAACCACATGAAGAAATAGATTAATGAAGAAATAGATTAATGAAGAAATAGATTAATGAAGAAATAGATTAAATACTAGTATAATATTTTTCTTTTTTTTTAATAGTGTAGAAAGATTATTTTTGCACAAACTTGAGTTTCGTCTTGTATTTTCTACCTAAATTTTACAGACCTTCTGCACATGATTTTTGGGGTAATGTGGTCGGCATTACGTCCGTGCCGCTTTACTTTCCCAGAAAAAAATCCGGTACCCATTAAAGGCTGGGTGAACCCGGAGCCGTCGGGTAGGTTCGAAACCTACCTATTGTCCTTTGTAGTCCAGTTCACTAACCACTGAGCTATCGTGGCTGCCACCTAGTCAGTACAGCTATAACCAATTATCTCCATAAGATTGTATTGACTTCTTCCATCGCTGTTACTATAATTAACCACGCATTATTTTGCTTCTGGCCGTTTTTTCCCTATATGTTCCTCTTTTTTAAAGTCTTGTTATAATTTCCGCGTTGTGCTTTAATAACTAAATACAAATAGAATACTGACAGAATAGATTCTTTTGAAAAAAAAAATTTATACCGCCACTTGCAGGCTGATAGCAACGAGTTGGTCAGTTCTCTTCCTCTGTCATTTGCAAGAATTACAAGCTCACCACTGCCCATGCGTCATGAACTTCTACACGAGACTTCCTTTCCGTTTCATAAAGATTGTTTAAACTGTAATTAGCTCCTGCTAATTGGCTGTGGCTTAACCAAAGGTTAAGATTTGGGTGCCTGAAGGGGTAAGGGAGAGGTGGGGTGCTGAAAGGTGACCATGTTAGAGTGATCCATCGTGATCTCGAGGGAATTTGGATTTAATGATTATTGTGACTGTCTCATAGACATGTTGAGTCAAAATATATTGATAGCAGCAGTTATAGCGGATGTGTAGCCCTCGGCCACATACAAACATTACTCTTTGTGTATAGTTGCACACACAAGAAAGTCGGTTCTAACTTTCGACAAATACCCCAGGCGTGTATGCGTCATCAAGTATGAGTTTTTATGGTAGAGATCAGGTGGGTTAATTTCCGTGATTCACATTCAAGGCTGTTGAAGCTTTCACATGTTGCGGAAACATTGGTCACTTACATGTTGAAGACTATTAGCTTTCTCGTGGTTGGGAGAAAAAATATTGCATAAATTTATGTGACAGCACCTTTCATATAATGTTGCAACAGAAGTCACATATTTTGACACCTGTCATCGTTTGTCGTGTAATGGGTGGTGAAAAATAAATTGTATACGTGAAGATGACATCAGCTTTCACATGTGGAAAGAGATCATTTACATGATGACTTTGGCCTTCTTGTGTCCTGGAAACGATCGTCAAAATGAAGAAGACAGTAGCATTCACATGTTGTGGAAAGACATCGCCTACACACATCGATGACAACATATATCCTCTCCTGAATGAAGAAGAGATCGCTTATGTGTTGATGACTGTAGCTTTCACTTGATGTAAAAAATAAAATCACTTTCATATTATTGGTATGCAGCTTTCACGTGTTGTTGAAATGAAAACGAATAAGTTGCTGTATTGGCGGTACGACATTGTGTAAACTGTCAAACTACACTGCAAGCCTTCGTGTCTCCATAGAACTCAAACTAAATAACTTCCTGACTCCGTATCAAAGATGAAATGAATGTCTTTTAGACCACCATATTGTATCTCCTGATGTGCAACAGAGGTGAGATGTAGAATGGCTCAGACAAAAGCAGCTTTCCAAAAAATGAGGAAGATACTATGCAATCCATTTTTGACAATAGAAACCAGAAAAAAAGAGTTCTTAAATGTTACGTAGAGCAAGTCTTAACATATGGATGCGAATCATGGACAATAGGACAACAGACAAGAAAATCACTGGAGTCTGTAGAAATGTGGTTTCACAAAAGAATGCTGAGAATACTACGGACAGCTAAGAAGAGTAATGAAAATGTTCTGAGAGAGGTCAAAGCAAAAAAAGAGCTAATTTCCAATATTAAAAAGAAACAATCATCATTTTTTGGCCATGTAATGAGAAGAGAACAACTGGAATATATTATAACAACTGGAAAAATTGACGGACGAAGAGATAGAGGGAAGCAAAGAGAAAAATAACAGACAGCATAAGAGAATGGCTTGGCAGAAGGTCAACAACAGAAATGATAAATAGCTGCCGAGATCGAAAGTTGTGGAGAGACATGATCACCTACGCCAGCAGGCCCGGTACTTGATGATGATGATGATGATCGTATCTCCTGCACCAGACAATCTCCGACATGTTGGAACATCATGAAAGAACTCAAAACAATCTCTCTACAGTTGTGCACTGAAAGAATACAATATATGCGATTTACCAGCAAACTCCGTATCGGTCCCTGCAAGCTGTCGACACTGCTCAAATAATGTGAACAGAATTATACAAAAACTCATGTTTTTACAAGCTTACACTGAGTGTAAACACCCATATCACTAATGAGGTCAGCAATGAAGCCACCTTGAAAGCAACAACAATACCCCTGGACAAAGTTGTCAATCATAATTAAGTCCAGTGACGCAACATTTGCCACTATCAATGCTGATTCATCGCAACAACATCACATATGTCAACCCACTTGCTGTACCAAGGTCCCACATATTCAATACTGTTATGAATTCTTCTCTGTCTGGGGTCAAACAGTTTATTTCTCCACAATTTTTCCCCTTTAAAGAAGTACATCATTTTGTCCTTATACGAATAGTAGACAATGTCTATTTTATTTGGCAGCGGCTCCTGCCCTTCTGCTGGAGGAAACTCTTCTATAATCTTCCGTTTCCTCACACAGCAGCCGTTTTCCCTTCAGGTGCAACTGGATTGTAAACATACACCTGGAGAAGATAAAAGAAGGTAAAGAACGTTACGTATTTTGCTAATGTCAAGAGAATGAAATTTGCGCTCTCTAAAATAAATACATACAGTCATTCTAATTAAACCATCAGGTATGAGTTATCTCTCTTGCAAGTATTCTAATATTTCCATAAAACATTCATCCCAAAGGAAAATGAGCAAAAAACGTTATCCTTGATCTGTCTTTGTATAGGAAAACATATTTTACAAAATTCTGACAGTCATTTTTAATTCAGTCTTTTCTAAAGAAAATGCAGAATTTAAAAAAAATGTAGGATTTTTATTTCATGACTAAGATATTAACAGGAATATTTATTGTTTTCTTAAATTGTTAAATGCACATGCTTAGCGCTTTTTTGATCGTTTAGTGTGTATGAAAGTTATTTTTAGCACGGGTAAAACGGCGTGGGCTGCAGAACCGTAATTTGTCTTCAGGAGCTGAGATTGCTGTAAATCATTAGCATTATGTTCCATGTCTAACACTGAAAATTCGATTCACTCACAACCATCATTTAGATATTTCAGCATTTGACTTGTTTGACTCAGTTTTATCGGATCCGCGACAAAACAGAGGGAAAATGTTCTTGAAACAATATGACTATTACAGAATGAGTCAAGTGACCTGCCTACTGGCACAGCAACCATGTTTCTCCACAATTTTCTATTTCTTCATCTATTTATACATTCTGTTGACATCTTAACAAACCAATATCTTAAACTTTCTGATATCTTCATCTCTCAATTTTTCCAGTCGTCATTCATGTTTCGCGTATACCTTCAGTCGTCACAAGTTTGAACGAAGCGCTCGTCATTTCAAGGCTGGTGACATCACCAAGCAGTTTGCCATGGTTGGAACCGGAGACATCTCCAAACAGCTGGCCTTGGTTTGAACCGGTGACATCTCCAAACAGCTTGCCTTGGTTGGAACCGGTGACATCTCCAAACAGCTTGTCTTGGTTGGAACCGTAGACATCTCCAAACAGCTTGCCTTGGTTGGAACCGTAGACATCTCCAAACAGCTTGTCTTGGTTGGAACCGTAGACATCTCCAAACAGCTTGTCTTGGTTGAAACCGGAGACATATCCAAACAGCTTGTCTTGGTTGGAACCGTAGACATCTCCAAACAGCTTGCCTTGGTTGGAACCGTAGACATCTCCAAACAGCTTGTCTTGGTTGGAACCGTAGACATCTCCAAACAGCTTGCCTTGGTTTGAACCGGTGACATCTCCAAACAGCTTGTCTTGGTTGAAACCGGAGACATCTCCAAACAGCTTGTCTTGGTTGGAACCGTAGACATCTCCAAACAGCTTGCCTTGGTTGGAACCGTAGACATCTCCAAACAGCTTGTCTTGGTTGGAACCGTAGACATCTCCAAACAGCTTGTCTTGGTTGGAACCGTAGACATCTCCAAACAGCTTGCCTTGGTTGGAACCGTAGACATCTCCAAACAGCTTGTCTTGGTTGAAACCGGAGACATCTCCAAACAGCTTGTCTTGGTTGAAACCGTAGACATCTCCAAACAGCTTGTCTTGGTTGAAACCGGAGACATCTCCAAACAGCTTGTCTTGGTTGGAACCGTAGACATCTCCAAACAGCTTGTCTTGGTTGAAACCGTAGACATCTCCAAACAGCTTGTCTTGGTTGAAACCGGAGACATCTCCAAACAGCTTGTCTTGGTTGGAACCGGAGACATCTCCAAACAGCTTGTCTTGGTTGGAACCGTAGACATCTCCAAACAGCTTGCCTTGGTTTGAACCGGTGACATCTCCAAACAGCTTGTCTTGGTTGAAACCGGAGACATCTCCAAACAGCTTGTCTTGGTTGGAACCGTAGACATCTCCAAACAGCTTGTCTTGGTTGAAACCGGAGACATCTCCAAACAGCTTGTCTTGGTTGGAACCGGTGATGCCCACACGAACCTTCCCAGTTCATTCTTGCCCTTTCTGTATGTGCCTATACACCATAGAGAAAAGTGAACGAACTCCAGCAGCACTGGTTAGACCTTTTTGAAGATGGGAGCCTGACTCCCCGTCTGGTGGGGCTCCATGGAGTGAGTACTGTATCGCTTGACGCTTTCTTCTAGACTCTGAGGTCTTCATTGTGATAAATTATGTTGCACTGTTATGTTACGAATGTAGCCTTCTTCTTCTTCTTCCGCTTTTACCATTCAGCTACCTGTGGAGCATAGGTTTTCAACAAACACTTTCCAAGTCGTTCTGTTTCTTGCCGTTCTTTTAAGATCATTCCACATCTTCCCCATTGTCTTCATCTCTGCTTCTGTCTGTCTTCTCCAAGAATTTCTTGGTCTTCCTCTTTGTCTTTTCCCCTGGGGATTCCAAAAAAAGGACCTGTTATGTAACACTCTCAATTGGCTTCCTCATTGTGTGTTATATCCAGCGCCATCGTCTTCACTGTTTCTCTGTATCCACAGATATTTGGTACATTTCTATAATTCTATTTTAGTGGTTTTGTCCTGCCATTTCCATCCTATTATTCTGCATAGGCATCCGTTAATGAAAGTCTGTATCTTCATCATTGTCAATTTTGTTGTTCTCCAACATCGCCATCGTCTTCGCTGTATCGCTTTATCCACTGGTGAATGTAGCCTAGTTTACCCGATTTCAACACTTTTGTGTCTCGCTTTTCCTGGTTCTAGCCTATTATCTGTTTACCTTTGTTGATCCCTTGGTAGCATTGCTACCACTAGAACATCTCTTGGGAATGCAGGCATTAAAGCTTCTCTTCCAAATTGTGATGGAGGCACGTTAGAGGAGAACATTTGTCATATTCTCTACAATCACTCACTCAGTGTCGTCTCCACATTGACGATTAGCTACCATGGAGCGCCAAATTTACTCTGTCTCTTGTCTTGATGGTGCACTTTGTCATTGGTTCACCTGTTCATATTTTATTGTTAATAGTCCACTTTAGTCTTGGTTTGCTTTTGTCTCGTCAACGTGCCACGTTAAAATCGAATTATGGGCCGAAAAGTACAACTATCACAATTATTGGTTATTGGTTATGAAAGGCCTCGGTTTCACTGCAAACGAATTAAAATCCATAATTGCTCAACCGCCCGTGCCAGTGGAATCATCCGAATTACTAACTCATCTCCCAAACAAAGAAAGGTAACTGTAGTCCCCATCGTAGCATTCTCAGCACACGCCAAAAGACATAAGGCGAAACCGCGAAGAAAGTGAACACAGCCAACTGTTCCCTGTCATACGACATCATCATTCATCGTAAACAAGCGGGATATCGAAACAGGATCAAAACGGATGAGACTCACGGTGTGCACAGAGCACTTAACTCAGTAGCTCCTGCAACAAGCCGGAAATATCATAATATTTGTTGCTAACTGCAACTCAACGCGGTTACACCCTCTTCACGTCCTTTCTTAACGTCAGGGCGACTGATGAAGAGGAATGTACGATTCTCTACCAATTGCCAGAAAATGTTCGCTTTTAGCAATTCTTCTCCTTCTTCTTTTTTCATCCTTGGTTTGCCTTCAGCGTCAAGGGGAGATATGATTTGCGTAATTAAGATTGCGAAATCAGCGTTCCTCAGGTTGTTTATTCCGCCACAGGCGATGGGAGTTTTTCATTTTCGATTTCTTCGTAGCTTTGCCCTTCCCTGGTCTCTGGGCAGTGAGATACAATTTCTAGCCATCTCTGGGTAGTGAGATACAATGTCTAGCCATCTCTGGGTAGTGAGATACAATGTCTAGCCATCTCTGGGTAGTGAGATACAATGTCTAGCCATCTCTGGGCAGTGAGATACAATGTCTAGCCATCTCTGGGCAGTGAGATACAATGTCTAGCCATCTCTGGGCAGTGAGATACAATGTCTAGCCATCTCTGGGCAGTGAGATACAATGTCTAGCCATCTCTGGGCAGTGAGTTACAATGTCTAGCCATCTCTGGGCAGTGAGATACAATGTGTAGCCATCTCTGGGCAGTGAGATACAATGTCTAGCCATCTCTGGGCAGTGAGATACAATGTCAGTGGGGATTTTTATTTATGATTTCTCCCTGCGGCAACAACCCCTGGTTTCAACAACGAGACCCGCATTGAAACGTCAATTACTCATGGACGGAAAAAAAATATGAGTATCTCCGAAGAAGGAGTTATCTGCATGTGCGGCGAGGGACTCTGTGCACACGGCTGCCATGGAAAAACAGATTAACACGCAAAATTCAGTTCCTACTCTCTATGAACTTCGTCAGAGGTCAAAGCTGGGGAACGCAAAAAAAAAAACAACAAAAAACGCGAGTCCTTCCTGTCTAGAGGTTCATAACTCTGGCCAACCCAGTCCAGGCCTCGGCGACGAGACCCACCCAAAAAAAAGAATAACTATTTCTGTTAAAACAATAATTAAGTTATGGTTCATCTGTAATTGATAATTGTGAGGTCAATTCGATGAAATCTAAAGAGAGAAAATACTGGGAGGAACAAGAAGTTAAATATCTTATTTAACACTCAACAACAGATGTGCTTTCCTACGTGGAGTGAATATCTTGTGACTCCATTTGTGATTACGATTGAGTAATAAAATTAGGTAACTATATAATATAATCACATGTCAATGAATGAACTGCCAGAGGAACGAGACAAATAATATGCATCTTCCTCGACACTCGAAATGATCTAAGAGGAAATGAAGAAGTAGAACACTCTACTTTTTAAATATTGATATGAGCATGCATGCCTTTCAAAGTTAAATATAAATTGAAGAAAGAGAGAGAGAAATGGTAAGATGAACGGAAGGTTCACAACAAAGAAGTAATTTTCAGAAATTATTCAATCAAATATTACACAAACGAAATAATTTTTTTCCTAAGCTCTGTATAATCTACAGTAACAGAAAGAGCCAGCTCACCTGCCGTGGGTGAGAGGCTCGTCCAAAACAGGATATGTGGCGAGATGCAATTCAGGTCCTGTGCAAATCCTGACGCTTAATTGTGCAGGTCGTCGAACATAGAGCCTAAAATACCTGCCTTATGTTCTGATTTTCTTGTGGCCGGAATCGATAACTTGCCGTGTTTCAAACCAGGAGAACGTGGATTTAAATCACAAAAGTTTTTTTTTTTTTTTCCTACCGGAAGTAAAATAAAAACATAAACCTAAAACACTTCGTGTCAATTGCACTGGACATACGACCTTTATTCTCCGGTCCTATAAGTCTCCGTCCCCACCCCCACCATTCCTCCCCGGCAGACCCCAGAATTAGAAAAGTCCCGTGAAGATAGCAGTAACTGCACAATTCCAATTGATGTCTTTCCATACCTATAATTAAAACTCACTGGAACGAGTTACAACGCCACAGAACAAAACAATAGATGACACATCCAACAATACAGGACACCCACGTTATCATCAGCTTAAGCGCCTGCTGGTATAGGTAATCACATCCTTCCATATTTTAATATATCTCAACATTTATTTTTTTTAAATTTATGTTGTGATTCCCGCCTTCTTCTTCTTCTACTTACTCCTCTTCTTCTTCTTCTTCTTCTACTTCTCTTCCTCTTCATCAAGGTTCAAGTCTTGTAATCAAGGGAACATGACTCTTTGTCCTGTTTTATGATGGAGGGATATGAACAACATCATGACACACAATAAGCTGGTCACATAGTCAGTATTTGTATATGCGTGTATGTCCTGATTTTTCCTCCAAACCTGCACCGTGGCTGACACACTTCGTCTTCGACAAAGAATCCCACCAAATCATGCTCTTTAAATGTCTTAAACCTTCTTCTTCTTTTCTATTTTCACTGATACCTAAAAGGTGTCGTGGTTATATCATTTGTCGTTCTTGAGCTGCTCGAACTGTCTGAATTAGTGATTTTCCTTTGGTGTTACATGTCTCTGTCACTGTCTTAAACCTTAATTTATATTAATTTCTTCTTCCCTTATTTATTTTCCAACTGTAACAATATATTGACTTCCAGTCAATACGGCGGATAAGGTGGCAGAAACCACTGGAAGTCTGAAAAGTATTCCTTGTTGCAGTTTCCTCATATTCCAAGTCCATTTTGCTACCGGAACTACTGAGTTTAGTGTCCTGTGCACACAGTGAGTTGTGTTTTTCACCGGATCGTGTTTCGATTTTCCGATTATTTACAATAAATTATGATATCGTATGACGAATGACAGTTGAACTGCGTTCACTTTCAGTGCGGCTTGGCCTTATGTCTTTTGACGTGAGCTGTGGCCACTACGATGGGGACTGCAGCAGCGTTTCTTTGTCTCGATCCTTCAATGCGACGATATCTTAATTCGGATGATTCCACTGGCACGGGCTGTTGAGCAAATATGGATTTTAATTTGTTTGCAGAGATACCAGGGCCTTAAAATAACTATAATTCTTTGTTTCTCCTCTCATTTCCAGGTCCTCACAAACTATGATTGCAAGAATATTAAGAAATAAATCAGATGTATACGATTGATATACTCACATTATCATCTTTAAAGAAATAAATATTTTTGTCTCTTGTATCAAAGAACACGCCAGGTCCTCACAAACTATGATTGCATTTTTATTAACAAATAAATCAGATGCATACGATAGATATACTCACATTATCATCTTTAAAGAAATAAATATTTTTGTCTCTTGTATCAAAGAACACGCCAGGTCCTCACAAACTATGATTGCATTTTTATTAACAAATAAATCAGATGCATACGATAGATATACTCACATTATCATCTTTAAAGAAATAAATATTTTTGTCTCTTGTATCAAAGAACACGCCAGGTCCTCACAAACTATGATTGCATTTTTATTAACAAATAAATCAGATGTATACGATAGATATACTCACATTATCATCTTTAAAGAAATAAATATTTTTGTCTCTTGTATCAAAGAACACGCCAGGTCCTCACAAACTATGATTGCATTTTTATTAACAAATAAATCAGATGTATACGATAGATATACTCACATTATCATCTTTAAAGAAATAATATTTTTGTCTCTTGTATCAAAGAACACGCCAGGTCCTCACAAACTATGATTGCATTTTTATTAACAAATAAATCAGATGTATACGATAGATATACTCACATTATCATCTTTAAAGAAATAAATATTTTTGTCTCTTGTATCAAAGAACACGCTGTCTATGTTGTCAGGGATGCCTTCTGTTTCTCCCGGTTTAGGGCCAAAGTCCTCTCGGATTAGTCTGGGCCACCCGGCCATAACACGGTCGTTCTCACTGTCGTACCTGTAGTAGTTTTCCCCTAAAAATATGGTAAGTTTAGTTTGAGATACGTTCAGGCAACTAAGACAGTGCTTGCTATAACAACAACCTTCATCATTTTTGAGCAGCTAAAATTGACCAATCATTAGCAAAAGTCAAAGAACTGAAATGAAACACTTATTGTTAAATAAAACCAACTTTTTAAATTAACAAAACTAGCCTCTCATTAATAATAAATCGAAAAACAAAACATATGATTATACATATATATGTATGTATACATATCTATCTATCTATTGTCCTTTTGAGTCGAAGACGGCACATAGGGCAGAACCACAATCTCAAAAACAGAAACCTTGCATGCCAAAGTAGCACATATTGCAGAGATCACTGCTCTAAAATATGTCTCTCTGTTTCCATAACAATACTTTTTACAATGACAGCATGTCAAGCCATCGATCAACCTCCTTAGTCGCCTCTTACGACATGCCTAGAAGGTCACAGTGTTACTATTCTTTACATATACATATGCACAGGGATAAAGAGAGAGAGAGTTAAAAGGGTAGGATGGTCCTTTTTTATTAGGAATGGTCCGGAACGCTTGTTTAGGACTATAATAGGTCTCGAAATAATATTTTATAATTGAAAATTAGAATTGTAGCCAATTGAAATCCTAGTTATAGTCGTTTAAAATGATTATATATATATATATATATATATATATATATATATATATAAAGCATGAGAAATTATATACTAAACATTGTTGCATGGGACAACCTGATCAGTTCAATAATCTTAAACAATAAGTAAATCGTCAGCGCCTGCCCAACCTGCCGAGGACGGAGTGTGTCAGCCACGGTGCAGGTTTAGGGGAAAATAAGGACACACAGGCATATACGAGTATTGACCATGCGACCAGCTTATCGTGTGTCATGGTGGTACTTTCATCATGGAATTAGAATTACCCTTTCATCATGGAATAGGACAAAGAGTTAAGTTCGCATGATTACAAGACTTAACGCAGAGGAAGAATTCAGCGCCTGCGACCCACGGGCACTATAGTGCTGTGTCGCCGCCCATAACGTCCCCACCTCATGAACAGACCTGGCCGTGTCCCCAAAATCGGTCTCCCTGGAAAAAGTTTGCATCGAAACATTGCTGCTAACCGAGGTCACAATCGCTGTATTCCCCGCAATGGTGAGATCTATTGATATAGAAGACCTAGTATTGCAGTGGTGGGATCTATTGATATAGAAGACCTAGTATTGCAGTGGTGGGATCTATTGATATAGAAGTCCTAGTATTGCAGTGGTTGGATCTATTGATATAGAAGACCTAGTATTGCGGTGTTCTGGGTAGGACAAGTTTCAGCTTCCCCAGCAGGACCTGGGAATCCAAGAAAGCGAGAGCAGCCCACCACTTTCACTGTTTTCATAAATTAAGTAATTATTTCTCTGTAACTTATTTTCATTCTTAGAGATAAACATTGCATCATCAACATACCTCGGATAATTTACCTTATGCTTGCTGTTGCTTGCTTGTGTTCGACCGATGACTAAAGGACACCTCTTCATCATCCGCCCTTAAAAGGACGTTAAGTTGGCGTGTCTGTGTTGTGGTTTGCAGTATAACTGTGATACTTGCGTCTTTCGTCCCAACGCATCCGACGTCAGCATGACATTTTTGAGCACCGGGTTGTCTTCCCTCTTCGATCCCTACTCGCTTGGCCAGACTTGACAGGTTAGTCTGTTACTAGAGGCACCACGGAGAGGTGGAGCAGGGTCTGATGGCTCTGGTTCACCGATCCTGGCGCAAGCCATCAGCTGTGGGTTGCTGACAACTTCCAGCTCTGGTGCTGTGAGGCGCGCCTTCGCCTCCAATTTACTTATGTTATGACTACCGACTGATATTGTTTCTGCAAACAACAAAAACTATCGCTGCTAAAAACAATAATTGAGTTTTAGTTTATCTGTAATAAGAATAACTTGTGCTGAAGTTGACGAGAGCAAGTCCTCAAGTGGGAATCAGAGGGTAAAATAAATATAAAATAGACCGACCTAGAGAAACGCTAAAAGGAACATTGAGGCGATAGGCAACAACAGCTAGCATCAACTTTGTCGAGATTGAGTAGCTCGTTCAAAGCAGCCACTTGTGGCGAGATATAATGTAAGTCCTGTGCAAGGTCTGACATTTGATAACAAAGACCGTCAGACAATAAGTCTTCAGTTTCTGCTCTATGTGCCGTCTTCAGCTCGAAAGACAAAAGATAGATAGCTTAAGTTAGGATACCTCTCATTAGTGGCATTAATGGGCAGACAGACAAGTAAATCGTCGCTGATGCGGAGTTTGGGGTTTTCCCATGTAATCAAGCGGGATATTCTAGTGTTTACTGGCTACTATTCGAGTAACGATGAATGTACAAAGAAAATTACGACGGTGATTTTCTGTTATCTTCTGTCGATTTGTTTACGATTGATTCCGCTAGCTTCTGGCTAATTACTCTCACCCACAAGGCAGTGGGATTGTTTTACTTTTACTCCCCTAGTCTTTTACTATCCCGAGCATACCTGCAAAGCAATAGGGCAGCCGCAGGTTGTACTGTCTACTGTATACAGTAGCAGGTAAAATTACTTGACTTTTCACACATACAAAAATGAGGAAGATACTGTGCAATCATTTTTTGATATTGGAAGAAAAGAAAAAAGTTCTTAAATGTTATGTAGAGCCAGTCTTATCATATTAATGTGAATCATGTACAACAGGGCAACAGACAAGGAAATCACTGGAGTCAGTAGAATTGTGGTTCTAAAGAAGAATGTTGAGAATACCATGGACAGCTAAGAAGTGTAATGAAAACATTCTGAAAGAGGTCAAAGTAAATAAGAGAGCTAGTTTCCAATATTAGGAAGAAAGAGTCTTTATTCCTTGGCCAAGTAATGAGAAGGGAACAGCTGGAACATATTGTGACAACTGGGAAAGATGAGGAACGAAGAGATAGAGGGAAGCTAAGAGAAAATATACTAGACAGAATTAGAGAATGTTTTGACAGAAGGTCAACAACGGAAATTATAAATAACTGCCAAGATCGATAGTTGTGGAGAGACATGATCGTCAACGCCAGTAGACAAGGCACTTGATGATGATTCGAGTAAAATTATTAAGAGTATACGTATAACGAACGCAAGAACTTTTTTTTCAAATGCTTAACACCGAATGTGTTGGATAGTGTTCTGCACCTGACAGCCCAGTGCTTGCTTCTTTATAATGTAGTTCCTCAGAACCGATTCCCTCTTTAGGTCTTGTCTTGTCTTCCTACACTCTGCTGTTCTTTGTTACCTAAATTGTCACTACCAGGAATGCATATCTATAGACTAATTAGTTTATCATATTCGAGTTTGTGTGGAGCAAGCATCTCTAAGATGGATTGTCGTCCGATTATCATTAGACTAATTAGTTTATCAGATCCAAGTTTGTGTGGAGTAAGCATCTCCAAGATGGATTGTCGTCCAATTATCATTAGACTAATTAGTTTATCATATTCGAGTTTGTGTGGAGCAAGCATCTCTAAGATGGGCTGTCGCCCAATTATCATGCTACCCCGGCATGGATTTTATGCTTTGGACAAATTGAAGAATCCTCAAGTCGATTTGCAGGAAGCTGTCATGGTAGAAGTAAAATCTTAACCAAAATTAAGAGATAGAGAGTGTGTATGTGTGTGGTTGCTGTGTGTAATGTGTTTATATGTTCTTGACAGTATTGATGTGACGCTGCCAAGCTTAAGATGGGCGATTGCAAATACTGCAGCTTAGAGCAGCTCACAACGACAAAAATGACCCGTGATGTTCTACACTTTCCTAATTGTGAGGACTTACAATACGTAGCTGTCAATCTCCGTTTTGTTAATATTTTCATTTTTCTTGCCCACTAGCGTTAAATCTTTACCCTCGTTGTACTAACTGTCAACTTTATTAATCTCTGAAGGGTTTCAAAGAAGTGGCATAAAATCCAAACATTTAAAACAGAAGCAATTAACTATTTTTTTAAAAAAAAACACAGTAAAATGAATGTAGTAACTTTGTTATACTTTTATCTGGATATGTTTTAAATAAAGTTTACCTTTAAAGAAGTATGCATTATCAATCACCTCGGCACCGTTGAAAAGCCAAATATGAACGTAGCCATCAACATTGTTAGGTACTCCATCCCATTCCCTGGCTATGTACAGTGGATCTCCATATCTCGTCCTATTAGCGTGGTTCTCGTACATCCAGTAGTGGTTGTCACGGAAGAAGTACGTGTTGTATATGAACTCATTGTCTGGCCGCCGACGCACCCAGTCAAAGGCAGTGTTGAACGATCCCTTGCAAACTCCTGGAGACAGTCATAACCATGAGTACAAGCACACAATTTGTGATTAGAGATTAAATGCAACAAAAATTAACTATCAAAACTGTGACGCGACAGTAGGTACTCATTTTCAGTGATTTCGTTTGTGCAGCGACTATGGTGTATATGGAGTTCGATTTTGCTAACGTCATAACCGACAGTGTACAGTGGCTGCACAAGTCGCCCTGTTTTTGCAGAGATTGCATGGCCGCTTAAACCGATTCTGTTTTCTTTGTTTGTTTCCAGTGCGTTTTTTCGGGGAAATTTTTTGTTTGTTTTCAATGGGTTTTTTTTCGGGGAAACTTTGTTTTAAATGTTTTTTTTTTCGAGAAAACTGTTTGTTTTCAATGTGTTTTTTTCGAGGAAATTTTTTGTTTGTTTTCAATGTGTTTTTTTCGATGAAATTTTGTGTTTGTTTTCAATGTGTTTTTTAGAGAAAACTGGATCGAGGAAATGATCGTACACTGTTTTCGATGGAAGTCATTTTGATTCCTCGTCTGAGCAAAAGATTAGATCACGAAGGTAGACTTTGTCAACAAAATATGCCAACGCTCTTTGGAAGAAAGTGTGACATGTAGTGGAGAGAGTTTGGGGAGTTCCCAACTGTAGTGAAACTGATTCCATAGATAGCATCATCATCATCATCAGTATCGGGCCTGCTGGCGTAGGCGATCATGTCTCTCCACAACTTTCGATCTCGACAGTTATTTATCATTTCTGTTGTTGACCTTCCGCCCAGCCATTCTCTTAAGCTGTCTGGTATTTTTTCTCTTCGCTTCCCTCTATCTCTTCGTCCCTCAATTTTTCCAGTTGTTACAATATATTCCAGTTCTTCTCTTCTCATTACATGGCCAAAAAAATTATGATTGTTTCTTCCTAATATTGGAAATTAGCTCTCTTTTTTGCTTTGACCTCTTTCAGAACATTTTCATTACTCTTCTTAGCTGTCCGTGGTGTTCTCAACATTCTTCTGTAAAACCACATTTCTACAGACTCCAGTGACTTTCTTGTCTGATAGAATAGAATATGTAAAAGAGTGTCTCTTGGTATGAAATAACGCGCTTTGTGTGTTGACTGTGATGACTTCTGGATGGTTTATCCTGGCTTGGCCTATTTCACTAGGCCAGAGCATCGATGATAAGAAAGAGGGGTAGTGCTCTTCTAGCCGTCTGTTATCATTTTCAACTCACTCAGCTGGTACCTATTTTTGTCAGCTGGGATGTAGACTGGAGAGCGGCAAGATACAATCAAACTCACCCTAACTTGATCACCAAACTAAGGGACTGCCACTAAACATGAAATGTGCACATAACCAAGAATTGAAAACCAGATGTTTACCATGCAGATCTTTGGCTCAAATTCCTCAAAGATGGAAATCTGTCAAAGGTTACTACTCTATGTGGTGTGAAATAGCCGTCTTTATCTGCACACAGTACGATAACTTTACTTGATGCGAAACTATACATATTCACCCCTTAGTTTCATTAATTAGGATCTTGCCCTCAAAATACTTGATATTTTTAACCTTTTTTATTCGATCCACGCCCCCACAATAGCGCATTATAAACAGAGACAGATAAATAATAAAGTGTCTATAGGCGTTCCAAATATATCAACACATGTTGTGTGCTGAGTCAATGTAATGTTGTTAATATATATATTGTCATTCATATTTTGCTATTTATACATTTTCCTGCTTCCCTTCGCCTGATGACTAAAGGAATGGTCACACCTCTTCGTCATCCGCCCTCAAAAGGACGCTAAGTGGGTGTGTATGTGTTGTGTTGTGGTTTGCAGTATTGATTTCAATAGCAGACAAAAAAGGAATTGAAGTCAACGTATATCTTAGTAACAATATATCTAACGTACCTGTTAAACATACATGTATCTTAGTAACAATATATCTTATGTAGCTGTTAAACCATGCATCTATCTTAGTAACAATATATCTTATGCAGCTGTTAAACCATGCATCTATCTTAGTAACAATAAGCACAGAGATGGGGAATTGACATGAATTCTACACGAGTATATACAGCGTAACATAAACTTGAAGTGTCTTGGGAAAATATTTATCGTGTTTTTTGTGTGTGGGAAATATAGCTGAAACTGTGACTCTACTGTTTTTTCTAATCTGAATGTTTTATCAATGATATGAACAGGCTCAGAAAATATAAACAGGGCCAGATGGTCAGACTTAGAAAAGGACATCATAGTGTCAAAACACACTGTCGGAAAATGGGTTTCCAAGTCTCTAGCACCTGAAACTTCTGAGATCCAATTAGACTTCTGGGATATTCTACAAAGAATACATCATCCTCAATGTCAAGTGAAAGATTTTTCTTTCTCCAATTGATGTAAACTTGCATGAATACTGTATAAAAAAAACAGCGAATACATGAAGTGAATCGTTCTGCTTGTTGTCTTTCCTTATCTAGATGTATAGCAAATACATTGATCGCTGTAGAGGAAGTGGAGGAGGAGAGTGTCCATGCTACTTCAGCTGCATTGCTCCCAAAACCTAGAATCTGCAAAATGTGTCAAGTGAAGGCATAGAAAATCAAAACAGGTTGAAATATTGGAAATATCACTACAGCAACCAAGAAAAGATAACGTAGTGCTATTTTCTGAATGCCCACAGAATTATACCAAAAATATCATCCCAGATAGTAAACTAAACAAATGTAACGAAAAAGGCAAGATAAAGAATGGTTAATAAAGTAATGAGAGTGACTTCACTTAGGGCGAGCTAAATAAAGATGCTCAAAACAGTGGCATTTTTTACATGTGTGTTGGCGCCAAATATTTCAGTGACAAAGGGCAAGAAGAAAAATGATTAATCTATTGAATTAAGCAGACAAATATAACTTTGTGTAAACATTGGTCATTCAAATAGCTTTGGACATTCAATGCTTAGTATGCATCTGACATCTGGAGATCAATGAAGGAAAGGCTAAGAATGCCATCTCACACAACTTGCATAAGTAAAATTCTGAGAAAATATCGACAAAACAAAATCAATAGCCAAGAATTGCTTCCTCTAAAGGCGCACCCAAGAGGCGTACAATAAAGGCGCACCCAAGAGGTGTTCAATAAAGGCGCACCCAAGAGGGGTACAATAAAGGCGCACCCAAGAGGCGTACAAAATGTGGCAACTGGCAGGCGATTGAACAGAATAAATCATGTAGTTAGAAGTGATCCGGAAACAATCAGAAACGTGACAGGAAGTGACTCCGGAAGAAAGCATAAGAGAGGCAACCAAGGGCAGGTTAGCGAGGGATAGAGGGAGTAGAGATGAATAATGTGAGCAGACATGGAGCACACGACGAAAGGTGACACAAAGTTATTGCTGCTTTACTTGTTGATCAGTGCTAGTGATAGAGGAATCGTGTGTTTGTGTATGTGGCCGTGTGCATATATGTATATGTGGCTGTGTATGTGTGTATGTCGTGTGTATATATATGTGTATGTGGCCATGTGCATGTGCGTGGTCGTGTGTATATATGTGTATGTGTGTCGTGTGTGTATATGTGTATGTGGCCGTGTGCATGTGCGTGGCCGTGTGTATATATGTGTATGTGGCTGTGTATGTGTATGTGGCCATGTGCATGTGCGTGGCCGTGTGTATATATGTGTATGTGGCCATGTGCGTGGTCGTGTGTATATATGTGTATGTGGCCGTGTGCATGTGCGTGGCCGTGTGTGTATATGTGTATGTGGCTGTGTATGTGTGTCGTGTGTGTATATGTGTATATGTGTATATATGTGTATGTGGCTGTGTATGTGTGTGTGTCATATATATATATATGGCTGTGTATGTGTGTGTGTGTATATATGTGTATATATGTGTATGTGTCATGTGTATATATGTGTATGTGTGTCATGTGTATATATGTGTATGTGGCCATGTGCATGTGCGTGGCCGTGTGTATATATGTGTATGTGGCTGTGTATGTGTGTGTGAGTGTCATGTGTATATATGTGCATGTGGCCATGTGCATATATGTGTATGTGACTATGTATGTGTGTGTCTGTGTGCACGTGGCCGTGTGCATGTGGCCGTATGTGTGCACAAGACCGTGTGTATATGGCTACGTGTGAGTGTGCTTATAAGACCATGGGTGTGTATGTGAGTGCGTGTGTAGTCATATGCGCGAATATTCTCCTCAGCAGACGAAGACTCTACACAATGTACCCACCGTAAATATTCTGAATATCATGTCGATCATCCCAGCTCAGCTCAAACTCGGGTGTCTCCTCCGCCCCGTGGTAGATGGCGTACATGATCGAGTACGACTTGTTGGTGTGAGTTAGGCCAAGCACGTGACCGATCTCGTGAACGGCAACCCTCAGCAGGTAGATCCCGTCTGGACTGTAGGCACGGATGGACTTGAAATTCTCCTCATCATCAAAATGCATGTTTCCAGCATTCCATGAATGGGCAATCTCACCGCCATTGCCATCAAAGTCGTGGTCGCAGTTCTGATGAGATCCTGTTGGATTAGAATCATTTTGACACTATTTTAATCACGAGGAACTCTTTCGTGAGAACAACACATTTACAACAGAGCTACACAGATAGTTATGTAGATAAGATAATTTTACTCATTTATTATTTTACACTGTCAATGCCAAGTCAGCCTATCTGAGTCAATCTGCACCATCAAAGCAAGAGACAGAGTGGAATGGCGCTCCATGGTAGCCGACCTTCGATGCGGAGAGGGCACTCAATGATGAATGCTGTGTGGTTTAGGTTCTATCTATCTATTGACCTTTCGAGCTGTAGCTGGCCCATAGGGCATAGGCCCGGATACTCTTTCTCTTACCTAACTTTTGTTCTAGCAGTTTTCAATCCTTGTAAAGATCTTTTATCAAATCTCGCCATTTGTCTCTGTTCTGTGCAAGCAACTCTATCTCATTGAGGGAGCCTATTCCTGCAGCTCTTGCTTCTCTAATCAATGGTCTACTCAGTCTACGTTTCACTAACAAAAGCGTTTTTACGATGGCGGCTTGGTAAACCTCTGATCAACGGTTCCATGCCAAGCGGAAGAAAAGCAAATCCTCCATCTTGGATCCTACCGGAAACTGGCGTAACCGGTTAAGGTTAGTCTAGTTTAATTTCGTTTTGTCTTTAAATCATCTTCATATGACAATGTATAACTCCCTAGCCTTCAGGTCACCTCACGTTCCCCAGAATGAAGTAGTCCCACCACACTATCGAATGCATTTAAGATGGTTTCAGGTCAAATACATGAACTCCGTCGCACCGGCGACGACTGTGCTTACTTCCTTAGTCGCTTCTAACGATATGCCTGACTGATGATAGTGGCTCTATTCTTTTCTATTCTTACCGTGGTCCAGGCCCCGGTATCCACACTGTGCCTTGTAACTTTGTATCTTGTAACGCTGTGCCTTGTAACTATGTGTCTTGTAACTCTCTGCCTTGTAACTCTGTGTCTTGTAACTTTGTGTCTTGTAACGCTGTGCCTTGTAACTCTGTGCCTTGTAACTTTGTGTCTTGTAACTCTGTGTCTTGTAACTCTGTCTTGTAACTCTGTGTCTTCTAACACTGTGCCTTCCTCTGTGTCTTGTAACTTTGTGCCTTGTAACTCTGTGCCTTGTAACTCTGTGCCTTGTAACTCTGTGCCATGCAATTCTGTGCCATGCAACTCTGTGTCTCGTAACTCTGAGACATGTAACTGTGCGCCTTGCAACTCTGTGTCTCGTAACTCTGTTTCTTGTAACTCTATGTATCGTAACTCTGTGTCTTGTAATTATGTGCCTTGCAACTCTGTGTCTCGCAACTCTGTGTCTTGTAACTCTGTGTATCGTAACTCTGTGTCTTGTAACTGTGTCCCGTAGCTCTGTGTCCCGTAACTCTGTGTCCCGTAACGCTGTGTCCCGTAACGCTGTGTCTTTTAACTCTGTGTCTTGTAACGCTGTGTCTCGTAACTCTGTGCTTTATAACTCTGTGCCTCGTAACTCTGTGCCTTGTAATTATGTGTCTTGTAACGCTGTGTCTTGTAACTTTGTGCCTTGTAACTGTGTCTTGTAACTCTGTGCCTCGTAACTCTGAGGTTGTATGTTCCTGGATCCAAAATTAATGCAGTAAGGACCTTCTTGATTTCCCACTTCGCCTTGGAATGTTGGAGTTGTATGAAGTTTTCACCTTTGCTGGGATAAAAAGACACGGATGAAGTAATAGTTATATGGTGTGACAATACATACATATATATATATATATATATTTAAAAACATGAGGTTGAATAAAGTAGGAAGGTGTGATCATTATAAACGCTCCATTGTCATCGACGTGAAATTATTTCAAAGAGACTGTCACTTCCAAGGTTGTATCATCTTTGGTACGGTCCCTTACAACTGATGAGTTCAGGCCATAACTGTGATTTGACATTCTCCACGATAAGTTCTCATTACTTGATTATTTACCTGATCTTTACACAGATTATGTTTACTGCAGCAGCAAATTTAATCATTGCAATTTCGATTTAAACTGTGGAGGGAAAAGAAGTCTAATAATCATTCAGTAGAAGAAGACCTTTGACAATCATGAAGATACAGACTTTCATTAATGGATGCTTACGCAGAATAAAAGGATGGAAATGGCAGGACAAAATCACTAACATAGAATTATGGAAATGTACCAGTTAAAAATCAGTGGATAAAGAGATACAGCGAAGACGATGGCGCTGGATAGGACACACACTGCAGAAGCCAGCCGAGAGTACTACACAACAGGCCCTTTTTTGGAATCCCCAGGGGAAAAGACAAAGAGGAAGACCAAGGAATTGTTGGAGAAGACAGATAGAAGCAGAGATGAAGATGATGGGGAAGACATGGAATGGTCTTAAAAGAATGGCAAAAAACAAAACGACTTGAAAAGTGTTTGTTGAAGACCTGTGCTCCACTGCGAGCTAAAAAGGTAGAAGAAGAAGATGAAGACCTGTGTGCATATATATATATATATATACAACTCGACGCTTTTTGCTATGTGACTATGTTTACCACTACTATATATATATATACATATATAGTAGTGATAAACATAATCACATAGCAAAAAGCGTCGAGTAATGAAACATTAGTGACTTCATTCTAGTAAGTAATAAATTAACCAGACAGGCAGAATCAGTAACCCCCCTACGACATTATATATATATTGTTTTTTTTTTCCTTTTCCTTTTTTTTCGTTCGCCACCTTTGACCTCTGACGAAGTCCCTAGAGACTAGGAAATGAATTTTAGCGTTTTAATCCATTTTTCCCTGGTAGCCGTGTGCACAGGGGTCCCACGCCGCACAGGCAGATAACTCCGACTTCAGAGGTATTCATATTTTTTCCCGTCGATGAGTAATTGACGTTTCAAACCGGGCCTCGCTGCCTCTGTCTCGAGGCCGGCGTCTAGCCTCCAGACCAACCAGTCCCCCTACGAGATTATATGTTTCTGGACGTCTACCTTTTTCACGTTAAAAACCGAATTAACCACTAAGATCACACCTTCGGGAAATCGGACAACTAGAAAATCAGAAACTAGTGTCAACTAATATATAAAAGGTAAAGTACAATAGATTCAAGATGCAACAAAGCGTTTCAAATCATTGAATAGATATCTCTGCTACTGAATAACACTGAAAAGTGTTCCTTCTTGCAGTTTCCTCATATTCCAAGTCCGGCTTGTTGCAGGAGCTACTGTGTTAAGTGCTCTGTGCACACCGTGAGCTGTGTGTCTCATCCGTTTTCATCCTGCTTCGATATCCCGCCTGTTTACGATGAATGATGATATCGTAGGACGGGGAACAGTTGGTTGTGTTCACTTTCTGCGCGGTTTCGCCTTATGTCTTTTGGCGTGTGCTGAGACTGCTACGATGGGGACTATAGTTACCTTTCTTTGTTTGGGAGATTAATTAGTAATTCGGATGATTCCACTGGCACGGGCGGTTGAGCAATTATGGATTTTAATTCGTATGCTGTGATACCGAGGCCTTCCATAACCAATAACCAATAACCAATGAAATAATCCTAGAGCAAATAAAAAATGGCATTCTGCAACACAATCTTTATTTCCAGTTTTTCTAGCAGTGCAGATCCGGACGGTAGACTTCAGAACAAGAACCAAAATAACACGACATACTTTAGATGTGTTAGACAGGAAACTACCTAAGGGAAGAACTGTCTAGCAGAAGTAAAGAACAAAGAAAAATATTAGGAATAATGTCCGCCAATGAATGCGTAAAGAAACAACATATAAAATGGGTTTGACCACGTGATAAGACAAAAATAAATATAACACACCGAGCCCTTAACTCTTTCCGTACGCTTCGACGCACTATACGCCATGCCAATTTCAGTCATGTACGTTTAGCTACACAGTGCGTCACTCTCAATTTGATTAGTGTAAACTGTCATAAAAATATATTCTTTTTATATGTCTTGTATCATCTTCGTATTGGTGAAATCTAATTCCTTGTTCAATTATCTAAAAAGTCATATATATTATGTTATATGGTTCAGTGGTTAGTGGACTAGACTACAAAGGACTAGAGGTAGGGTTCGATCCCAATCGACGGCTTCCGGGTTCGCCCAACCTTTAATGGGTACTGGATTTTTATGGGAAAGTAAAGCGGCACGGGCGTTATACCGACCACATTACCCCAAAAATCATGTGCCGAAGGACTGTAAAATTTATGGTCACTAACAACATATTCCCTATACGCCACTTGGCGTGACGGGGGCACTTTACTTTTACTGTTTTATGTTATATGTTAAATAAATATAAACACGTAGATTAATATTTAAAAACATTGACAATTGTGTCTCTGAAATCTCTACCGCTAAATTGATAATAACTTTCCGTACTGGAAGAGTTAGCAAGTTTAAGGTAAACACCAGTCCCAATGATCGACACAAAAAATATGAATTGATGGAATATTAGAAACACTAGGAAACAACAGCAGGAGAGGCAGTAACAAAAGAGCAAAATACTACAAACTATATCCCCCCGACAATGAAATAAATAGGGAAGAAAAGAAGAATAATGGTAAAGGATTTTCTGTAACTCTTAATATCGTTAGAGGACTAAAGTATCATGGCTCTCCATAATAGATACAATTCTAGAAGATGATGAACCAATGAAATAGCAGACATCACGATGCGCATCATATGAACCAATGAAATAGCAGACATCACAATGCGCATCATATGAACCAATGAAATAGCAGACATCACGATGCGCATCATATGAACCAATGAAATAGCAGACATCACGATGCGCATCATATGAACCAATGAAATAGCAGACATCACGATGCGCATCATATGAACCAATGAAATAGCAGACATCACGATGCGCATCATATGAACCAATGAAATAGCAGACATCACGATGCGCATCATGCACGTTGTCAAACTACAGTGATTGACTCCAATTTTCTTCTTCGGTTCCTAAAGGCAATACAAGCCGAGGAAAGTCAAGTAACTTCGAACAAATTTACAGCATTAAAAGGTTAAAAGAATGTGTGTCATTCCTCGCTGTTCTTCCATCAGTCAGTGAGTCAGGTATCTACTGTCAGTCGATGGAAAGCCAGTGGCTTTGTGATTAGTGCACTAGGCTTCCCGCTTGAAGGTTTAGGGTTCAAATGTCAATTGAAACACAAAGAAAATGTCGAACATCAAATGCTCTCGGGATCCACCCAGCGTATTTAAATAGGTACCAGAGATATTTGTTGCGAAGGAAAGACAGCGAGAAAGGGAATTGACCATCCCAATTGGGGCTTCGTACAATGACGTCACCAACACTCCAGTATTCAACGGCAGTGCCTCTAATCAGGAAAGAGCTCGCTTTATTGCAAAACTAGAGCCATAACCACTACGCTACCGACAGTCTTAAATGATAGATAAGCCAATTAATGGATGCATATTATGTATGCATGTTATGGACGTATGTTTGATAGATAAGAGACTTGGTGGATGTATGTTTGATAGATAGGAGACTTGGTGGACGTATGTTTGATAGATAAGAGACTTGGTGGACGTATGTTTGATAGATAAGAGACTTGGTGGATGTATGTTTGATAGATAAGAGACTTGGTGGACGTATGTTTGATAGATAAGAGACTTGGTGGATGTATGTTTGATAGATAAGAGACTTGGTGGACGTATGATTGATAGATAAGAGACTTGGTGGACGTATGATTGATAGATAAGAGACTTGGTGGACGTATGATTGATAGATAAGAGACTTGGTGGATGTATGTTTGATAGATAAGAGACTTGGTGGATGTATGTTTGATAGATAGGAGACTTGGTGGATGTATGTTTGATAGATAAGAGACTTGGTGGATGTATGTTTGATAGATAGATAGGAGACTTGGTGGACGTATGTTTGATAGATAGGAGACTTGGTGGATGTATGTTTGATAGATAAGAGACTTGGTGGATGTATGTTTGATAGATAAGAGACTTGGTGGATGTATGTTTGATAGATAGGAGACTTGGTGGACGTATGTTTGATAGATAAGAGACTTGGTGGACGTATGTTTGATAGATAAGAGACTTGGTGGATGTATGTTTGATAGATAGGAGACTTGGTGGACGTATGTTTGATAGATAAGAGACTTGGTGGATGTATGTTTGATAGATAAGAGACTTGGTGGATGTATGTTTGATAGATAAGAGACTTGGTGGATGTATGTTTGATAGATAAGAGACTTGGTGGATGTATGTTTGATAGATAAGAGAGTTAGTGGATGTATGTTTGATAGATAGGAGACTTGGTGGATGTATGTTTGATAGATAAGAGACTTGGTGGATGTATGTTTGATAGATAAGAGACTTGGTGGATGTATGTTTGATAGATAAGAGACTTGGTGGATGTATGTTTGATAGATAAGAGACTTGGTGGATGTATGTTTGATAGATAAGAGACTTGGTGGATGTATGTTTGATAGATAGGAGACTTGGTGGATGTATGTTTGATAGATAGGAGACTTGGTGGATGTATGTTTGATAGATAGGAGACTTGGTGGATGTATGTTTGATAGATAGGAGACTTGGTGGACGTATGTTTGATAGATAGGAGACTTGGTGGATGTATGTTTGATAGATAGGAGACTTGGTGGACGTATGTTTGATAGATAAGAGACTTGGTGGATGTATGTTTGATAGATAGGAGACTTGGTGGACGTATGTTTGATAGATAAGAGACTTGGTGGACGTATGTTTGATAGATAAGAGACTTGGTGGATGTATGTTTGATAGATAGGAGACTTGGTGGACGTATGTTTGATAGATAAGAGACTTGGTGGACGTATGTTTGATAGATAAGAGACTTGGTGGACGTATGTTTGATAGATAAGAGACTTGGTGGACGTATGTTTGATAGATAAGAGACTTGGTGGATGTATGTTTGATAGATAAGAGACTTGGTGGACGTATGATTGATAGATAAGAGACTTGGTGGACGTATGATTGATAGATAAGAGACTTGGTGGACGTATGATTGATAGATAAGAGACTTGGTGGATGTATGTTTGATAGATAAGAGACTTGGTGGATGTATGTTTGATAGATAGGAGACTTGGTGGATGTATGTTTGATAGATAAGAGACTTGGTGGATGTATGTTTGATAGATAGATAGGAGACTTGGTGGACGTATGTTTGATAGATAGGAGACTTGGTGGATGTATGTTTGATAGATAAGAGACTTGGTGGATGTATGTTTGATAGATAAGAGACTTGGTGGATGTATGTTTGATAGATAGGAGACTTGGTGGACGTATGTTTGATAGATAAGAGACTTAGTGGATGTATGTTTGATAGATAAGAGACTTGGTGGATGTATGTTTGATAGATAAGAGACTTGGTGGATGTATGTTTGATAGATAAGAGACTTGGTGGATGTATGTTTGATAGATAAGAGACTTAGTGGATGTATGTTTGATAGATAGGAGACTTGGTGGATGTATGTTTGATAGATAAGAGACTTGGTGGATGTATGTTTGATAGATAAGAGACTTGGTGGATGTATGTTTGATAGATAAGAGACTTGGTGGATGTATGTTTGATAGATTAGAGACTTGGTGGATGTATGTTTGATAGATAAGAGACTTGGTGGATGTATGTTTGATAGATAAGAGACTTGGTGGATGTATGTTTGATAGATAAGAGACTTGGTGGATGTATGTTTGATAGATAGGAGACTTGGTGGATGTATGTTTGATAGATAGGAGACTTGGTGGATGTATGTTTGATAGATAGGAGACTTGGTGGATGTATGTTTGATAGATAGGAGACTTGGTGGATGTATGTTTGATAGATAGGAGACTTGGTGGACGTATGTTTGATAGATAGGAGACTTGGTGGATGTATGTTTGATAGTTAGGAGACTTGGTGGACGTATGTTTGATAGATAAGAGACTTGGTGGATGTATGTTTGATAGATAGGAGACTTGGTGGACGTATGTTTGATAGATAAGAGACTTGGTGGACGTATGTTTGATAGATAAGAGACTTGGTGGACGTATGTTTGATAGATAAGAGACTTGGTGGATGTATGTTTGATAGATAGGAGACTTGGTGGACGTATGTTTGATAGATAAGAGACTTGGTGGACGTATGTTTGATAGATAGGAGACTTGGTGGATGTATGTTTGATAGATAGGAGACTTGGTGGATATATGTTTGATAGATAGGAGACTTGGTGGATGTATGTTTGATAGATAAGAGACTTGGTGGATGTATGTTTGATAGATAGGAGACATAGTGGATGTATGTTTGGGAGATAGGAGACTTAGTGGATGTATGTTTGATAGATAGGAGACTTGGTGGATATATGTTTGGTAGATAGGAGACTTGGTGGATGTGTGTTTTGTAGATAGGAGACTTGATGGACGTTTGATTGATAAGACATTAGACTGGATGGATCATGTATTATAGATAAGACACGACCTAATGGATTATGTCTCATAGATAAGACACTTGATAAATGTTTGACAGATATGATACCTGAATTGATTGATTATGTCTCATAGATAAAGACACTTGATAAATGTTTGATAGATAAGACATTTTAATTGATGGATTATGTCTTATAGATAAAGACACGATGAATATTTGATAGATAAGACATTTTAATTGATGGATTATGTCTTATAAATAAAGACACGATGAATATTTGATAGATAAGACATTTTAATTGATGGATTATGTCTTATAGATAAAGCACTTGTTGAATGATTGATTGCAAAGACACTCGACTTGATTGATTAATTTGACAATTCTCTGGTGTGAAATATTTCATTTCCAACAACAAATGTTGTTCAAGCTTCAGCTGTAACTTGTCGTAACCAACATAAATGTGCCACGCCTTATCTACAGAAATAAGAAGAACAACTAAAATATCAGTATCAAAACAGCTGAGCAAACGGATCATCAACCTCGAAAATAAACATTTCAACTGGAACAGAAACTCCCAAAAACACCTCGGCTGAAAACAGTCAGAGAATCATAGCTGACCCTTGTGTCAAGGTTGTGAACCACAACGGATCAAGATCCTAGTTCAGCTCCCCGTGATGCCCATGGAAACAGTTTGAAGTATCTAGACAAGCCAATGGGAATAGAAGAGGAGAAGCAAACGGTTTATAAAATTGGCGAACCGGAGACGGGGGGGTGTTGGGCTGAAAGACACAGCTTACTGTATACAACAGGACAACGTATCTACGCCCGCGTTAAGTCCATCTTAGTGTGATCGATAAAACCAAACATGCTATCTTTACGGATTTATCCCATTTCTGAGTCTGCCGTGGAGGGCGCGGGGTGGGGGAGTGGATTATATGACCTGAAAATAAAGGCTGCTTGTCCAGGTCAGTAGGCATGAATTGATCAGGTCTGAGTTTTAATTTCACCCCTTATAGAAAAAGGGAGCCACGTTAGCTCAGTGGTTAGTGAACTGGACTACAAAGGACAAGGAGTTGGGTTAGATCCTGATCGACGGCTTCCAGGATCACCCAATCTTATTGAGTACTGGATTTTTTTTAGAAAAGTAAAGCGGAACGGGTGTAATACCGATCACATTACCCCAAAAATCATGTGCCATAGGTCTGTAAAAATTATGCTCACTAACACCATATTCCGTATACGCCACTTGGCGTGACAGGGCACTTTACTTTTTTTTTTACTAATAGAAGAAACGTTTAGCCCTACCGTTGTTTGAACCGGAATTCTCTTTGTTGTGAGCACTACAATTTATCGATTCGGTCACCCGCTCTGCTAGTGGGTGATGAGGAGTAATCGACGATAGAAGCAGCAAAAGATCACAGTTCAACTGTAGTTCAGATCAGGCTTTCAATTAATTACTAAAATAATCCCCTTTTTTTTTTTGAAATCTTCCCAGCCCTCTCCGCGTCCTCCATGATTCCCTTACATCCGTTTATGACTCATTTCTCAATATCTTTTTAGAATATGTTTTATTTTTTTCTTTCTCCTAACGCCGCAAAAACCTATTCAAATATGACGAGATCTCGGTGTCTGCCCTAACCTTTTCGACAGCGTCTCAAAACGAGTTTTGTCGAATCTGATTTTCTCAAAGACACAAAGTTATTTCCGTGTCCTCTCATTCTCCAGCAGTATAATTATGATAGTTTATACTTCTTCACAAACGTAATTCTATCACTCTACTCCAGAATTCGGTCTATTTGTATTCACGATCAGCACAAAAGCCATAGAGAGAGTACAGGAACACGGATGTTAAAGTAACAAGAAAAAAAAAAGTAATCTAGTATAATCTGGCCTAGACTATCTCTTCTTTGGTTACAGAACGGCAACATTGTTTTGGAGTCTGCAGACCTGAGTGGCAAGCTTCCGGTGTATTCAGTAATAGAAAATATACTCCAAGGTCAAAATTACGCAGGATGTCGTGGGACATAGTGTATGAAACAAAAATAGAAAAGAATGATTTATTTTTTAAAGTATAGAGGTTAGAAAAAATAACTGTAGTAATTAATGGAAAAAAAAACATGAAATTATATCTAGCAGCTAAATTATTAGAAAAACGAGACCAAAAACAACGTTTCGGCAAAAGCATTCATCATGTACAAAACAAAAAATACACAAACATCAACACGAGATCAAATACTCTTCTAAAATAAACAAAGAATGTTTATATACATATATATATAAACAATACATACATATAATACAACATATATATATTGTTTTCGTCCGCCAGCTTTTACCTCTGACGAAGTCCCTAGAGACTAGGAACTGAATTGTGCGTGTTAATCCATTTTTACCTGGCAGCCGTGTGCAAAATGGTCCCTCACCGCACAGGCAGATAACTCCGACTTCGGAGGTACTCATATTTTTTTTCCGTTGAGTAATTGACGTTTTAAGCCGGGCCTCGCTAGCTGCTGCGACCAGGTGTAGTTGCCGCAGTGAGAAACCATAAATAAAAATCCCAACCGGTGTAGCCGGGATTTGAACCCACATCCTCTCTGTCTCGAGGCCGGCGTCTTATATATATATATATATATATATATATATATATATATAAACCACACACTGATCTGTAAAATCGCATAAACAAACTTTGTACCTGCTAGATACAATTTCATGTTTATTTTACATATTCTCTGCAGCATTACTCGCAGCCTCGATAATATTTAATATTTTATTTTTGTGCTTATGACCGTCTCAATTAATGAAAGACTCTAGAACTTTAAACGGATTTACGTCACTGAAGACGTGGCATTCCCATTCATGCTACGTCTCCAGCAACCAAATGTTCATCCTGACAATTAATGAAAGAGAACTTAGTTTATTTTAAAAAAATGCCGGTTGATTAAAGCATCTTCTAATTGTTCTTGGCGTTCAACCACTAACAGGAGTTGAATGTATTATGTTGCTGATTTAACTCAAGCTACGACAGTTGCGCCTTTCTCCTTTTTTTATTTTACATTTGTGATTTTAACTATTTTTTCAAGAGCAGATACCGCTATGGCCTCTTGTCCTTTTTTTTAATCGCCGAGGGTTCTTTAACGTGTGCAGGGTGTACACGGAACCTACTGTATGTTGCTACTATCCAATAGGCTAGGCATACTACTTCACTACCCAGGGACCAGGGGTGGGTTACAGCCACGAAGAAACCAGGAATTCGATAAGAAAAGAGAATGAAAATGAAGGAAATGAAGGAAGGAAGAAAGAAAGAAAGAAAGAAAGAAAGAAATAAAGAAAGAAAGAAAGAAAGAGAGGGAGGGGAGGAGAGGGAAGGAAGGAAGGAAGGAAGCAAGGAAGGAAGGAAGGAAGGAACATTGTATTTGAAATTAGTTTAGTTTAGTTTAGTTTAGTTTAGTTTAGTTTAGTTTAGTTTAGTTTAGTTTAGTTTAGTTTAGTTTAGTTTAGTTTAGTTTAGTTTAGTTTAGTTTAGTTTAGTTTAGTCGACAGGTCATGCTCATTGCACATCGTACAAGTCCATAAGTGTTCAGATCTCTTCCCAAGAATATCCATCAACGTGTAGCGACTAACGACCTTGAGTTGGTTGATAAGTCTTCTTTGGATTCCTGGGCAGCGCTCTCGTCTGGTATCTCCCATCTTGACACCATTCATGGTAGTCTTTTTAGTCTCTTATGTCGCCCAGTGTCCCTGATGGCATTTATAATCTTCCATTACCCTTCCGCACTCAACATCAGCCAAACTGGTAAGCCTGTCAACACGTTCATTACCTCTTACGCCCGTCTGTCCTAGCACGAAAATGAAACAGGCACTTTTTAGAATACACTTGATAAACGCAAACGTACAGACACACTCGTCATTACTTCTGACTCGCTCATTCTATAGTTGCATAAAATATTACAATAGCTGAGGATTTTCTCCCGCATGTATAATTTGAAGCGAGTCTTTGTTGTGTTCCAAGCTTATAAGATTTGTAGAACTGCTAACATTTCACAAAAATCCCCCGCTGTATTTGACAGTCTTAATCCTAATCCTATCATGTTGTGTTGCGGCATTTATTTGAGATCTGCTTCAAAGCATATGAAAGAATACATTAAAATTATGCTAATTGATCGTAAGTTAACATTTGAAGTTGTGTCAGTTATGAAGACGGCAATAATTTTTTTGCAAAAATTGGTAGGCAAGCAGGTAAGTGGGTGAGTGGGTAGGTTGGTAGGTAGGCAGGCAGGCAAGTGGGTGGGTAGGTAGACAGGAAGGGATGGAAGGAGGGAGGCAGGCAGGTAGGTAGGTAGATAGGTAGGTATGCAGGCAAGGGGTGGGCAGGCTGGTGGGTAGGTAGGTAGACATGCAGATAGGTGGGTGGATAGGTAGACATGCAGATAGGTGGGTGAATAGGTAGGTAGGTAGGTAGGTAGACAGGAAGGCGGGCGGGTGGGTAGGAAGACAGGAAGGGATGGAGAGAGGGAGGCAGGTACGTAGGTAGGCGGGTATGTAGGTAGGTAGATAGGTATGAGGTACGTAGATATGTAGGTAAGTATGTAGATATTGCAAAAATTTGTGTGTCAGTGAAAATATGGGAGGGTAGTGGTGGGGTGGAGGTATTAGTGGACATATGTGGGGGTGGGGTGGAGGTATTAGTGGACATATGAGGGGTGGGGTGGAGAAGTCGGTGGATAGGTGGGGGTGGGATTGAGGAGTCGGTGGATAAAGGGGATTGGGTGAAGGCATTAGTGGACATATGTGGGGTGGAATAAACACGCTCACGATAGAGGATGTGGATGACAAACATGAGTTCATCGAAAATGGGAATAAGTCTGTTTAGAACGGAAGTGAGTTCACTGACAGCGGGGGTGAATGCATTGACAGTGGAAGTGAGTGTGGTGGCAACGTGAGTGAGTACGTTAACTATGGGAGTGTGTGCATTGACAACGGGAGTGAATGCATTGACAGTGGAAGTGAGTGTGGTGGCAACGGGAGTGAGTACGTTAACTATGGGAGTGTGTGCATTGACAACGGCAGTGAGTGCGTTAACTGTGGGAGTGCATGCATTGACAACGGGAGTGAATGCATTGACAGCGGGAGTGAATGCATTGATACTCGAAGTGAGAGTGATGGCAAAAGGAGTGAGTGCGTTAACTATGGGAGTGTGTGCGTTAACAACGGGAGTGAGTGCATTAAATATGGAAGTGTGTGCATTGACAATGGAAGTGAGTGCGTTGATAACGGGGATGAGTGAGTGCGTTGACAGTGAGAATGAGTTCGTTCACAACGGAAGTGAGATCGTTAACAGCGGGGATGAGATCGTTGGCAGCGAAACTGAGTGCGCTGACAGCGAGAGTGAGTTCATTAACGGCGAGAGTAAGTACGTTAAATGCGGAAGTGAATATATTGAAACGTTTTGGTTATGGAAGGTCCTGGCATCACTGCAAACGATTTATAATCCATAATTTCTCAACCGCCCGTGCCAGTGGAATCATCCGAATTAATATCTCATCTCCCAAACAAAGAAAGGTGGCTGTAGTCACTATCATAGCATATTGAAACGTGTCAGATGTAAGCGTGAGTATGTTGAAAACAGGAGTGAGTACGTTGGAAACGACAATGAGAACTTTGAAAACAATAATGAGAACACTAAGAACGGTGATGATTATATAGAGAACGGTAATGCATATTATGTGAGCGAGAATGGCTATGTTGAGAGCGTATAGATTGATAGTTTCATATTCAACAAAACTTTCCGTCCAGTCACATAAAAGCTACCTGTTCACTTCTCAGCGCTTTGTCTGCTCCGTGTTGTAAAACTCTTAGTGACCCGCTAACAGCTGTAAAGATCGACAGGTAAATGGAATTGAAGTTGCAATGATATTGATTACGTGATCCAAACCAATTTCTCTCTCTCTCTCTCTCTCTCTCTCTCTCTCTCTCTCTCTCTCTCTCTCAGAAACACATACACACACTTACTCACATACCCAACGTGAGAGACAATTTGGCAAGAGAGCTATGAGGTTATTCTTTCATATTTCCGACCACCCTGGATTCACAGGCTGCGAGAGGAGAGAATGTCTGACGATTCCAACTGGCGCTGTATACTTGCTCAGACGCTTAATTAAACCACTCCAGACAGAGATCCTCTAACTTCGTTTCTGGAAGCCTGATCGTGTTGTGGCGTCACTCAATAGTCTCCACTTACCTGCTTTACGCATATTTTTTTTAAAGAAATATATTTACGCTAGACAGTGTGTTTTTTCTAAAGAGCTACACCCATATACAATTTCGAAACAAACATACACATAATCAACTGACAGAGAAGTGTAGACGTGGCCTGTTACTGTTTTTGAAAGACGCGCATATATCAAAGCGTGTAACTGTAATCAACATAAAACTGTTGTCTACAAAAAGTCAGTCTTCATCATAATAAAGCCCAGTCGTGGTGGATGAGTAGTTGTTACGCTTGTTAATTAGTTTTATTTCACTTCCCAGGTGCACTGAGCTTTTTTTCGGACCGATAACTCTTCTCGATGTTTACAGATTCCGAAAATGGCTGCCAGAGACATTTTCTGAGAAAGCATTGCGGCGTGGCGTGATACCGACAAATTACCTTTTTAAAAATGCACTGTTTTTCATAGAAAAAATACGGGCAGCAACTCTACATTCTCTTTACAGCTCAATGCTTCGAGAGAACCATTGGAGCTACCCAGGAGCAGATATTAATTCAGATCACAATCCTGTAATGATAAAAATGAAAATCAAATTAAAGAGAAACAAAGAAAAAACTAATTCAGCAACACCAATAGATATAACAGCGTTAAACCAGAAAGATGTAAATAAACTTATACTGTACAAGTAAAGAACACATATCAGAAGCTGCAAGAAGAGGGGATTGAGCAGTACAGAAGAGAAAATCCTGAGGAAAAAGTCACAACAAAATAGCAATGCATAAAAAAACAGCATGCAAGAATCCTGCAACACCTTGCCCAAAAAGGAAAGTAACAAACAACAAAAATGGATAACTGACAAAATCTTAGAAAAAATAGAAGAAAGAAGACAAACGAAAAACACTGCCAGATACAAGGATATTGACAATGAAATACGGAGAATGTACAAAAAGGCAGAAGAAAACTGGCTCAACCAAAGATGTCTAGAAGTCGAAACTATGGAAAATAAAACTTAAGAGAGATGCAAACAGAAATAAAGAGAATGACTAATAAAGACAAAAAAGCTGCAGGAAACGGATGTATTGCAAACAAAGAGGGAAGAATGCTAACAGACAACAAATATATAATAGACAGATGGCAAGAATATATATAAAAAAAAATTATTTCATGACGAAAGGGACAAAAAGCCTACATACAACTATAAAATTCTGAAATGTGAAGTAGAAAAAGCTATAAAAACAATGAAAAAGAGAAAGGCAGCAGGACCTGACAATATACAGATAGAGATGATACATGCTCTAGAAGATTTTGGCATCGAAGTGATCACAGACATATGCAATGACATATACCATACAGGATACATACCAAACGAACTAAAAACATCAACTTTCATTGCATTGCCTAAAAAGAATGGTGCAGTTGAATGCAGTGATTTCAGAACAATAAGCCTAATGAGCCAGGTAACCAACATTTTACTAAAAGTTATACAGGGAAGGTTTCAGAATAAAATCAATACTGAATTAGATGAGCAACAATTTGGATTCAGGAAAAACAATGGTAGAAAAGAAGCCATATTTAGCATGAGGACATTGATTGAAAAGTACATAGAAGTAAACAAACCAAAATATGCCTGCTACATAGACTACATCAAAGATTTCGATAGAATACAACATAACCAACTTATAGACTGCCTAAAGGATATAAATCTAGACGACACAGACATACGACTGATATGTAATTTGTACTGGGAGCAAACAACAATAATAAAATATAACAAGGAGAACTCTACACCCATGGGCATAAAAAGAGGAGTAAGACAAGGATGCATCATATCACCAAGCTTGTTCAATCTATACACTGAGCAAATCTTTAAAAACATCTCAGAGATGCCAGGCCTAAACATTAATGGAAAGATAATCAATAACCTAAGATATGCTGATGATACTGTTCTACTAGCAGAAAATCCTAAAGACCTACAACAATTGCTTAATGTGATAAACATAACAAGCAAAACATATGGACTAGATATGAATATCAAAAAGATTAAAACTATGATCATAAACAAAGAAAATTCTCAAGACCTACAATTAAATATCACAGTTGAGGGAATACATTTGGAGACAGTCCAGAGCTACAACTACCTTGGACATACTATAACCAATGATGGAAAATGCAAAATTGAAATAAACAAAAGAATAAGTATGGCAAAAAGTAATTTTAATGCCATGAAAAATATACTAACAACAAAACAAATATCAGCAGGGAAATGAATTTATCAGCTGAAACTAGGAATGGCAACATGTTACATCTTCTCAATATTCCTGTATAGTGTAGAAACATGGACATTAGACAAGAAAACAGAACAGAAAATTGAAGCCTTTGAAATGTGGATTTATAGAAGAATTGGATGGAAAGAAAAGAAAACAAACGATGAAGTTTTAAAAAAACTGAAAATAAAAAGAGAATTACTAAATGTAATTAAGACAAGGCAAATGAAATTTTTGGGGCATGTTAAAAGGCACAACAGCCTACTAAAAGTAGTATTGGAGGGGAAAATACAAGGTAAAAGAGGCAGACCAAGACTAACATGGACGAGTAACATTAAAAGATGGACAAGTCAATCTACGACAGCCTGCACCATCAAAGCAAGAAACAGAGTAGAATGGCGATCCATGGTAGCTAACCTTCGTTGCGGAGAAGGCACTCAATGATGATGATTCTTCGAGAGGGACTTTTGTATCTCTACTTGCATTGAAGAACTGTTACCTGCGGCTAGAGAGGAGATTATGAGGGAGCTATAATACAAGATGACCAACATTAAAACAGGTAAATGAATTTAAATATTTGAGAACTTTGTTAACCTTAGACGGAAGATGTACAAAAGAGGTGAGATGCAGAATGGCCCAGGCAAAAGCAGATTTCCAAAAAATGAGGAAGATACTATGCAATCCATTTTTGACAATAGAAACAAGAAAAAGAGTTCTTAAATGTTATGTAGAGCCAGTCTTAACATATGGATGTGAATCATGGACAATAGGACAAGAGACAAGAAAATCACTGGAGTCTGTAGAAATGTGGTTTTACAGAAGATTGTTGAGAATACCATGGACAGCTAAGAAGATTAATGAAATTGTTCTGAAAGAGGCCAAAGCAAAAAGAGAGCTGATTTCCAATATTAAGAAGAAACAACCATCATTTTTTGATCATGTAATGAGAAGAGAACAACTGAAATATATTGTAACAACTGGGATAATTGAGGGAAAAGGATATAGAGGTAAGCAAAGAGAAAAGACACCAGAGAGCGTAAGAGAATGGCTTGGCAGAAGGCCAACAACAGAAATTATGAATAAATGCCGAGTTCGAAAGTTGTGAAGAGACATGATCACCTACGCCAGCAGGCCGGGTACTTGATGATGATAAAATAAGAACAAGAAGTAAGAATAAAGTTCCTACATCTGGATGTACTTGACTAGACAACCGACGTTCGGACAACCCGTGTTCGATTCCCGCTGGAGCCATTGTGAATTGTACTCGTGGTTTAAAAAAAAAAAAAACCCCGCGGTCGATCCAGCCGCTGGCAGAAATTGGCACCAGGATAGTACTGTGGGAAGGTGAAGAATGCCGACTCGCATCGTGAGATTCGATGCTTGAAGCGACACTATCCAGAAGTCTCCGAACACTTCTGGATAGGCGGCCGAGCATATATGGGTGAAAACACGCGTGTTAAGATACAGATTCAAGTCTCGGACTTTACATTTGCCTTACATAGAGGGCGGTCAGTAGGTTGGTCACACCAAGTATTAAACACCAAACAAGTATAGCAACTATCACAATGACATCTAAAAGTGCAATTAATATTAAATAGAATTGAACGATTTGTATTAAACGGATATCTAAAAAAAAAATATGTTCTTTATGCCGTCAAAACTGTATGAAAGTTGTGTTTCATTCAGATCCTGCACTTATAGTAGAAGGTCAACAGCACTAAGACAAAGCATTTCCCTTAGGAAAAGAAACTATTTTTAAAACATAATATTTTCCCCTCAATTTACTACGTATATGGGGAAAGGGGGGGGGGGAGATTTATTGATAATGTATGTATTAACAGTTCCATGAACACAACTTATACAAGCGCCGATTCGAGAGTCGTTTAAAAATAAAATGCGCACTTTGCTAAAAAAAAATACATTCTGGATGCTGTCTAGAGAGGTCTGTATGACAAAGCATTGGCTCATACAGTGATGACACCACAGCAATGCAGGTATCGCATCATGCTCCATCCGTTATACTTACCACACCCGGTAATAAGTGGCTTCTAGCTGCTTCCAAACATAAAGAATCCAAATTATTTTCTTATTTTTTGTTAACTTGGTGACGTATTTGAATTAAGACAAATTAGTTATTCAATCAGAGCATTTAGGAAAGTAATTTAGCGAGCGTGTGAGAAGACTTATCAACCAACACAGAACTGGAGGCGTCAGTCGCTGGACACCGCGGGATTTGCTGAGGAAGGGGATCTGAGCACCTATGGACATGTTCGGAGTGCAATGATGATAACCCCTCAAATAACTCAATAATTTAATAACTCAATCTAGGAAAATGAAGAAGCGATGTGTGTGCATTGAGGGTTCAATACCTAGAGAAGGACTAAAAAATTTTCAGGTCCGTGACTTGACTCCTTCAAGCTAAATAGCAAAACTTTGGACTGACCCTGTATTGTCATTAGCGTTATCTGAAACTCGCCACTGCTTTTCAACAGTGTCCTTATTTTTGAAAATATTATTTATCTTTAACTTATCACATTATATATATATATATATATATATATATATAAAATATGATAAAAACAAAGTAAAGTACGCCCGTCACGCCAAGTGGCGTATAGGGAATATGGTGTTAGTGACCATAAATTTTACAGACCTTCGGCACATGATTTTCGGAGTAATGTGGTCGGTATTACGCCCGTGCCGCTTTACTTTCTCAGAAAAAAAATCCGATACCCACTAAAGGCCGGGTGAACCGGAGCCGTCGGTTGGGATCGAACCCTACCGTTTGTCCTTTGCAGTCCAGTTCACTATATATATATATATATATATATATATATATATATATATATGATACTTATTAATAATTAATTATATTAATATACTTATATTATTTTATAACGCATACTTTGGCTACAAACAAATTCGGGCTGTGATAATTGGTTCTTGCTCACGTTCTCTTCTTTTTTTCTTTCTCCGCTCTTTCCCGATGACTACATCGGTTCATCATTCGCCCTTTAAAGGAAGTTATGCTGACATACATTTATTGTGTTGCTGTTTATAGCCAGCTACGATATCTGCGTTTTTAAGCCTAAGAAATGCGTCTTCAGCACGCTACTTTTGAGAACACGGTTGCAGGGCCGTCTTTACACCATTTTGGGCCCCTAGGCATAGAAATAGTGTTGGGCCCCTGGACAAAGAAAGAGTGCTGTTCCCCCCCCCCCCTCCCCGCAGGAATAAAAAAAAATAAATGGTTGATAATATTTAAAATGATGTATTATTTATTTTATTGTCACTAATTTCATTCAACAAAATTGTTGTTAAAACATGCTGTACAGCTGCAACTATAATCAACATTAAACATGAAAAACAGAGAAAAGATATTTTATTTACATGTTTTATAGTATTACACATGATATTTACAAAAACAAAAAAATTTACACACAAAAACAGATATTTACATATGTTTTTTTAAATAATAAGCACCATAACATATTACATCTATTACACAAGGTCAAACAAAGGTATTAAAATTCGTAATGGAAAAAAAATACTTAGATTAGAAACATTTCAGTACGGTACTTTATTATAACAAGCGTTTGCGACATTTCTTTTCAGAAAATTGTTTTATTATCGGCTTGAAGTCAATGGTCTTCAGGATGTCATTTTCTATGCTTATGAGTGAAAGCCAGTACAAACGATGCTGTCCCATTGTACTACGAAGCTGATTTTTTTATAACTTTAAGTCTTGAAAAAGAATGTTCTCATGTACAGTTGCTCACCACCATGCACATGAACACTCTGAGTGCAATTTCAATGTTCGGAAAAACAGATTTTAAATTGTCCGAAATTATTTTTCTGTACAGTGCAGGGAGAGTCTAGCAATTTTCATCAACAGCCATGTAATGCTTGAGATGCTCACATTCATTTAAATGGTCGTCATAACTCAAGTCCTTGTGGTACGTATTGGCAAGATGTTTGCATTTTTTCTTTAGTGCATCGGAAGTAATGTTTTTTTTTTAAATTCACTCAAGAAAGAAAACAGATTTCCAATTTGTGAATACGCCTCTGCACGTCTTGTTAGTTCAACGACTAAAGTGTCCAGAATATGGATGAAAATTTCTACCTTGAACTTTCCGGACTTATTTATAAGTAACTCTTCTCCTGGCGAATCATACCTTTCAGCTGCTAGTACTAAAACTCACACTTCAGGTTCGTTCCCGTTTTTTTCCATCACCGTAATCGGCATCTGGACACATACTCCTGGCTTTGAATTCATATTCAGTGAATTTGTCTCTAGTTTCCTGAAGAAATCTTTTCAGCGACTCAAGAAGATTTGTGGCCACTAGGATGTTCACAATTTTTTTATTGTAAAACTTTGCTTGTTGTATTCATCCTTTCTAGAATGTCCTTCCAAAGAATTGTAAGACAGATTGTTTCAAGGTGTTCCATTTTTTTACTCAAACCTTCCGCCTCACGCCTTGTTGTCACTTGCTGTTCATTGTCACCTGATATAGAATCCATGGCATGTTTTATTTTGTCGAAACCCCTACACAAAGCATGAACAGCATCAAAATGTGCTGACCAACGTGTGTCAGACAGACGCTTGACCACAACATCTTTTTCTAAATATGATGTCAATACATTCCAGCGATGAGTAGAACCAGCAAAAAATGTATACAGGTACTGAACAAAGTCAAAGACAAAATTATGAGATTTTAATAAAAATAATACTAAATTTTATACGGGTTTTCCGAAACCCTACAACATATTCGCATGGGGCCCCTATGATCGTGGGGCCCCGGGCAAATGCCCAACGGGCCTATGGGTTAAGACGGCCCTGCACGGTTGTCTTCCCTGTTTGATACTTCCGGCTTGGCTAGATTGGTGATGAGTAGGATCCTGGTCAGCTATTACCTTAGGTACTCAACGTTGTCCTGAAATACGAGTTAGGATAGGCGGTAGAAACCATTCAGGTTCAGTCTGAAATGTGTTCCTCTTGCAGTTGCTTCATATTCCAAGACCGGCATGCTATGGAGCTACTGAGTTTAGTGCTCTGTGCACACCGTGTGCTGTGTTTTTCATCCGGATCGTGTTTCGATATTCCGATTGCTTACGATGAATGATGATATCGTATGGCAAAGGACAGTTCAGCTGCGTTCACTTTCGGTATAGTTTTTTTGCCTTTTGTCTTTTGGCGTGTGCTGTAGTTTCTTTGATGGGGACTGCGGCTGACTTTCTTTGTTTGGATCCTTCAATGAGATTAGTTTTAATTGGGATGATGCCACTGGCACGCGCGGTTGAGGAATTATGGATTTTAATTCATTTGCGATCATACCTGGACCTTCGACTAACCATAAAGAGCTAGGAAAATAAAAATATAAACACAATAAAATTATTTAATCAATAATGAAACAATATTGGCAGAGGATAAGCATTGTATATAGATCAGAATGAAAAGAAAGAAGAGATACCAGATAGATTGTAAGCAATTACCTTTTCCGAACGCTATCTCGATGTCTACGCTGTTAATGTGGCTGCTTGTGTCTTCAACAAACCGCAACGGAATGACTTCGCTCCACATACGAAAAGCCAGGTCGATGGTGGCTCTCTGGTCCTCCAAAGGGATCCTGGTGCTCAAGCCGGTTGTAAGAAGTCGCCAGCGAACCTCTTCTTTATTAAAAAGAGCCCCCTTGTCTCCAGAAAACTGTCCATGACTAAAGTTACCGTGTGTTCTAATATGAACAGAGCGTTTTCTTCTTTCTTTCGGGGTATAACGATGAAGAAGCCGAGGGTTGCCTTTAGCTGTTGAACGAATTCTTTTAATGTATTCATCTAAATGTTTTCTGTGATAATGTTGCGATCTTGCACTAGGTTTCTCGCCAGCCAAAACTCTATACAGTCTGCTCTTGCCAACATGCGTTGATCGTTTCCACAGTCTGTGACCTTTCGCCAATGATGGTTTATTGTCTTCTTTTTCAGCGTAGGCCTCGCTGCTTGCATGTTTTAGTGTACGAGTATCACTGTCATTAACTAAAACTTCTCCGTATGATTTGTCTTTACTAACGGCTTTATTTTTGATATGGTCTTTCTCGCTGTCTTTGTTCCCACATCTGGACGTACTCATTAAGGACTTAGTCTCCTCGTCCAATTCACCTGTTTCTGGTAAGTTGTAAGTTCTCTGGTAATTTCTAATGGCTTTCTGCACTTCACTCTCATCGCATGTATCACCACCACCCTCTTCAGGTGTCTCAATAACTGAAGGAAAGTTGCTGGAATATGACGAGCTTCCTTGAACTTGTTTGGACGCATCTCGTTTCCTCCTCGACACGTGACATCGAAGATAACCGTATTTCGATAACACAAACTAGGGATGAAAAAAAAAAGAATTGACATTATTGCAACAAAAGGTAGGATTATAATTATAACATGTAAACTAGTTATATGTTCATGCAACATAATGTGCAACTCAACTTTACAACATTTCTTTGGTTCACTTCATTATTTGCAATCATTTTCTGATTTGTGTGTTTATAAATGCAACAACATTTCTCTAACTAGCGTGTTCTTAAACATTACAACATTTGTTTTTATTTGTAGGTAAATTAATTCAAAATTGTTATTGCTGTGTTGGTATATTTGCAGCAATGTTCTGTGTATTGACGTCAAAATATAAAACAATATTCAAAATGTCATTCTTGCCCGTCTTGTTGCAACAAACACTTCAAAATTGTTCTTGTTTATTTATTTTCTCAGAAAGAAATTTGATTATTGTCAAATACAGCTTTTCAATAAAGGCATTTCATGGCCCCGTTTTCATACTTTTAATAAATAATAGGAACTGTTATACAATGCCTGCTTTCCACAACATTACAGGCAACATAAACATCACAAACAGGAAAGTTGGCTAGAACGCAACCAGTAACTTAACATCGTTATCATTGAATGCCGTCTACGTATCGAAGGTTGGCTACCATGGGACGTCATTTGTCTCTTGCTTTCATGTTGCAGGTTGTCATAGGCTGACCTATCCATCTTTTAATGTTACTCGTCCACGTTAGTCTTAGTCTGCCCCTGCCTCTTTTGCCTTGTATTTTCCCTTCCAAAATTACTTTTAGTAAGCTGTTGTGTCCAATAATTTAAACTCACAAAAATAACTACTTATATTGGTTAGGAAAAGTAAATCTATATGATACGGGAACATCAAAAGTTGTGAATATCTAACCAAATCCTGCTAATAGTGAATGGTAGCAGGCATACATGTGGACTTTCGATAAACAAATGAGATGAGGGATACATAATATCAACGGCTTGACAGTGAAAAAATTCAGATAAACTCATAAACACACGAAAGATAGAAGTGAGAAAAATTGTGAACAATGAATCATTTTTGTGCCTGAATGACTACCATGAGAACTAGAGGATACGCATCCTGGTTGTTTGTATACACATTTATTTCCCTGATCTGTTGATATATGCTGATGTCAGTAGCGTTGCGGTTAGTGTGTTGATTTGGCGAGAAAGTTAACGTTCCTAGTCTGACACTCTCCAGTCGACCTACCGGATAAAGAATGTGTAACTAGTTCACTGTATAGGTACTCACGGGTAGTATAGGTACTCACGGGTAGTATAGGTACTCACAGGTAGTATAGGTACTCACAGGTAATATAGGTACTCACGGGTAGTATAGGTACTCACGGGTAGTATAGGTACTCACGGGTAGTATAGGTACTCACGGGTAATATAGGTACCCACAGGTAGTATAGGTACTCACGGGTAGTATAGGTACTCACGGGTAGTATAGGTACTCACGGGTAGTATAGGTACTCATGGGTAGTATAGGTACTCATGGGTAGTATAGGTACCCACGGGTAGTATAGGTACCCACGGGTAGTATAGGTACCCACGGGTAGTATAGGTACCCACGGGTAGTATAGGTACCCACGGGTAGTATAGGTACTCTCGGGTAGTATAGGTACCCACGGGTAGTATAGGTACCCACGGGTAGTATAGGTACTCACGGGTAGTATAGGTACTCACGGGTAGTATAGGTACTCACGGGTAGTATAGGTACTCACGGGTAGTATAGGTACCCACGGGTAATATAGGTACCCACGGGTAGTATAGGTACTCACGGGTAATATAGGTACCCACAGGTAATATAGGTACCCACAGGTAGTATAGGTACCCACGGGTAGTATAGGTACCCACGGGTAGTATAGGTACCCGCGGGTAGTATAGGTACCCACGGGTAGTATAGGTACCCACAGGTAGTATAGGTACTCACGGGTAGTATAGGTACTCACGGGTAGTATAGGTACTCACGGGTAGTATAGGTACCCACAGGTAGTATAGGTACCCACGGGTAGTATAGGTACTCACGGGTAGTATAGGTACCCACGGATAGTATAGGTACCCACAGGTAGTATAGGTACTCACGGGTAGTATAGGTACCCACAGGTAGTATAGGTACCCACAGGTAGTATAGGTACTCACAGGTAGTATAGGTACCCACAGGTAGTATAGGTACCCACAGGTTGTATAGGTACCCACAGGTAGTATAGGTACCCACAGGTAGTATAGGTACCCACAGGTAGTATAGGTACCCACAGGTAGTATAGGTACTCACAGGTAGTATAGGTACTCACAGGTAGTATAGGTACCCACAGGTAGTATAGGTACTCACAGGTAGTATAGGTACTCACGGGTAGTATAGGTACCCACGGGTAGTATAGGTACTCAAAGGTAGTATAGGTACTCACGGGTAGTATAGGTACCCACGGGTAGTATAGGCACTCACAGGTAGTATAGGTACTCACGGGTAGTATAGGTACCCACAGGTAGTATAGGTACCCACAGGTAGTATAGGTACTCACAGGTAGTATAGGTACCCACAGGTAGTATAGGTACCCACAGGTAGTATAGGTACTCACAGGTAGTATAGGTACTCACAGGTAGTATAGGTACCCACAGGTAGTATAGGTACCCACAGGTAGTATAGGTACTCACAGGTAGTATAGGTACTCACGGTTAGTATAGGTACCCACGGGTAGTATAGGTACTCACAGGTAGTATAGGTACTCACGGGTAGTATAGGTACCCACGGGTAGTATAGGTACTCACAGGTAGTATAGGTACTCACGGGTAGTATAGGTACCCACAGGTAGTATAGGTACTCACAGGTAGTATAGGTACCCACAGGTAGTATAGGTACTCACGGGTAGTATAGGTACCTACAGGTAGTATAGGTACCCACGGGTAGTATAGGTACTCACGGGTAGTATAGGTACCCACAGGTAGTATAGGTACCCACAGGTAGTATAGGTACCCACAGGTAGTATAGGTACTCACAGGTAGTATAGGTACCCACAGGTAGAATAGGTACCCACAGGTAGTATAGGTACTCACGGGTAGTATAGGTACCCACAGGTAGTATAGGTACCCACAGGTAGTATAGGTACCCACAGGTAGTATAGGTACCCACAGGTAGTATAGGTACCCACAGGTAGTATAGGTACTCACAGGTAGTATAGGTACCCACAGGTAGTATAGGTACCCACGGGTAGTATAGGTACCCACAGGTAGTATAGGTACCCACAGGTAGTATAGGTACTCAAAGGTAGTATAGGTACCCACGGGTAGTATAGGTACTCACGGGTAGTATAGGTACCCACGGGTAGTATAGGTACCCACGGGTAGTATAGGTACCCACGGGTAGTATAGGTACCCACGGGTAGTATAGGTACCCACGGGTAGTATAGGTACACACGGGTAGTATAGGTACTCACTGGTAGTATAGGTACCCACGGGTAGTATAGGTACTCACGGGTAGTATAGGTACCCACGGGTAGTATAGGTACTCACGGGTAGTATAGGTACCCACGGGTAGTATAGGTACTCACGGGTAGTATAGGTACTCACGGGTAGTATAGGTACCCACGGGTAGTATAGGTACCCACGGGTAGTATAGGTACTCACAGGTAGTATAGGTACCCACAGGTAGTATAGGTACCCACAGGTAGTATAGGTACCCACAGGTAGTAGAGGTAACCACAGGTAGTATAGGTACTCACGGGTAGTATAGGTACCCACAGGTAGTATAGGTACCCACAGGTAGTATAGGTACTCACGGGTAGTATAGGTACCCACAGGTAGTATAGGTACTCACGGGTAGTATAGGTACTCACGGGTAGTATAGGTACCCACAGGTAGTATAGGTACTCACAGGTAGTATAGGTACCCACAGGTAGTATAGGTACCCACAGGTAGTATAGGTACCCACAGGTAGTATAGGTACCCACAGGTAGTATAGGTACTCACAGGTAGTATAGATACTCACAGGTAGTATAGGTACCCACAGGTAGTATAGGTACTCACAGGTACTAACTGTGAATAAGAGCAATAATCTCGTTGTTTCAACTTGTCACCTCACTCCTCGCGACATTGTACGTTATGGGACCATCTTTGTCAGACTACATCAAAATTTATCTGATTGTCGATCTGTACAGACAATATTTATCTGATTGTCGATCATGTACAGACAATATTTATCTGATTGTCGATCTCTACAGACAATATTTATCTGATTGTAGATTTCTACAGACAATATTTATCTGATTGTCGATCTGTACAGACAATATTTATCTGATTGTCGTTCTGTACACACAATATTTATCTGATTGTCGATCTGTACAGACAATATTTATCTGATTGTCGATCTGTACAGACAATATTTATCTGATTGTCGATCTGTACAGACAATATTTATCTGATTGTCGATCATGTACAGACAATATTTATCTGATTGTCGATCTGTACAGACAATATTTATCTGATTGTCGATCATGTACAGACAATATTTATCTGATTGTCGATCTGTACAGACAATATTTATCTGATTGTCGATCTGTACAGACAATATTTATCTGATTGTCGATCTGTACAGACAATATTTGTCAGATTGCCGACTTATACAGACAATATTTATCTGATTGTCACTTTATACAGACAACATTTATCTGATTGTGGTACATACAGACAACATTTATCTTATTGTCGATTCGTACAGAAAACATTTATTTTATTGTGGATTCATACAGACAAAATTTATCTTATTGTCGATTCGTACAGACATCATTTATTTTATTGTCGATTCACAAAGACAATATTTATCTGATTGTCGATTTATACAGACAACATTTGTCTGATTGTCGATTTATACAGACAAAATTTATCTGATTGTCGATTCGCACAGACAACATTTATCTGATTGTCGATTTGTGCAGACATTTATCTGATTATCGATTTATACATACAACACTTATCTGATTGTTGATTTATACAGACAATATTTATCTGATTGTCGATTTATTCAGACAATATTTAACTGAGTGGTCGATACATACAGATAACATGTATTTGAGTGGTCGATACATACAGATAACATGTATTTGAGTGGTTGATACATAGAGATAACATGTGTTTGAGTGGTCGATACATAGAGATAGCATGTATTTGAGTGGTCGATACATACAGATAACATGTATTTGAGTGGTCGATACATAGAGATAGCATGTGTTTGAGTGGTCGATACATAGAGATAGCATGTATTTGAGTGGTCGATACATAGAGATAGCATGTATTTGAGTAGTCGATACATACAGATAGCATGTATTTGAGTGGTCGATACATACAGATAACATGTGTTTGAGTGGTCGATACATAGAGATAGAATGTATTTGAGTGGTCGATGCATACATATAACATGTGTTTGAGTGGTCGATACATAGAGATAGCATGTGTTTGAGTGGTCGATACATACAGATAGAATGTGTTTGAGTGGTCGATACATAGAGATAGCATGTGTTTGAGTGGTCGATACATACAGATAGAATGTATTTGAGTGGTCGATACATACAGATAATATGTGTTTGAGTGGTCGATACATAGAGATAGCATGTATTTGAGTGGTCGATACATACAGAGAGCATGTGTTTGAGTGGTCGATACATACAGATAGCATGTATTTGAGTGGTCGATACATACAGATAGCATGTGTTTGAGTGGTCGATACATACAGAGAGCATGTGTTTGAGTGGTCGATACATAGAGATAGCATGTGTTTGAGTGGTCGATACATAGAGATAGCATGATTTTGAGTGATCGATACATAGAGATAGCATGTGTTTGAGTGGTCGATACATACAGATAGCATGTGTCTAAGTGGTCGATACATACAGATAACATGTATTTGAGTGGTCAATGCATACAGATAGCATGTATTTGAGTGGTCGATACATACAGATAACATGTATTTGAGTGGTAGATACATAGAGATAGCATGTATTTGAGTAGTCGATACATACAGATAGCATGTATTTGAGTGGTCGATACATACAGATAACATGTGTTTGAGTGGTCGATACATAGAGATAGAATGTATTTGAGTGGTCGATGCATACATATAACATGTGTTTGAGTGGTCGATACATAGAGATAGCATGTGTTTGAGTGGTCGATACATACAGATAGAATGTGTTTGAGTGGTCGATACATAGAGATAGCATGTGTTTGAGTGGTCGATACATACAGATAGAATGTATTTGAGTGGTCGATACATACAGATAATATGTGTTTGAGTGGTCGATACATAGAGATAGCATGTATTTGAGTGGTCGATACATACAGAGAGCATGTGTTTGAGTGGTCGATACATACAGATAGCATGTATTTGAGTGGTCGATACATACAGATAGCATGTGTTTGAGTGGTCGATACATACAGAGAGCATGTGTTGAGTGGTCGATACATAGAGATAGCATGTGTTTGAGTGGTCGATACATACATGATTTTGAGCGATACATAGAGATAGCATGTGTTTGAGTGGTCGATACATACAGATAGCATGTGTCTAAGTGGTCGATACATACAGATAACATGTATTTGAGTGGTCAATGCATACAGATAGCATGTATTTGAGTGGTCGATACATACAGATAACATGTATTTGAGTGGTAGATACATAGAGATAGTATGTATTTGAGTGGTCGATACATACAGATTGCATGTATTTGAGTGGTCGATACATAGAGATAGCATGTATTTGAGTGGTCGATACATAGAGATAGCATGTATTTGAGTAGTCGATACATACAGATAGCAGGTATTTGAGTGGTCGATACATACAGATAACATGTGTTTGAGTGGTCGATACATAGAGATAGAATGTATTTGAGTGGTCGATGCATACATATAACATGTGTTTGAGTGGTCGATACATAGAGATAGCATGTGTTTGAGTGGTCGATACATACAGATAGAATGTGTTTGAGTGGTCGATACATAGAGATAGCTTGTGTTTGAGTGGTCGATACATACAGATAGAATGTATTTGAGTGGTCGATACATACAGATAATATGTGTTTGAGTGGTCGATACATAGAGATAGCATGTATTTGAGTGGTCGATACATACAGAGAGCATGTGTTTGAGTGGTCGTTACATACAGATAGCATGTATTTGAGTGGTCGATACATACAGATAACATGTGTTTGAGTGGTCGATACATACAGAGAGCATGTGTTTGAGTGGTCGATACATAGAGATAGCATGTGTTTGAGTGGTCGATACATAGAGATAGCATGTTTTTGAGTGTTCGATACATAGAGATAGCATGTGTTTGAGTGGTCGATACATAGAGATAGCATGTGTCTAAGTGGTCGATACATACAGATAACATGTATTTGAGTGGTCAATGCATACAGATAGCATGTATTTGAGTGGTCGATACATACAGATAACATGTATTTGAGTGGTAGATACATAGAGATAGTATGTATTTGAGTGGTCGATACATACAGATTGCATGTATTTGAGTGGTCGATACATAGAGATAGCATGTGTTTGAGTGGTCGATACATAGAGATAACATGTGTTTGAGTGGTCGATACATACAGATAACATGTGTTTGAGTGGTCAATACATACAGGTAACATGTATTTGAGTGGTCGATACATACAGATAACATGAATTTGAGTGGTCGATACATAGATATAGCATGTGTTTGAGTGGTCGATACATACAGATAACATGTATTTGAGTGGTCGATACATAGAGATAGCATGTGTTTGAGTGGTCGATACATAGAGATAGCATGTATTTGAGTGGTCGATACATAGAGATAGCATGTGTTTGTGTGGTCGATACATAGAGATAACATGTATTTGAGTGGTCGATACATAGAGATAGCATGTGTTTGAGTGGTCGATACATAGAGATAACATGTATTTGAGTGGTCGATACATACAGATAACATGTGTTTGAGTGGTCGATACATAGAGATAGCATGTGTTTGAGTGGTCGATACATACATATAACATGTATTTGAGTGGTCAATACATACAGATAACATGTATTTGAGTGGTCGATACATATAGATAACATGTATTTGAGGGATCAATACATACAGATAACATGTGTTTGAGTGGTCAATACATACAGGTAACATGTATTTGAGTGGTCGATACATACAGATAACATGAATTTGAGTGGTCGATACATAGATATAGCATGTGTTTGAGTGGTCGATACATACAGATAACATGTATTTGAGTGGTCGATACATACAGATAGCATGTGTTTGAGTGGTCGATACATAGAGATAGCATGTATTTGAGTGGTCGATACATAGAGATAACATGTATTTGAGTGGTCGATACATAGAGATAGCATGTATTTGAGTGGTCGATACATAGAGATAACATGTATTTGAGTGGTCGATACATAGAGATAGCATGTGTTTGATTGGTCGATGCATAGAGATAGCATGTATTTGAGTGGTCGATACATATAGATAACATGTATTTGAGGGATCAATACATACAGATAACATGTGTTTGAGTGGTCAATACATACAGATAACATGTATTTGAGTGGTCGATACATACAGATAACATGTATTTGAGTGGTCGATACATATAGATAACATGTATTTGAGGGATCAATACATACAGATAACATGTGTTTGAGTGGTCGATACATAGATATAGCATGTGTTTGAGTGGTCGATACATACAGATAACAAGAATTTGAGTGGTCGATACATAGATATTGCATGTGTTTGAGTGGTCGATACATACAGATAACATGTGTTTGAGTGGTCGATATATAGAGATAGTATGTGTTTGAGTGGTCGATACATAGAGATAGCATGTGTTTGAGTGGTCGATACATAGAGATAGCATGTGTTTGAGTGGTCGATACATACAGATAACATGTGTTTGAGTGGTCGATACATACAGATAACATGTGTTTGAGTGGTCGATATATAGAGATAGTATGTGTTTGAGTGGTCGATACATAGAGATAGCATGTGTTTGAGTGGTCGATATATACAGACAACATTTATCTGATCATTGATTTGTACAGAAAACATTTTTCTAATTGGTCGATTGATACAGACAACATTTATCTCATTGTCGATTTAAACAAAGAACATTTATCTGATTGTCGATTTATACAGACATCATTTATCTGATTGTCGATTTATACAGACATCATTTATCTGATTGTCGATTTATACAGACATCATTTATCTGATTGTCGATTTATACAGACATCATTTATCTGATTGTCGATTTATACAGACAATATATTTCTGATTGTTTTCTACTCCAGGTACAATATTCCACTGATTGTTCATAAATCTTAGACCCGTTTTTGTCTTCTTCTTTCCTATTACCTATATTGTATCTTTTCGGCTGTATATACAAAGTTCTAGCTGTCATTTTTCTGGCAGACTCAGACATTGTCATGTGTTAATGTAGAAGGCTCCTGATATTGTCTCTCTTCTACCTTTTAGCTCCCAGTGGAGCATAGGTCTTCAACAAACACTTTCCAAGTCGTTCTGTTTTTTGCAATTCTTTTAAGATCATTCCATGTCTTCCCCATCATCTTCATCTCTGCTTCAATCTGTCTTCTCCAAGAATTCCTTGGTCTTCCTCTTTGTCTTTTCCCCTGGGGATTCCAAAAAAGGGCCTGTTGTGTAATACTCTCAGTTGGTTTCCGTAGTGTGTGTCCTATCCATCGCCATCGTCTTCGCTGTATTTCTTTATCCACTGGTATTTGACCGGTACATTTCCATAATTCCACGTTTGTGACTTTGTCCTGCCATTTCCATCCCTTTATTCTGCGCAAGCATCCATTAATGAAAGTCTGTACCTTCGTGATTGTCAATTTTGTTATTCTCCATGTTTCACAGCCATATAATAGAACCGACTTAACATTGGAGTTGAAAATTTGTATTTTTGTATTTAGCCTAATTTCTTTGGATTTCCATATGTTTCCCAGTGCAATGAAAGCTCCTCTTGCTTTTGATATCCTTATTTTGGTATCGTTTTCTGTTCCTCCCTCTTTATCTATATTACTGCCCAGCTCCTGATATTGTAGCACCATTTTATATTCTAGGTTTGTCTCTTGCTCTACGCATCCTCTCCCATTTTAGTTTAACGCTTTCAGTAAGGAAGGTTTTTTATCAATCCAGCGATAGAGATTTCAGAGACAACATTTTTCATGTTTTTAAATATTATACTACTTGTTTATATATTTATCTAGCACTTAATATTTCATATATGAATTTTTAGATAATTAAACAAGGAATTATACTTCACCAATACGAAGATACAAGACAATGAAAAGAATACTGTTTAATGACAGTTTACACTAATCAAATTGATAGTAACGCACTGTGCGGTTGAACGTACATAACAGAAATCAGTATGGCGAATGGTGCGTCAAAAACGTACGGAAAGAGATAATGTCCACATTTGGAGGAACAAAAAGGTACAATGTCCCTTGTGTATTTAGAAACAATGTATGATTTATCTCAATGGCTGTATAAATGGATAATCATGTCGATGCTCAGATGTCGAAGACTAAGATGGCTGGGGCATGTCCAGTGAATGGAAGAAAAGCACATACTCAGGCAAATACTATATGGCGAACTAACACACGGAAAATTAGAAATCGGCAGACTTAAACTACGATATAGAGATATCTCTAAATAATCTCTGAATGACTTCTCCATATGTGAATATGACCGGGAACATCTGGCAAGTGATCGCACATCATGGAGAGAATGAATAAGGAGCAGTATAACATCATTTGAGACTGTTCTAAAGCAAAACTTAGAAGAGAAAAGACTCACGAAAAAGGATTGAAAACCCTGTGGATAAGTGGACCTGACTTGTTCATTCTGTGGCCGTGTGTGTTTGTCAAACATTGGTAGAATTAGCCACGAGAGAAGCTGTTCGACAAAAAGAAAACCTAAAAAAAAATATACAATAGCCTCAACTAGACCGTCTGACAAGATTAAAAGGGCCATATAGATGATTTTTCTACACAGATTGGAATTATGTAGCAATTGCTCTGTTTCGACTTAAAATAGTTATGTTATTAGAGAATCCAAACTATATTTGTTATATGACAGAAATGGTCACAATACTGGTATTGTTCGATTGTTCTGTCAAACACAACTGTGATGATCTTATTTTTCGTTTCCTCGTCATTGCTGTTCAACGTCTAAGGGAGTTACAGTTTTGCAATTGTCTGCTCTTGCTGGTGCTTGCGTTTGCCCAATAACTAAAGGAGTACACCTCTTCGTCATCCGCCCTTAAAATGACGTTAAGTGGACGTGTCTGCGTTGTGTTGTGGTTTGCAGTATAATTGTGATATTTGTGCCTTTCGGCCCAAGACATCCGACTTCAGCACATGTGTGCTCTTAGGTTGGCTTCTTCTAAATGTGCGTTTTCTTTAGCATTTCATCCATCCAATGTTTTTTTTTTTGACGGTTGCGTGGGCTGTTGTTTGCTGTTTATATACAGCACGTGGCCAGGCAAATAATTTACTTTGAGTGTGTGTTTTTTTTTTCTACTGAGCAGGTGATGCCTAAACATGTTCTTAGTTCTTCTCAAATAAATCGTGTTTGTCATGCTGACTTCCATATGGTGACTGATGCATTATATTTCTTTGCTATCTATCTTATTGATTAGGAGCCGCGATAGCTCAGTGGTTAGTGAACTGAACTACAAAGGACAAGGGGTAGGGTTCGATCCCAACCGGGATTCCGGGTTCACCCGGCCTTAAATGGGTACCGGATTTTTTCTGAGAAAGTAAAGCGGCACGGGCGCTTATAATATCGACCACATTACCCCCCAAAAAATCATGTGCTGAAGGTCTGTAAAATTTATGGTCACTAACACCATATTCCCTATACGCTACTTGACGTGACGGGGCTCTTTACCTTACTTACTATCTTATTGATTGTTCTAGAATCCAACATTCGGGTGTGATATTGATAGCACATAATTGGGAGAAATATTGAAATATAGAACAGTTTTAAAGATGCAAATGTTGGTTAGTGATGTTTTGTTTACTGTTTATAAAGTTATATTGAAAATTGAAGCCTTTGAAAAGTGGATTTATAGAAAAATAGGTAGAATTGGATGGAAACAAAAGATAACAAACGATGAAGTTCTGAAACAACTGAAAATAAAAAGAGAACTACTAAATACAATTAAGACAAGACAAATGAAATTTTTGGGGCATGTTAAAAGATACAACAGCCTACTAAAAGTAATATTGGAAGGAAAAATACAACGTAAAAGAGGCAGAGGCAGACCAAGACTAACATGGACGAGTAACATCAAAAGATGGACAAGTCAATCTATGTCAGCCCGCACCATCAAAGCAAGAAACAGAGTAGAATGGCGATCCATGGTAGCCAACCTTCGTTGCGGAGAAGGCACACGATGATGATGAATATTTTTTATTCTTCTCTCCTTTTTTCGATTTTCTTATAAATGTGTTAATTCATTGCAAAATTGCTAGGTCTTCCACATACTTATGGCTCATTTAGTTCAATTTAGCCATCCCTCTTAGTAAGTAGGTCATATGTGGGTTATGACGACATTCGGTGTTGTTACATAGAGTGTCCGATGTTACATAGAGTGTCCGATGTTACATATAGAGCCCAGTGTTACATATAGAGCCCAGTGTTACATAGGGGTCAGATGTTGCATAGACGGTCCGATGTTACAAACACATTTCAAACTATTGGTTTGTTCAAATTTCTTGTGTGCTTGGTTTGTCTAAACAGCAGTTGTTGTCTAGTTAATACTCTCAACTTTCTGTTTTATGATAGCTGCATTTTAAAACTTTAAAGTATGCGTGATTGGTTAATTAAAACTTCTAGCTGGGTGTGATTGGTCTGTTTAAACTTACTCTTCCGTGTGATTGGTCTGTTTAAACTTACTCTTCCGTGTGATTGGTCTGTTTAAACTTACTCTTCCGTGTGATTGGTCTGTTTAAACTTACTCTTCCGTGTGATTGGTCTGTTTAAACTTACTCTTCCGTGTGATTGGTCTATTTAAACGTACACTTCAGTGTGACTGTTCTCTAAAACGTGTTTGTGACTGGCTAGTTCCAACGTACAGCTCTATTATTGGTCTACTCAAACTTCTATTACTGTTACTGATATCTGAAGCTGCCAAATGGTGTGTGCTTAATATGTTAAAACATCGAGCTAACAATAATAAAACCAGATGATAACAGCAGTTGGAATTTTCAAAAATAACAATACAAGATGACTGCTGCTGGTGAATTTTTCTTTAAGCTAGCAAAATGACAATACAAGATTATTGCTACTGGTGAATTTTTCTTCAAGCTAGCAAAATAACAATACAAGATGAATGCTACTGGTGAATTTTTCTTCAAGCTAGCAAAATGATATTACAAGATGATTGATACTGGTGAATTCTTCTTCAAACTAGCAAAATAACAATACAAAATAATTGCTACTGGTGAATTTTTCTTGAAGCTAGCAAAATAACAATTCAGAATAATTGCTACTGGTGAATTTTTCTTGAAGCTAGCAAAATAACAATACAAAATAATTGCTACTGGTGAATTTTTCTTGGAGCTAGCAAAATAACAGTACAAAATAACTGCTACTGGTGAATTTTTCTTGGAGCTAGCAAAATAACAATACAAAATAACTGCTACTGGTGAATTTTTCTTCAAGCTAACATAATAATACAAGATAACTGCTACTGGTGAATTTTTCTTCAAGCTAACATAATAATACAAGATAACTGCTTCTGGTGAATTTTTCTTCATGCTGACATAACAATACAAGATAACTGCTACTGGCTGACGGAATATCCATCAAGTTAATAATAATATCAGGTGACAGGTACTAGTTTTTAAAAAAAATCACGCTAATAATCCAATATGTTGCAAGCACAATCAGTACATTTTTCCCAATAACATTGGCTCTACGCTTTATTTATCTCTAAACACGAATCTGGTAATTTACACAAAACCATTTTTTTAAATTCTCAATGAGACGATTGGATGGCGCACTCTCGCCAGCATAAAGACACAACAATGGAAACGACTGAGCATAAATAATCATCGCACGTGAGAAATTAAACCCATTTATTTTAGTTGAAACGGAATATGCCAATACGCAAAGCGGTGCCGAAGAGCACACAATAAACATTATTAAATGAAAAGATCATTTGAGAACTGGAGTTATTCTTGTTCTGAAGTATATTTGCTTGATCTCACGCCGGTCAGCTAAATACACAGTCGGTTTATTTGTAGCTTTATCAGTTTACCGTCAAGTGAGAGATTCTGGTCTCGTTTAGTGCGGTTTAACAAGTTCAACTGGTTTGTTCCACTGGTTGTATTTTTCAGTTGCTTTTTAAGGCGAGTAGCTGTTTAGACTACGGCTTTTTAAAGACTGATTTGATTCAACGCAGCAGTGATATCTTTTTTTTATTGCCCTTTTGTAGACGTCTGCATTGCTGATTCTGATGCAGAAATTAGGACAAGGTTTCCGACGTTTCCAAAAGGTTTTCTTTGATTTGTCATAATATTGACTGCTTTTTATTTCAAAACTGCGTTTTGGGTAGTTTTGCGATAACTGTTCACAAATAATGCTAATGATGGGAAACTCTATATATAGAGAGCTTTGTATATGTTTTGTTAAATGTTACCAGTGCTTGAGATGAAGAAACTCATTATATAGAACTTTGAAACAATTTTGCCAACTGTTATCGATATGCTTTATCAAAACTAAGATGAAGGGAGACTCTTTATACAGAGTTTTGAATACGTTTTTTTTTTTTTTGTCCGGTGCTATTGATGGTAAACTCTTTGAATAGAGGTTTCTAACATGTGGTAAATTGATCAGATATTTTGTTCGACCCAATGAGATGTGTTCCAAGTGATTTCCTTTAGTTGATTCTTTATTTTATACTGGAAGAAATCTCCTTGAATTTACTGCCGGAAAAAAAAAAAAAACTGTCTACCCGGGTAATAAATTCTCCAAGGAGACTTTCATCATCATCAAGTACCGGGCCTGCTGGCGTAGGTGTTCTTGTCTCTCCACAACTTTCGATCACGACAGTTATTTATCATATCTGTTGTTGATCTTCTGCCAGGCTATTTTCTTAAGAGGTCTGGTATCTTTTCTCTTTGCTTCCCTCTATCTATTCGTCCCTAAATTTTCCAAGTTGTTACAATATATTCAACTTGTTCTCTTCTCATTACATGACCAACAAATGATGATATAGTTACCATATAGTTACATTCGCCGTTCGGTCCCAACTTATCAGATTGATGGATAGCTTGTCATGCAGACACACAGGGAATGTTCGTTTCCTGTATGCGTGTCTTGTTTCTGTCCTGTTTCTTTGGCAGGATTAGTCAGGACAGCAGGTCTCATCAAGTGTCGTGTCTGTCTTGTTTCTTTGACATGATTAGTCAGGACAGGATCAGTCAGGGACAGCAGGTCTCATTAGTTATTATTTTTGTCCGTGTCACAACTCCACGATCTTATTGTGAAACTTGTTCTCATTCTGTGGTCAATCAATGTCGACAGCACTACATGGGGCAACTCTGACTGGGCTCGACAACCAAACTATTCTAGAGTTCAAGGTTTATTGCACTACATGTTCCGGAGCGTGATCTGACACACGTCATAGTAAATACGACAAACTTCAAGGACCGTAACATGAATTGATACTTATTATTGAAAACACAACAACCCATAGTGTTCCCTAGCGTTTGGCTTTTCGTGGCTAGGCGCCGTGCCACTGAGTACGGGTTCGATCCTGCTTCGGTCCATATATTGTTCTTTGTGTTGTTTTTTTTCTGTTGATTATTTGTCATTTTTTGCGAGTGCTGTAAACATACCTATTCCTCTGAACTGATTGCGTATTGCTACGAATCCTTGCTACAACATTGAGGGCACGTGTCATATCCTGTGGCTTTTGGGAAAAACGGTATTAGTTCCCATTATTTCGCAGTGACAAGGAACACATTTATGGGGGCTGTCGTCAGCAGCAAGCCGTGCCGCCCAAAAATAAACCTCTGACAACTAATACCAGATGCTGGATGAGCTCCAGAACTGTATCGATGAGAAACTTAAACTTCCCAGAGTACCCCAGATTAGTTGACATGCACACTAACATCTTGGTTGCGGTCCGCATCACTCATGCAGCATCTTTTTATTCGTCTACCTTTCAGCTCCTTGTGGAGCATATAGGTCTTCAACAAACACTTTCCAAGTCGTTCTGTTTCTTGCCATTATTTTAAGATCATTCCATGTCTTCCCCGTCATCTTTATCTCTGCTTCTTTCTGTCTTCTCCAAGAATTCTTTGGTCTTCCTCTTTGTCTTTTCCCTTTGAGGATTCCAAAAAAGGGCCTGTTGTGTAATACTCTCAGTTTTTTTTCGCAGTGTGCGTCCTATCCAGCGCCATCGTCTTCGTTGTATCTTTATATCCACTGCTATTTGACTGCCACTTTTCCATAATTTTATGTCAGTGATTTTGTCCTGCCATTTCCATCCTTTTATTCTGCGCAAACATCCGCTAATGTATATAAAAAAAAAAAAAAGTAAAGTACGTCACGCTAAGTGGCGTATAAGGAAATATGGTGTTAGTGACCCTATATTTTACAGACCTTCAGCACATGATTTTTGGGGTAATGTGGTCGGTATTACGCCCGTGCACCCGCTAATGAAGGTCTGTATATTCATGATTGTCATTTGTGTTGTACTCTATGTTTTATTGATATAATATAACTGACTTAACATTGGAGTTGAAAATTTTTATTTTGTGTTTAACCTAATTTCTTTGGACTTCCATATGTTTCTCAGTGCAACAAATACTCCTCTCGCTTTCGATATCTTTATTTTGGTATCGTTCTCTGTTCATCCCTCTTTGTTTATATTACTGTCCAGACATAAGATTGTGCGTCTAGTAGAGGTATTTCTTCTACTGTTATTTGGTTATTGCCAAATGCATTAATTCTCATAATTTTGGTCTTATCTCTATTTTTTTTCAGTCCCAGCTGTTGTGATCTCTCATCAAGTAAGATGTTATCTTGCATCTGTTGATGTTTAAGTGACAACTAATAACAGATGCTGGATGAACCCCATAACTGTATCGATGGGAAACTAAAACTTCCCAGAGTACCCCAGATTAGTTGACATGCACACTAGCATCTTAGCTTGGGTCCGCATCACTCATGCAGCATGCCTGATATTAATTGTCGACACATCTTGGTCAAACAGAATAAGTAAGTGGGAATTAGTCAACAGATGCTACCAAGTAAAGAACCAGATTCAGTAGACAAACACATGAAAAGACTTGTAGATAACAAAGGTAGAATTTCTCAGAAGAATGTTTAGAGTCTCCTGTACAGGTAGAAAGACTAAGATACTCTCAACGAGGCCAATGACAAAAAAAAAATCTTCTAAAAAGCATCAGAAAAAAATAGAATAAAGAGAGAAAGTACTAGATAGCTTGGTGCTGTCGCACAGTAAACATACTACAACACAGTTGATACGATGCACTGTTGACAGAAAATTATGCAAGGACAGTATCACCACCTATGCTGGCCGGTATGGCACATGATAATTAAGATGATGCGACCAAATGAAAATGGTAGCAGGCAGACAGTGAAGCTTGATGTGGTCAGTCAAGCTTGAAATGATCAATCAAACTTGATATGCTCAGTCAAACTTGATATAGCAGCATCAACGATTCAACAATTATCAATACTTTACTTCACCTCCAAGATGAGCTTCCCTGATAACAAATAGACTGAATAACAAATAAACTGGATAATAAGGTATAGATTTGTGACCACAGTGAAATCTAATCTATATAGGTCTGATAATACAGAAGGGCTAGTATTGAATTACCTCAAGGTTAGACAGGATCAAACTTTTCCTGTAGAATTAGTGAAATCAAAGAAAGCCATTGCGACTTGTTAGCAGACCTATATAGTTGGCCTTCATCAGTTTAGGGCTAACGATTCCCGTCTCTCGCGATTCCCGTCTCACACGATTCCCGTCTCACACGTTTCCCGTCTCTCTCGATTCCCGTCTCTCTCGATTCCCGTCTCTCTCGATTCCCGTCTCACACGATTCCCGTCTCTCTCGATTCCCGTCTCTCTCGATTCCCGTCTCACACGATTCCAGTCTCTCTCGATTCCAGTCTCTCTCGATTCCTGCCTCTCACGATTCGCGTCTCTCTCGATTCCCGTCTCACACGATTCCAGTCTCTCTCGATTCCCGTCTCACAATTCCCGTCTCTCTCGATTCCTGCCTCTCACACGATTCCCGTCTCACGATTCCCGTCTCTCTCGATTCCCGTCTCTCTCGATTCCTGCCTCTCATGATTTGCGTCTCACACGATTCCCGTCTCACGATTCCCGTCTCCCTCGATTCCTGCCTCTCAAGATTTGCGTCTCTCACGATTCCCGTCTCTCTCGATTCCCACCTCTCACGATTTGCGTCTCTCTCGATTTCTGTCTGTCTCTCTCGATTCCCGTCTCTCGCGATTCCCGTCTCACTCGATTCCTGTCTCTCCGGATTTGCGTCTCTCTAGGTTCCCGCTTCTCTCGATTCCTGTCTCTCTCGATTACCCTTACTCACGATTCCCGTCTCTCTCGTTTCCCGTCTCTCACGACTTGTGTATCTCTCGATTCCTGTCTCTCTCGATTCCCCTCTCTCACGACTTGTGTCTCTCTCGATTCCTGTCTCTCTCGATTCCCCTCTCTCACGACTTGTGTCTCTCTCGATTCCTGTCTCTCTCGTTTCCCGTCTCTCACGATTTGCGTCTCTCTCGATTCCCGTCTCTCTCGTTTCCCGTCTCTCACGACTTGTGTCTCTCTCGATTCCCATCTCTCACGACTTGTGTCTCTCTCGATTCCCATCTCTCACGACTTGTGTCTCTCTCGATTCCCATCTCTCACGATTTGTGTCTCTCTCGATTCCCATCTCTCACGATTTGTGTTTCTCTCGAAGTATTACACCAACATCATCATCATAAAAAGCACAATTCTCATTAATAATAATTACGTCGGTACCTAATAAACAAAAATATTTGGCGACCCTCAGGTTTGAGAATCGTCATTTTAGAGGTATCCGCTGCGGGACTATGGACTCTATAATCTACAACTGTTTGTCATCGATAGTTTAGTTTTCTTGTTTATTTACTCATTTAAGAAACACCACGGATATTGTTCATCTATTGTGTAATCAAATAGTTTAAAACAAAGAGTTTCTTACATTTTTTGTGATAGAAAAGTGAATATTTCACACCAGAAAGTGTCAAATTGATATGCCTGTGAAGTAATTTATCATCAGGTCACATGTCCTTTGCAGAATGCTGCAGTCACCATAGCCCATTTACACAATCTCCGCCTCGAAGTTCATCTGTTGTCATGTGTAAGTTCTCCTTGATTTCTTAAATCACCTTCTTCTTGGTCTGCCCATGTCTCTTCTTCCTGACACCATGTCTTCCATTATTGTGCCTTATGGCCCGGTATGTCTTTTGACGTGACCATAGTATTTTAATTGTCTTTGTAGAATGCTGTTTACAAGCCATTTCTTGTGAATGTTTGAGTCTTTTAATATATCTTTGTGCTCTTTTTCAGTATCCAATGTACCCTAAAGCTTTTTCTATAACATTTTTTTTTCGAATGAATCAATTTCCTCTCCTGTTCGCGAGATTGTCCTTGATTCACAACCATATGGTGCTATCGAGAAGATACATGACCTCAGTAATTTTAATTTGACTGCCTTTCCTGGTATTGTGTCACATATTCTTCATAACATTCTTTTGATCTCTTTCTGGCAGTCTCTATTGTTAGTTACTACAGAGTCATGATGCTCATAGTTTGTTACAATTTCAAGTTCTTCACAGTTGACGATTTGGGGTTTGCTTTTATTTTTGGCTGTCATGATTTCACAGCAGTCTGCAATCAGTAGTTTGCAATTGCTTTCTGCTTGGTTCTAGCAACTTACCACCTTAGGTCCCTGTTTGCCCTGAGCCCGATACCACGCTATTCTAGCTCCAGCCTTTGCGACCGTTAATGTTCGATCCTCCGCCCGGTATGTGTATACCATTGAAGGGAAAGAAAGTAGAAGAATTTAAATACCTAGAAAGACAACCGACAATTCACAAACAGCAGAAACAGACTCAAGGTACAACAAAACTTGTCAAATCATTGGACAACTATCATCACTATTGTCCAACAAGGAAATAAGAGGCAAAACGGGCACTCTAAGATGCAATCTTCATCCCAACGTTGTGCTACCAATGCCAGTCTTGGACCTAGATGCAAGAAAAAAAAAAAAAATAACCTCTACTGAGATTAAATGTATTAGACAAATGACAGGAAACAGCCTGAGAGATAAGATCAGAAATGAAGAACTGAGAAAAAAGCTAGGAATAACCCCCGCCACAGAATATATAAAGAAACAACAGATAAAATGGTTTGGCTACATGACACGGCAGAAAGATCAAAACATAGCACAAAGAACCTTCAACAAATGTTGCGAGAACACCAGACACAAAGGCCGACTACGAAAAATATGGACGGTTTGAATATTAGAAACACTAGGAAACAAAACAGCAGCAGAGGCGTAAAGAAGAGCAAAAGACCGCAAATTGTATCTCCCCTCGATGCTGTAAGGCAAATGAGGAAAGAAAGAAGAAGAAGATTAAAGGGCTGAAATAATTACTCCCTTAAAAATCAAACGATTTTATTCAAAGCAATAAAATTGTATCATTGTTGTGTGTCCTATCATAAATTGAAACCATTCTATATCTTATTAGATATGTTTATGGCCCACATGTTTTCAAATGTATGCAAAAACAGGTACATTATTGCGACAAAAACAGGTATAATCTTGCGACAAAAACAGACACAATATTGCGACAAAAACAGGTACATTATTGCGACAAAAACATGTATAATCTTGCGACAAAAACAGGTACAATATTGCGACAAAACAGGTACAATATTGCGACAAAAAAAGGTATAATATTGCGACAAAAACATGTATAATCTTGCGACAAAAACAGGTACAAATTGCGACAAAACAGGTACAATATTGCGACAAAAATAGATACAATATTGCCACAAAAACAGACACAATATTGCGACAAAAACAGGTACATTATTGCGACAAAAACAGGTATAATCTTGCGACAAAAACAGACACAATATTGCGACAAAAACAGACACAATATTGCGACAAAAACAGACACAATATTGCGACAAAAACAGGTACATTATTGCAACAAAAAAAGGTATAATATTGCGATAAAAACAAACACAATATTGCGACAAAAACAGGCACAATATTGCGACAAAAACAGGTATAATCTTGCGACAAAAACAGGTATAATCTTGCGACAAAAACAGGTATAATCTTGCGACAAAAACAGGCACAATATTACGACAAAAACAGGTACAATATTGCGACAAAAACAGGTACAATATTGCGACAAAAACAGATATAATATTGAGACAAAAACAGGTATAATATTACGACAAAAACAGGTATAATATTGCGACAAAAACAGGTACAATATTGCGACAAAAACAGATATAATATTGAGACAAAAACAGGTATAATATTACGACAAAAACAGGTACAATATTGCGACAAAAACAGGTACAATATTGCGACAAAAACAGATATAATATTGAGACAAAAACAGGTATAATATTGCGACAAAAACAGGTATAATATTGCGACAAAAACAGGTATAATATTGAGACAAAAACAGGTATAATATTGCGACAAAAACAGGTATAATATTGCGACAAAAACAGGTATAATATTGCGACAAAAACAGGTATAATATTGCGACAAAAACAGGTATAATATTACGACAAAAACAGGTACAATATTGCGACAAAAACAGGTACAATATTGCGACAAAAACAGATATAATATTGCGACAAAAACAGGTATAATATTGCGACAAAAACAGGTATAATATTGCGACAAAAAAAGATATAATATTGCGACAAAAACAGGTATAATATTACGACAAAAACAGGTACAATATTGCGACAAAAACAGGTACAATATTGCGACAAAAAAAGATATAATATTGCGACAAAAAGATGTATAATCTTGCGACAAAAACAGGTACAATATTGCGACAAAACAGGTACAATATTGCGACAAAAATAGATACAATATTGCCACAAAAATGGGTACAATATTCCGACAAAAACAGTCAACTGTAAATACGTCTTGATGTACGTGATCTGCATACACGAAGTAAGGTGGCAGATATATACATCAATACAGATTTTGAGGTACCTTGCATCAATATCGTAGCATGTGTTGCCAGCCCAGGACCAAGTGAGTTTTTTTTTATTTATTTATTATTACTATTTTCTTACACTCTCTTTTGAAATGTTACGCTTGTAAGCATGTTGCGCCCTAGGAAAACGCCCCTCCCCACCATGTTATTCCACTGCCTCACTATAAATTCGGTTAGAGAAATGTTTTAACTAATCCAATACACTCGGAACAAGCTTATCTGTTTACTTCTGATACAATTTTTCTTAAGTGGATGATGTTGTTTTAGTTGCACCTACAGATTCAATGACTGTACACAACAGCGACTGGTGACCCTTCATGGGGACATACCTTTGAGACGAAACGGAAGATGGCTCAAGGCTATGTTTAACTCAGCGTTTTCATGAGTTTTGCTGTGCCTGGTATCCTAAGCTCCGTGTAAATATGAGCACAACGGTACACATTCTTCGTCTATGATACACGCTTGAAAACCCAAACACAAACTTCTACTTTCTCTTTGCTTGCCTCTATATACGGACGAGCACTTTTTAAAAAATCTGACACAACTGACCAGTGGCTTTTAGATTACGTCCATCGACAAATTGTTTTCAACAGTTGTTTGTCACATATACTTTAGTTAATTTATTCTGTTGTGTCTTTCTATGAAGATAAAATACACAATCTTTTATTTTACATTCAAAATAATTAGATGAAGCTGTATCTTTAAAAAATTGAATATTTCATCCTCCTGAACTCTCAGACTTACCATTCTTTAATCGCTATGTTAAGACCAATAACTAATAAAATATCATTTACACGTAAATATTTACTTCGCTAAAACTGTTATCATTTGTGTGTAGTGCCACCAAATAAAACTACTTCCATCAAATCAGTTTTACTGTGTAATGAATTTGACTCATGATAGTTTCATCCATAAATTCTACAAAATATCCTAAATTAAAACTAAAATGTCACTTTTTGAGATGAAAGCAAACAAGCGTGATTCTCTTTAATCGATTGTACAAGAGAATGACAGGAAGACCTTCAGTGTGGCATTTTATTACAAAAATGGGGGCCTCGTTAGATTAGAGACACATACTAATAAATGAATATTATTATAGAGGGAAACTTCCGAGGCGATAATCAGAATGTAGCTGAGTGAGAGTGTTCCCTAGCGTTTGGCTTTTCGTGGCAAGGCACTGTGCCACTGGGTACGGGTTCGATCCTGCTTTGTTCCATATATTTTTTTTTCTTTTTTTTTTGTGTTGTTGATTATTTGTCATTTTTTTCCGAATGCTGTAAACATACCTCTTCCTCTGAATTGATTCACCTAAATACATTAGTTGGGAACATCACCCGACTGGGACACCGACGTTCGGACAACCTGCATTCGATTCCCATTGGAAGCAGTGGGAGTTGTGCTCGTAAAAGAGCCCCCGTCACGCCAAGTGGCGTATAGGGAATATGGAAATAGTGACCATAATTTTTACAGACTTTCGACACATGATTTTTGGAGTAATATGGTCGGTATTACGCCCGTGCCGCTTTACTTTCCCAGAAAAAAATACCCCCGCGGTCGACCCAGCCGCTGGCAGAAATGAGTATCAGGGTAATGCTCTAGGAAGGTGAGGAATGGAGACAATAATAAATGTTAGGGAAACTTCCGAGGCGATAATTCAGCGAATCATAAGAGGAGGAGGTATGTTTCATCATCATCAAGTACCGGGCCTGCTGGTGTAGGTGATCATGTTTCTCCACAACTTTTGATCTCGACAGTTATCGTTTCTGTTGTTGACCTTCTGTCAAGCCATTCTCTTAAGCTGTCTGATATTTTTTTTCTTTTTGCTTCCCTCTATCTCTTCGTCCCTCAATTTTTCAAGTGTTTACAATATATTCCAGTTGTTCTCTTCTCATTACATGACGAACAAATATGATTGTTTCTTCTTACACCCATCGAACCCATACTCGTTCTCTAGCGTTTGGCTTCTCGTGCGTGGCAATGCCCTGTGCCAAGGAGTACGGGTTCGATTCTGCTTCGGACCATATATTGGTCATGTATTTTTCTTTTGTTGATTATTTGTCATTTTCTAGTGCAGAAACCATACCACCTCCTCCTCCTGTGAAGGTCAGTAATACTGCCTCGCATCGTGAATTTCGATGCTTGAAGCGACACTATTCAGAAATCTCCGCGAATACTTCTGGATATGCAGCCGAGCACATATGGATGAAAACTCGCGTGCTAAGACGCTGATTCAAGTGTCATACTTTACCTTTACCTATATTACAAACATAGTGTCTATATTTTTATAACCGTCGAGACATTTTGAAAAAAAAGTGTTAGCAGCACGCCCAGATTCATTTTTTTTCCACTGGGCCCAATTCGAGAAGCGTGTCAGTAGCGAAGTGGTTACACTGGTCCCAAATCGAGAAGCGTGTCAGAAGCGAAATGGTTACACTGGCCCCAAATCGAGAAGCGTGTCAGTAGCGAAGTGGTTACACTGGCCCCAAATCAAGAAGCGTGTCAGTAGCGAAGTGGTTACACTGGCCCCATATCAAGAAGTGTGTCAGTAGCGAAGTGGTTACACTGGCCCAAATTCAAGAAGCATGACAGTATCGAAATGGTTACAATCTTTGACTTGACAATAGAGGAATATGGATAGACCCCTGTCTAACGCTCTCTTATTGCTCTCTTAAAAAAAGGAGTTGATGCCTGCATCACTGAGTTGGTAATAACAGTGAGGAGTGAAACAGACCCACCCGTTTCCAAACGCTGGGGTCTGGTACGATGAGACTTAATTCTTAACTCCTCTACGACATTATGCATTTTACGAAACATCCATTCATCATAATTGAATGCCGTCTCCGCATAGAAGGTTGGCTACCATGAAGCTCCATTCCACTCTGTATTTTGCTTTGAAGGTTGAGATTGTCATAGTTTGTCTTGTCCATCTTTTGATGTTACTCGTTCATGTTTTGTTTAGTCTTGGTCTGCCTCTGCCTCCTTTACCTTGTATTTTCCCTTCCAATATTACTTTTATTAGGCTGTTGTGTCTTTTAACATACCCAAAACATTTCATTTGTCTTGTTCTAATTGTGTTTAGTAGTTCTATTTTCATTTCTATTTGTTTTAAAACTTCATCGTTTGTTTTCTTTTCTTTCCATCCAATTCTACCTATTCTTCTATAAATCCATATAAAACATCCATTACCAAATTAAAGATGGGTGGCTCTAGGAATCGATGAGCAGCCGGGGATTCAAACCCGAACACTTCTCCTCAGTAGGCCAGTTCACTAACCGTTACTCTGTCACGGATTCTTAACAGATTAAGTAAAGCCAATATTATTTTACTCGATGAGCAGTAACTACTGCAAGATCTGACCTATGGTCTCCTTGCTCTCCCATGTAGATTTAAATCAGTAGACCCAGGTTCCCGGATGAAGTCCCTTGCTATTAAAGAATTATTAAAGGAATGAATAGCCCTCTTCGTCATCCGCCCTTAAAAGAGCGTTAACTCTTTCAGTATGTAAGGTTTTTATCAATTTAGCGGTAGCGGTTTCGGAGACAATCTTTTTGTTTTTAAATATCAATCTACATATTTATATTTATCTAACACATAACATATTATATATGAATTTTTAGATAATTAAACAAGGAATTAGATTTCACCAATACTAAGATGATAGAAGACATAAAAATAATATGGTTTGATGACAGTTGACACTAATCAAGTTGAGAGTGACGCACTGTGCGGCTAAAAGTACGGAAAGAGTTGTGTGCTTAGATACATTGTGCTTTACTTTGTAGGCAGGATGTGGTATTTCCGCCTTTCGGCCCAACACATCCGACTTCACGATATTTTGTACCACAGGTTTGCCCTCCCAATCCGTATTTGTTTCTCTACACTCAGACCAGATAGTTGTTTCCAAAAGGACAGCTGGGAGGTGGAGCAGGGCATTGATCACCTCTCTAATTTCACCGATTCTGACTCATGCAGCCAGCTATGAATCGCTGATCGCACTCAGTTCTGCTGCTGCAAAGATGTCTTGGCCCCTACATCTCCTAATAAAGTATAGGAAGATAAGCATTTGCCAAATGGCCTAACGGACATATGTGATTGGTTTTACACGATCAATAATCCGATGAAAGGACGTGATTTGGTCTGCGCAATCAATAATTTCATAAACAGATATGATTTGTTGAACACGAACATGATCCAATGAAAGATGTAATCTGTTTTACACAAACAATGGCACAAAAAGCAAATATGATTTATTGTGCTCGTACATTACCCTCCATGGCAAAGCTCTAGGTCTAGATGTTGTGACTAAAGAGTAATTAGAAGCTTTTGGAGAATTTGGACTAGAGATCATTACAAAACTACTGAATGATATCTATAATGCAGTCTATGTCTCGGATGACTTGTTTTAATCCACTGTCATTGTCCCACCAAAGAAACGAGATGTTGAATGAGACAATGAAAACGAATGGTCATGTTACCAAGAAACTGCACAATATAATAATGAAAATAGTCAGGAATAAGATCATATATCATATTTCTTAACAACAAAATGGTATTGTAGAGGGTCAAGAGACATCCAACTCGGTGTATTTTATTTTATTAAAGTGGAAGAGATCTGTAATTAAAACGGACTTGTACCTACCTATGTTTCTTAGTCAGGTATTTGAGAAAGTAAAATACTCAAATGTATTAAATATGATAAAGACCATAGCGACTAATGGGAAATATTAAACTATTTCCGTATGAAACTTTTCATCGATTCAACGGGAGAGATTTCAGAGATAACATTTTCATGGTTTTAACTCTTTCCGTCCGTTTAGCCGCTAGTGCGTCATTCTCAATGTGGTTAGTGCAAATTGTCATTTAACCATATTCTTTTTACATGTCTTGTATCATCTTGGTATTGGTGAAATCGAATTCCTTCTTTAATTATCTAAATATTCTTATGTAATATGTTAAGTGTTAGATAAATATAGACTTGCAGATTAATTTTTAAAACCTGAAAAATTGTGTCTCTGAAATCTCTGCTGCTAAATTGATAATAAGCTTCCGTACTGAAAGAGTTAAGAATAAATCTACATGTTTATATTTATCTAACACTAAACATATTATATATGAATTTGTAAATAATTGAACAAGGTATTAGATTTCACCAATACTAAGATGATACAAGACATGTACAAATAATATGGTTTGATGACGGTTCACAATAATCAAATTGAGAGTGACGCACTCTGCGGCGAAACGTTTGGAAAGAGTTAAGTTTTATGAAGATATACTTGGAATAATCAGCAGCAGTCAAAGTAGATAACCAACTGGGAGAATACCAGAGAATAAATGGGGGCATTAAACAAGAATGCGTCCTATAGCCTGGTCTATTATCATTGTACAGTGAAAACACAATTAGACACATAGAACATTTGCTGCAACAAAAAAGTGCGATGTCTAGTCTTGTCGAATAACAGGAGGTTGTGCTGCGCAAGTTAGAGAACTCTTGCCATTTGAAAACAGTGAGGAGTAGGATAAAAATGGCTGCTGCCCAAGCAAAATTAATAGGAGTAATCATCATCATCATGTGCCATACCGGTTGGCGTAGGCGATCATGTCTTTTCACAATCTTCTATATACAGTGTATCGTATCAGTTCTGTTGTTGATTGTTTTCCATGCCATGACACCAAGCTATCCAGTATTTAGAGTAGTAATATCTGGCCAAAAAATTAAAACTCTCGACGATAAATATAAGATTACCTCTGAAGTCGCAGAATAACTGCCTGTATGGCGAGGGACGTCTGAGTACAGGGCTGCTAGTGTAGGAACTAGTGATATTCACTCAAAACACAGTCCTTCTTCGCTGTGAGGTATAAAGCTGGCGATCGCAAACAAACAATTTAATTTTTAAAACTCGATATACCCAGATGATATGGTACTGGTATTCAAGGGCGAAAGTGAACTACAAACATTACTCGATACAGTTATTAAAGAAATTGAGAAATGAGGACCATTATTAAAGAAATTGAGAAATGAGGACCATTATTTAAAAAAATTAAGAAATGAGGACCATTATTAAAGAAATTGAGAAATGAGGACCATTATTAAAGAAATTGAGAAATGAGGACCATTATTAAAGAAATTGAGAAATGAGGACCATTATTAAAGAAATTGAGAAATGAGGACCATTATTAAAGAAATTGAGAAATGAGGACCATTATTAAAGAAATTGAGAAATGAGGACCATTATTTAAAAAAATTAAGAAATGAGGACCATTATTAAAGAAATTGAGAAATGATGACCATTATTAAAGAAATTGAGAAATGAGGACCATTATTAAAGAAATTGAGAAATGTGGACCATTATTAAAGAAATTAAGAAATGAGGACCATAAAAAAGTAAAGTACCCCCGTCACGCCAAGTGGCGTATTAGGAAATATGGTGTTAGTGACCCTATATTTTACAGACCTTCAGCACATGATTTTTGGGGTAATGTGGTCAGTATTACGCCTGTACTGCTTTACTTTCCCAGAAAAATCCGGTACCCATTTAAGGCTGGGTAAATCCGGAAGCCGTCGGTTGGAATCGAACCCTACCCCTTGTCCGTGGTAGTCCAGTTCACTAACCACTGAGATATCGCGGCTCCCAAATGAGGACCATGTTTAACTGAAATGAAAACAGAAATAATAGTGGTCTCAAAAGATAACAATTCACTGCAATATATAAGCAAATGATTTTTTTTTTCGTTCGCCAGCTTTTACCTCTGACGAAGTCCCTACAGACTAGGATCTGAATTTTGCGTGTTAATCCGTTTTTCCCTGGCAGCCGTGTGCACATGGGTCCCTCGCCGCACAGGCAGATAACGTCGAATCCGGCGGTACTCATATTTTTTTTTTCCGTCGATGAGTAATTGAGTTTCAAGCCGGGCCTCAATGCTGAGACCAGGGGTGGTCGTCGCAGAGAGAAATCATAAATAAAATCCCAACCCGTGTAGCCGGAATTTGAACCCACAACCTCTCTGTCCTGAGGCCGGCGTCTTGCCTCGAGACCAACCAGTCCCCCATATAAGCAAATGATACAAATCTCAAACAAGTACACTGTTCCAAATACCTGGAATAGTGTTATCATTAGGTCTAGAACGTCTGAAAGTAAAACCGCAAAGGCCAATAATGTTTTAAATTAAATGAGAAATGTATAATAAGTCATTATCATTTCAAGATTAAAAAATAATTTCACAGCTCCTCATCGAACAGTGCTGCTTTGAAGCTGTGAATCATAGGCAGTAAAGAAAGAGATACAAGGTCAGAGAGAATCAGTTGAGATATTTATTAGAAGGATGTATATGGTATCATGGACAGCTAAATACTCCAAAGAGAATGTACAAAGGGAGGCAGATGAAGAGAGGAATTTTTCTTTTTTGTTTTTTTTACAAATTAAGAAACGACAATCCAGATTTGTGGGGTAGGTGTGGGAAGAGGGAGACAGGCGGGTTGGAATCCCTGCAATAGAAAAAAAAAGGGGGGGGGGTGAGAAGAAGTTGTGCAAAGGGAAAAGAAGTTGGATGGTTTGGTTGTGTGCTACATGAACTGATTAACGGTGGAACTATAGCACAGAACACAAGATGGGGGGGGGGGGGTTGTAGAGGAACTTGATAACCATCGTCTCTCAGCGGGGACCATGAGTGAATGTATAAAATATCGAATAAAAGATATGAATAGTTCGACTTTGATACAATAAACAAAAGCTATGTTTTACAGGACCATGGAACTATAAACAAAAGTTATGTTTTACACGACCGTGACATATTAAACAAAAGCTATGTTTTACACGACCATGACACATTAAACAAAAGCTATGTTTTACAGGACCATGGAACGATAAACAAAAGTTATGTTTTACACGACCGTGATACAATAAACAAAAGTTATGTTTTACAGGACCATGGAACAATAAACAAAAGTTATGTTTTACACGACCGTGATACAATAAACAAAAGCTATGTTTTACAGGACCATGGAACAATAAACAAAAGTTATGTTTTACACGACCGTGATACAATAAACAAAAGCTATGTTTTACAGGACCATGGAACAATAAACAAAAGCTATGTTTTACAGGACCATGGAACAATAACAAAAGTTATGTTTTACACGACCGTGATGCAATAAACAAAAGTTATGTTTTACAGGACCGTGATACAATAAATAAAAGTTATGTTTTACACGACCGTGATACAATAAACAAAAGTTATGTTTTACACGACCGTGATACAATAAACAAAAGCTATGTTTTATAGGACCATGGAACAATAAACAAAAGCTATGTTTTACAGGACCATGGAACAATAAACAAAAGTTATGTTTTACACGACCGTGATACAATAAACAAAAGCTATATTTTACAGGACCATGGAACAATAAACAAAAGTTATGTTTTACACGACCATGGAACAATAAACAAAAGCTATGTTTTACAGGACCATGGAACAATAAACAAAAGCTATGTTTTACAGGACCATGGAACAATAAACAAAAGCTATGTTGTACAGGACCATGGAACAATAAACAAAAGCTATGTTTTACAGGACCATGGAACAATAAACAAAAGTTATGTTTTACACGACCGTGGTACAATAAACAAAAGCTATGTTTTACAGGACCATGGAACAATAAACAAAAGTTATGTTTTACACGACCGTGGTACAATAAACAAAAGCTATGTTTTACAGGACCATGGAACAATAAACAGAAGTTATGTTTTACACGACCAAGGTACAATACATATGTAATGTAATCTTTATCACATCCATCAGCTGTGGGTCGCTGACAACTTCCAGCTCTGCTGCTGTGAGGTGCGCCTTCGCCTCAAAATATTGTATATTAAATGTAAAATAGTCATAATTGAAGAGATACTGCTCTCTTCTTCTGGACTCCATGACTTTATTAATATAAGATATTGTGATTTCACTGCCCTCTTTTCTTCTTCATCACTAAATTAAAAAAGTAAAGTATCCCCGTCACGCCAAGTGCCGTATAGAGAATATGGTGTTAGTGACCATAAATTTTACAGACCTTCAGCACATGATTTTTGGGGCAATGTGGTCGGTATTACGCCCGTACCGCTTTCCTTTCCCAGAAAAAAAATCCGGTACCCATTAAAGGCTGGGTGAACCCGGAAGCCGCCGGTTAGGGTCGAACCCCACCTCTTATCCTTTGTAGTCCAGTTCACTAACCACTGAGATATCGCGGCTCCCATTCTTCATCTTTAAACGTCAATATTAATAAGCTGGAAGAAAGCATTGGTCAGCTCAAGGTGGATGACACTCCTATGCAGCTTGCCCTGTTATGGTACCGGTGATGGCCCGCAATAGCTTTCTCTGTTCAATTCTATGTTTGGCATGGCTGCAGCCGATGTTCAACAGTCATTTGTCTGTAACATAGGCACATTCACAGTCACTTTCATCGGAGGTTTATATCCTCATGATGTCACAATGGTGGTACTTCAATGTGTAAACACCATTCGACGTCGGACGCACATAGTCCAAAGAAGCAATTTTATAGAAAAGACCAAAATCTTATCTTCCAGGACATTCCCTAGTCTCTCAATAACTGAAGAGATTAAACATCTTGCATAAATAAAGTCAACAGAACCTGGGACCACTATGCTGAGCAAGTGAACCACATGTCTCTAAGCCATTACCTTTCTGTCTTGCTAGTATCTACCAACATATCGCTACATTGACAATACACCTTTCTAACAAGCTGAACAACTGACTAGGACATAAATATTTGCACGAGAGACATGGACTGTTTAAGAAAAGAGAAACAAGAACTGTAAAGAACACGAGAAACATAGACTGTAAAGAACACAAGAGACGTGAACTGTAAAGAACACGAGAGATATGGACTATAAAGAATACAAGAGACGTGAACTGTAAAGAATACGAGAGACGTGAACTGTAAAGAATACGAGAGAAAGGGACTGTAAAGAATACGAGAGATGTGAACTGTAAAGAATACGAGAGACAGGGACTGTAAAGAATACGAAAGATGTGAACTGTAAAGAATACGAGAGACAGGGACTGTAAAGAACACAAGAGACATGGACTGTAAAGAACAAGAGAGACATGGACTGTAAAGGACACGAGAGACATGGACTGTAAAGGACACGAGAGACATGGACTGTAAAGAACACGAGAGACATGGAATGTAAAGGATATGAGAGACATGGACTGTAAAGAACACGAGAAACATGGACTGTAAAGAACACGAGAGACATGGAATGTAAAGAACACAAGAGACATTACCTGTAAAGAACACAATAGACGTGAACAATAAAGAAAACGAGAGATGTGAACTGTAAAGAACACGAGAGGCGAGGAAAATAAAGAACAATACACTCTTATCTAGAAGTGAAGAAGTCAAAATCAAAGAATCTAGTTATATTTTTCCCCTACAAGTCAAACTCAAAGGCGAAGGTGCGCCTCACAGCACCAGAGCTGGACGTTGGTGACCCACAGCTGATGGCTTGCGCCAGGATCGGTGAACCAGAACCATCCAGACACTTTCCACCTCTACCAGGTGTCTCTAGTAACAGACTAACCTGTCTAGTCTGGCCAAGCAAATATGGATTTTTTTTTTTCATTCGCCAGCTTTTACCTCTGACGAAGTCCCTAGAAACTAGGAACTGAATTGTGCGTGTTAATCCATTTTTTCCCTGACAGCCGTGTGCACAGGGGTCCCTCGCCGCACAGGCAGATAACTCCGACTTCGGAGGTACTCAAAGTTTTTTACGTCGATGAGTAATTGACGTTTCAAGTCTGGTCTAGCTTCCTAGACCAGGGGTGGTTGCCGCAGAGAGAAATCACAAATAAAAATCCAGCTGGTGCAGCCGGGATTTGAACCCACAACCTCTCTGTCTCGAGGCCGGCGTCTTGACTGGTACCAACCAGTCCCCCGAGTATGGATTGAAGAGGTAAGACAACCCGGTACTCAAAAATGTTATGCTGAAGTCACATGTGTTGGGCCGAAAGGCGCCAATATCACAGTTATACTGCAAACCACAGCACAACGCAGACACGCCCATTTAACGCCCTTTTAAGGGCGGACGATGAATATGTATACTCCTTTTGTCACCGGGCGAACACAAGCAAACTCTACCGGTGTTCCCTTGTTCGCGGTGGACAACAAATTGTGCCTTGTTTTATTCATTTCTTTATTGTGTGTTTACATATCTCTCTCAGGTTGACTGATCCGGAAATCTTGATTTGATTTCGTCACCCAATGTCAAGGGCACGTTAACGCGCCACTACACTAACATTATTCCGTAAATAAAGTTAGCACCCGCGTATTTCAGAGCCCACTGTTTATCACTGGCCGTTGTTTTCCTCGTCATCAACGTCATAATGACCCTCGCCAAATTCCATTGTGTTGATTAGATCTAACTGAGCTAATGTACCAAACAAAGCTGGATGTATTTCAAAGAAGCGTTGAATGACGCCACAGCACACATTGATCATAGCCTACTGTGACGGTACACTGCTAAAGGTAAACGTCTTGAAATAGATAATTATAGTTATTCGAAGGCCCCGGTATCCCTGCAAACAAATTAAATCCATATTTGCTCAACCGCCCGCGCCAGTGGAATCATCAGAATTAACATTTCATCGAATATCCAAACAAAGAAACAAAATAGAAAGAAAGAAATGGCAGTCCCCATCGTAGTAAACATAGCACACGTCAAGACATAAGGCATAATAGCAGTGTTTAATAAAGAGAATTTGCATATACAAAAAAATATTCCCTCAAATTATAGCGTGGTGCTTTATTGTTTTGTACACTGAATCTGTAACATGAACTGCCAAGAACACTGGAATAGCACAGGTCAAAGTAGCATTTCAGAAAATAAATGTCATCTTGTGCAACACCATCCTCATCATCACGTACCGGGCACGCTGGCGTAGGTGATTATGTCTCTCTACAACTTTCGATCTCGACAGTTCTTTATAATTTCTGTTGTTGACCTTCTGCCAACCCATTCTCTTAAGCTGTCTGTTATTTGTTTATCTTTGTTTCCCTCTATCTCTTCGTCACTCAATTTGTCCAGTTGTTACAATATATTCCAGTTATTTTCTACTCATTACATGGCCAAAAAATGATGATTGTTTCTTCCTAATATTGCAAATTAGCTCTCTTTTTGCTTTGACCTCTTTCAGAACATTTTCATTACTCTTCTTAGCTGTCTCAACATTCTTCTGTAAAACCACAAAACCAAGAGAGCTCACTCTGTGTTTTTAGAGCTAATTCTGACGTATGGAAGTGAACCATGGACTGTAGACAAACAAATGAGAAGACGATTAGAAACACATAGATGGGATTTCTCATAAGAATGTTCAGAGCTCCTTGCACAGCTGAAGAGGGGAAATTCTGAATGAGGCCAACACAAAAAGGGAGTTCTTGAAAAGACATCACAAAGAAATAATCGACACTTTCGAGCACATAATTCGAAAGTTTGGATGGATGATTACAACTGGCAGAATAGAGGCAAAGAGAGATCATGAACGACAAAGAGAAAATATACCGAGTAGCTTGGTGTCATGCACGGAAAACGGTGAACAGCATATTTGATAAGATGCACTGTGGACAGAAAACTGTGTGAGGACATGATTTTCTACGCCAACTGATATGGCAAAAGAGAATGCTTCTGCATAATCTAAAGGACCTTGATTGAGTTGTGGCTAGTGCACTCGCCTGCCGAGCTGACTTTTCTGGGTTTAAATACCAATTGAGGCAAACAAACGCTATCAGGGATAAAAGACTCTCGTGGTGCACCCAGCCTCTTTTAATGGACAGCAGAGATATTCTTTTGGAATGATGGGCAACAAAGAAAGCAATTGCCAACCATAAACTTATCAAGCTCAATTTTAGTACAAAGAAGTCAGTAGCACTTTATTATTTAGCAGCAGTTGCGACGAAACTACCTTTGTTCTTATATTATCATTCTGCGTTATAATGTGGTGGGTACTGGAAACAAAATGAAGAAGTAGAAGAAAAGAAAAGAAGAAGAATGTATTTTTTTATGAACCATTAAATAAAATTATTTCCCTAATATCCTTATAATTTTCAATTGTTCTATTTTCTCTTATTTATTCATTTCTGGACTTTTTACATTTAAAGCTGTCATAGCGTTCGTTCGTTTTTTTATAAAATGACTCATTCATTAAAATAAACATTTATAATAATAGAAACCTTACAGAAGACAAACTCTACAATGTTGTTGAATACATTAACGTTTAATCTAGGTCCACTCTTGAATAATCTATGAGGCTATAATAACCAGATAATTACAACCTTTCTATCGAGTTAAATCGCTGTCGTTTTCTTGCTCTTCAAATACAAGAGAGCTCTGGTTTGAGTTAAAAAAATTTCCCAGCTCTGCGCCAGTTACCTGTGCTGAATGCCGATCAAGTGGTGAGAGAGGGCGGAGAGTATCGGGACTTAGGAACAAGGGCTACTAAGTCACGGAGATGTAAGGTAGCAATGGGCCTTTTCTACCTGTGGGAACTAGTGGAGCCAACCTGGCGACAATATTCTTCCTGGAGGTGGTCCCAAACTTCAAGTACTCTTTATTCTTTCCGCACCTTTACCACGGCCCGTTCATTCCCGTACGACGATGCACTCAACAAACCCACTCGTTTGGCTTCTACCCAAGCACTAGGCTCATTTATCGGTACCCAACCAGCTATTGTCCTTGGGACACGGACTTGCAATCAAAGGCTGAGACTCAGCACAGAGAAGAAAAACCACGTTTGCTTCTCAGACTACATGAGATAGGATTTTAATTGCATTACGCCCCTTTAATATCTCTTCCCAATGTTGACAATCTCACAATTGTATAGATAAAGACCCAGGCAAGATGATTATGTGAACTTAACAGAGTTAATGAGACGTACAAAAACCATTTCCCAAACCCCAACGGGATTAAATCAGTCAGAGCAAACGTATAACCACTGACATGATCACAAAGCAGTCTTAGGAAAATATTGTTACTACTGAATGCTGGGACAATTCATACGACAGTGTTTTTCTCTTTAACAGTTTGTCGAGGAAGTTTCCTTCTCTAACATGCTTAGATCATTGGGATACCGATAGTTATATACTGAACACGACGATGGAGGACATAACGAGGTTCTTAAACTGGAAACTGGGCCAAATATAGGACTGCATCTGGGCTGAAAGTGGTCAGTGATTAAAAGGTGATTTCTGACGTCAGTATCCGCGACATGAGCTGATCAAGATTCAAGTCCACCTTGTTAGAGTAGTTCTGGTCCAAGTCTGGCCAAGTGCACAGGGATCGAGAGGGGACGCAGCTAAACGTCATGCTGAAGTCGAATGTGTCGCGCCGTGAGGCAAAATACTGCAATTTGCTGTAAATTATAACACTATGCAGCTACGTCCACTTAATATCCTTTTAAGTGCCGGAGATAAAGAGGAGTAATCGAAGGAACACGTAGTTGAACAAAAACTAGAAGTTGGAGCTGGAGAGGGGAAGGCAAAAAGTGTTGTTTTCTATCAGATTGGAATCCATCGCAGATTAACGGTGGTTCAGGACATTAGCAAAGCGTATAGTAGTAGTTTTGAGTTAAGTATTAGGTCAAATTTAGCACCTGACCGGTATTGGTCAAATGTTCCAATGTTCTAAGGTGCTCACATGACACATAACAAATGTTTCGCCCACATAATATTGACATAACACAGAGTAAAAGATATCGAACTAAGTTTTGCTCATAGACTGAACAGATATTCCTGAAGGGACAATACACAGAAATTAGAATAACTATCGTTTATGCGATTTTTCGATAGCCAAAGTTGTGCTTATTTTCTTATAGAATCTGGAGTTCACATCATCGGCAGTTGCACATACACTAACAGCAATCATTTACAATAGAAAGTTTACAGTCATAGACGGCCAGATATATCAGTGCAATATGTGTAATGTTTAGATGCAAACAAAATGTTGAACCAGATGATTTGTAAAGTGTAAATAAGAGAGATGCGCAAATAAAGTTTTGATCATAAGGAAGCCTGCGCCTTGGAGTCATCGCGTGAGATCTTGAAGTGTTGTTGTGGATGGTGTAGTTTCTGTATTCTTGTGGGTGGTGTAGTCTCTGTATTGTTGTGGGTGGTGTAGTCTCTGTATTGTTGTGGGTGGTGTAGTCTCTGTATTGTTGTGGATGGTGTAGTCTGTATTGTTGTGGGTGGTGTAGTTTCTGTATTGTTGTGGGTGGTGTAGTTTCTGTATTGTTGTGGGTGGTGTAGTTTCTGTATTGTTGTGGGTGGTGTAGTTTCTGTATTGTTGTGGGTGGTGTAGTTTCTGTATTGTTGTGGGTGGTGTAGTTTCTGTATTGTTGTGGGTGGTGTAGTTTCTGTATTGTTGTGGGTGGTGTAGTTTCTGTGTTGTTTTGGTGGTGTAGTTTCTGTATTGTTGTTGGTGGTGTAGTTTCTGTATTGTAGGTGGTGTAGTTTCTGTATTGTTGTGGGTGGTGTAGTTTCTGTATTGTTGTGGGTGGTGTAGTTTCTGTATTTTGTAGGTGGTGTAGTTTCTGTATTGTTCTGGGTGGTGTAGTTTCTGTATTGTAGGTGGTGTAGTTTCTGTATTGTTGTGGGTGGTATAGTTTCTGTATTGTTGTGGGTGGTGTAGTTTCTGTATTGTTGTGGGTGGTGTAGTTTCTGTATTGTTGTGGGTGGTGTAGTTTCTGTATTGTAGGTGGTGTATTTTCTGTATTGTTGTGGGTGGTGTAGTTTCTGTATTGTTGTGGGTGGTGTAGTTTCTGTATTGTTGTGGATGGTTTAGTTTCTGTATTGTTGTGGGTGGTGTAGTTTCTGTATTGTGGGTGGTGTAGTTTCTGTATTGTCGTGGGTGGTGTAGTTTCTGTATTGTTGTAGGTGGTGTAGTTTCTGTGTTGTTGTGGGTGGTGTAGTTTCTGTATTGTTGTGGGTGGTGTAGTTTCTGTATTGTTGTGGGTGATATAGTTTCTGTGTTGTTATGGGTGGTGTAGTTTCTGTGTTGTTATGGGTGGTGTAGTTTCTGTATTGTTGTGGGTGGTATAGTTTCTGTATTGTTGTGGGTGGTATAGTTTCTGTATTGTTGTGGGTGGTGTAGTTTCTGTATTGTTGTGGGTGGTGTAGTTTCTGTATTGTTGTGGGTGATATAGTTTCTGTATTGTTGTGGGTGGTGTAGTTTCTATATTGTTGTGGGTGGTATAGTTTTTGTATTGTTGTGGGTGGTGTAGTTTCTGTATTGTTGTGGGTGGTATAGTTTCTGTATTGTTGTGGGTGGTGTAGTTTTTGTATTGTTGTGGGTGGTGTAGTTTCTGTATTGTTGTGGGTGGTGTAGTTTCTGTATTGTTGTGGGTGGTGTAGTTTCTGTATTGTTCTGGGTGGTGTAGTTTCTGTATTGTTGTGGGTGGTGTAGTTTCTGTATTGTTGTGGGTGATATAGTTTCTGTGTTGTTATGGGTGGTGTAGTTTCTGTGTTGTTATGGGTGGTGTAGTTTATGTATTGTTGTGGGTGGTATAGTTTCTGTATTTTTGTGGGTGGTATAGTTTCTGTATTGTTGTGGGTGGTGTAGTTTCTGTATTGTTGTGGGTGGTGTAGTTTCTGTATTGTTGTGGGTGGTATAGTTTTTGTATTGTTGTGGGTGGTGTAGTTTCTGTATTGTTGTGGGTGGTATAGTTTCTGTATTGTTGTGGGTGGTGTAGTTTCTGTATTGTTGTGGGTGGTGTAGTTTCTGTATTGTTGTGGGTGGTGTAGTTTCTGTATTGTTGTGGGTGGTGTAGTTTCTGTATTGTTGTGGGTGGTGTAGTTTCTGTATTGTAGGTGGTGTATTTTCTGTATTGTTGTGGGTGGTGTAGTTTCTGTATTGTTGTGGGTGGTGTAGTTTCTGTATTGTTGTGGATGGTGTATTTTCTGTGGTGTAGTTTATGTGTTGTTGTGGGTTGTGTAGTTTCTGTATTGTTGTGGGTGGTGTAGTTTCTGTGTTGTTATGGATGGCTTAGTTTCTGTGTTGTTGTGGATGGCTTAGTTTCTGTGTTGTTGTGGTTGGTGTAGTTTCTGTGTTGTTGTGGGTGGTGTAGTTTCTGTGTTGTTGTGGATGGCTTAGTTTCTGTGTTGTTGTGGATGGCTTAGTTTCTGTGTTGTTGTGGGTGGTGTAGTTGCTGTATTGTTGTGGGTGGTGTAGTTTCTGTATTGTTGTGGATGGTGCATTTTCTGTGTTGTAGTTTCTGTATTATTGTGGATGGCTTAGTTTCTGTATTGTTGTGGGTTGTGTAGTTTCTGTATTGTTGTGGGTGGTGTAGTTTCTGTGTTGTTGTGGATGGCTTAGTTTATGTGTTGTTGTGGATGGCTTAGTTTCTGTGTTGTTGTGGGTGGTGTAGTTTCTGTGTTGTTGTTATAATCATTCACGTTGTGCTCGCACTGTCCTAGGCGTAGTCGCTGAACTTCAGGCCTCATTTTGGAGACGAAGGAACACCTCACAGCACCTGAGCTGGAAGTTGTCAGCGACCCACAGCTGATAGCTTGCGCCAGGACCGGTGAACCAGAACCATCAATACCCTGCTCCACCTCTCCGTGGTGTCTCTAGTAACATACTAACCTGTCTAGTCTGGCCAGGCGAGTAGGGATCAAAGAGGGAAGAGAACCGGGTATTCAAAAATGTCATGCTGAATTCGGATGTGTTAGGCCAAAAGGCGCATTTATCAGTTATACGTAAACCACACCACAGCGCAGACACGCCCACTTAACGTTTTTTTTAAGGACGGATGATGAAGAGGTAGACTCCTTTAGTCATCGGGCGAACGAAACCAAGCACTCAAGGCCTCATTTTGATGCTACATTCCTTTTTCACCTTCAAGATTTGGTTGTCGAAACATATACATGCCGCTGGCATTAAAAAAAATGGATAGGTAAGTGCTATAGACAGCTGGATACACAAATTAATCAACAAACTAATAATAAACAGACTAATAAACAATATAATGAACAATATAATGAACAATATAACAAACAATATAATAAACAATATAATAAAAATAAACAAACTAATAAACTTTATATCACTCAAATCCAAGCATTATAATCTCTAATATCTTGATTTTGGGTCATCTCTAATAATTAGAAAAAAAAATTTTCGACTATTGAAATATTTCAGCTGTAATTATGATTTTTAAGTTGTGTTTTGTCATAATTATATTAGGCCATATAAGAAGGTAGTTTGCTATTTCTTTCCTTCTTGGCAATGGCTGTACTAGTCGGAGATCGCAGCCATTGTCTCTATACATGAGATCATCTGCCTGCCATCGTGGAGTGGGGACCATAACCGGCACTACTTGTCGGCTGCTCCCACAATACCATCCACCACCTGTTCCAATGGCTTCACATAACCCTGATAGGGGGGCTAAACGGGAGCTTCACCTTGCCCAAGGGTGTCCCGAAGACTAGCGGAGGAAAGGAGACGTCTTACTTCTCCTTTGGTAGGGCAGAACTCTACCCTGCTAACCTTCAAAGACGGTTAGAGACCACAGAGATGGGATTTCTCAGAAGAATGTTGAAAGTTCACTGGACAGCTAAAAAGACCAATGAGGAAATTCTCAAAGAGGACAACACAAAAAGGGAGCTTCTAAAAAACACCAGAAAGAAACAGTCAACATTTTTCGGGCACATCACGAGAAGAGGAAAATTGGAATACTTGGTTATAACTTGTAAAATAAAAGGAAAGAGAGATCACGGACGACAAAGAGAGAAAATACTGGATAGCTTGGTGTCATGGCATGGAAAACGGTCAACAAGAGAATTGATATAGTGGATAGAAGATTGTGGAAGGACAAGATCGCATACGCAAACCGGTATTGCACATGATGATGATGATGCATTCTGATTTGTATTGCGTTGTCACCAGTCGCTTTAAACAACTTACAAGTATTTGAATATCCAAAAATACTAAGCATACACACGAAACGCAGACTCTTCAACTCTTGTGGGATGCTAATGCTAAGGTATAGATAAGAGTGTTGGAAAGGCACACAATCTCTAGATAGACAAAAAAAATTTATTAACCGCAATCCGAAAATAAATGTGTCTGAAGTCAATTTGAAACACATTACACCAAATGAATTTATAAGAGAAAACACCAACAAAGAATACCTTTCAAGCTACGTAAGGAACAAAAGCTGGAAGTATATCGGTCATGTGCTCAAAATGTGCGAAAGTCAAGCCATCATGTGGACACCGGATATAACAATAAAGAGAAAGCCCAAGACTTTCAAATGTTTAACAAATGTAACCGGCTTCATATCAATGCACAGCCATTGCCACTGATATCTTTGAGCTTGCCCGCTGATGTGGGGGATGGGGTGTGTGTGTTTGGGGGGGGGGGGCACCAATTGTTGTGACGTTTTCAGCATTGCGAGTAGGGGCGGTGGTGGGTAAAATAGGGTGAGTCGTCAGTAATTTGCAAAGCTCAAGACGTCACAGGTATTGGGGTATTTTCTAGAAAACCCCCTCAGCGGGCAGGCTCAGAGATATCAGTGACATCACAGTAAAAGTGAAGAGCCTCCGTCATGCCAAGTGGCGTATAGGGAATATGGTGTTAGTGACCATAAATTTTACAGACCTTTAGCACATGACTTTTGGGGTAATGTGGTCGGCTCGGAAGCCGTCGGTTGGGATTGAACCCTACCTCTTGTCCTTTGTAGTCCAATTCACTAACCACTGAGTTATCGCGGCACGCGACGACAGCACAGCTACATGCTTAATCTGGCAGCGCGCAGAAGTGTCTGCCTCTAGTGGCAAGGCGATGTGCCAAAGAGTACTGGTTCGAGACCTAACTCGGATTGCCCATTGTTCTCTGTGTTTTATGTTACCTGTTTGTGTATTTTATCAAGAGATGTAAAAATAGTCGTGACTGTTTCACTTGTTAGTCTCTCATTTCTTCCACTGTAATGAATAATAATTTACTTTTACTATCATTATCTGCAATTTGGTGAATGACTGGCAAGACGCTTGTCTCAAGACGATGTGTTCATATCCCAGCTGCATCATATTTATGATATCTCCTTAGTCTCAGCAGCAAGGCCCGGCTTGAAACGTCAATTACTCATCGACGGAAAAAAAATATGAGTACTTCCGAAAACAGTTATCTGCCTGTGCGGCGAGAGACCCATGTGCACACGACTGCCAGGGAAAAAAAAAACGAATTGATACGCAAACTTCAGTTTCTAGTCTATAGGGACTTCAACAGAGGTGAAAGCTGGCGAACTAAATACATTATCTTGAATAAAGCAAGACATACAAGATTCATTATTAAATAATGTTACATTAGATTGTCAGACATGTTATGTTTTGTCTAAGAGGAATCAACTAACTAAACGACTACCTCTCATTTGATTGTTTCTAGTAATTGCATCGTTTTATCGGACTGTCACTAAATGACACCTCTCTTTTGATTGTTTCTAGTAATTGCATCGTTTTATCGTACTGTCACTAAATGACACCTCTCTTTTGATTGTTTCTAATAATTGCATCGTTTTATCGTACTGTCACTAAATGGCACCTCTCATTTGATTGTTTCTAGTAATTGCATCGTTTTATCGAACTGTCACTAAATGACACCTCTCTTTTGGACAATATAATTTTACTCATCATCATCATTATGTGCCATACCGGTTGGCGTAGGCGATCATGCCCTTCCACAATCTTCTATATACAGTGCATCGTATCAGTTCTGTTGTTGACTGTTATCCATGCCATGACACCAAGCTATCCAGTATTTTCTCTCATTGTCGTCCGCGATCTCTTTTTCCTTTTATTTTGCTAGTTGTAAGCAAGTATTCCAACTTTCCTCTTCTAATGATGTGCCTAAAAAATGTTGATTATTTCTTTCTGATATTTCTTAGGAGCTCCCTTATTCTGTTGGTCTCTTTGAAAATTTCCTCATTGGTCTTTTTAGCCGTCCAGGGAATTTTCAACATTCTCCTGAGAAATCCCATCTCTGTGGCCTCTAATCGTCTTTTCATTCGTTTGTCCACTGTCCATGATTCGCTTCCATATGTCAGAATTGGTTCTATATAGCACCGATGAACTCTCTTTCTCACTTCTATTGACATAGATTTGTTGAATAAGATATTTTTCATATTCTGAATTGCTAATTTGGCCTGAACTATTAAGCATTTTATTTCTGTGGTGCATGAGGCGAAGGCGCGCCCCCCAGCACCAGAGCTGGAAGTCGTCAGTGACTCATAACTGATGGCTTGCGCCAGGATCGGTGAACCAGAACCATCCAGACCCTGCTACACCTCTTCGTGGTGCCTCTAGAAACAGACTAACCTGTCTAGTCTGGCCAAGCGAGCAGGGATCGAAGTGGGAAGACGAACCCGGTACACAAAAAAGCGTCGGCTGAAATCGGATGTGTTGGGCCGAAAGGCGCAGATATCACAGTGTTTCACTGCAAACTGCAACACAACGTAACTACGTCCACTTAACGTCCTTTTAAGGGCGGATGACGAGGAGGAAGTCTACGGTTCGTATCCGTTAGAATACCTCAAATCATCGGACGAACGCATCATCATCATCATCATCATCACTGTGCCCAAGTATTTGACGCGTTGCATTTGTTTCAGATTTGTCCTGTTTATTTTTTATGCTGTATGATGGTGATGATTGTTTCTTCGATATAACCATTACTTCTGTTTTCTTGCTATTCAGACTGAGACTTTTTTGTTGCTTTCTTTTACTATTATGTCTATCATTTCTTGTAGTTCATTCTCTATCTCTGCTATTAAGACTGTGTCATCCGCATATCGCAAATTATTTATCTTGTGACTGTTCACTTCAATTCCATTTTTGTCTACTATTGATCTCATAATACGTTCGCTGTAAAGTGAAAACAAATCCGGTGACAGAACACAGCCTTGTCTGACTCGTTGTTTTATATATTGGAATTGTCCTGTTTGGTTGCTAATTCGTATAGCTGCTGTTTGTTGCCAGTACATGTTTTTTTTTTATGATTCGCAGATCCTTGCCATCAATGTTGAATTCCTCCAGCATATTGATTATTTCCACATGCTTTACTTTGTCAAATGCTTATAATTTTACTACGCCCCCGGTATTGAACTGTCTATATTAATTCCACACTTGTATATAACTGTCTATATTAGTTGCACCCTTGTATTGAACTGTCTATATTAATTGCACACTTCTATATAACTGTCTATATTAATTGCACCCTTGTATTGAACTGTCTATATTAATTGCACCCTTGTATTGAACTGTCTATATTAATTGCACCCTTGTATTGAACTGTCTATATTAATTGCACACTTGTATATAACTGTCTATATTAGTTGCACCCTTGTATTGAACTGTCTATATTAATTGCACACTTGTATTGAACTGTCTATATTAATTGCAACCTTCTATTGAACTGTCTTTATTAATTGCAACATTGTATTGAAATGTCTTTATTAATTGCAACATTGTATTGAACTGTCTATATTAATTGCACCCTTGTATTGAACTGTCTATATTAATTGCACCCTTGTATTGAACTGTCTATATTAATTGCAACCTTGTATTGAACTGTCTTTATTAACTGCAACATTGTATTGAGCTGTCTATATTAATTGCAACCTTGTATTGAACTGTCTATATTAATTGCAACCTTGTATTGAACTGTCTATATTAATTGCAACCTTGTATTGAACTGTTTTTATTAATTGCACTCTTGTATTGAACTGTCTATATTAATTGCAACCTTGTATTGAACTGTCTATATTAATTGCACCCTTGTATATAACTGTCTATATTAGTTGCACCCTTGTATTGAACTGTTTATATTAATTGCACCCTTGTATTGAACTGTCTATATTAGTTGCACCCTTGTATTGAACTGTCTATATTAGTTGCACACTTGTATTGAACTGTTTATATTAGTTGCACCCTTGTAATAAACTGTCAAGATTATTAGTTGCAGCCTTGTATTGAACTGTCTATATTAGTTGCACCCTTGTATTGAACTGTCTATATTAGTTGCACCCTTGTATTGAACTGTCTATATTAGTTGCACCCTTGTATTAAACTGTCTGTATTAATTGCATCCCTTTATTGAACTGTCCATACAAAATGCATCCTTGTATTGAACTGTCTATATGAATTGCACCCCTTTATTGAACTGTCCATACAAAACGCACCCTTGTATTGAACTGTCTATATTAATTGCACCCCTTTATTGAACTGTCTATATTAAATGCACCCTTGTATTGAACTGTCTATATTAAATGCACCATTTAATTAAACTGTCTATATTAATTGCATCCTTGTCTTGGACTGTCTATATTAAATGCACCCTTGAATTAAACTGTCTATATTAATTGCACCCTTGTATTGAACTGTCTATATTAATTGCACACTTGTATATAACTGTCTATATTAGTTGCACCCTTGTATTGAACTGTCTATATTAATTGCACACTTGTATATAACTGTCTATATTAATTGCACCCTTGTATATAACTGTCTATATTAGTTGCACCTTTGTATTGAACTGTCTATATTAGTTGCACACTTGTATTGAACTGTTTATATTAGTTGCACCCTTGTATTGAACTGTCTATATTAGTTGCACCCTTGTATTGAACTGTCTATATTAGTTGCACCCTTGTATTGAACTGTCTATATTAGTTGCACCCTTGTATTGAACTGTTTATATTAGTTGCACCCTTGTATTAAACTGTCTGTATTAATTGCATCCCTTTATTGAACTGTCCATACAAAATGCATCCTTGTATTGAACTGTCTATATTAATTGCACCCCTTTATTGAACTGTCCATACAAAACGCACCCTTGTATTGAACTGTCTATATTAATTGCACCCCTTTATTGAACTGTCTATATTAAATGCACCATTGTATTGGACTGTCTATATTCAATGCACCATTTAATTAAACTGTCTATATTAATTGCACCCTTGTCTTGGACTGTCTATATTAATTGCACCCTTGTATTAAACTGTCTATATTAAATGCACCCTTGAATTAAATTGTCTATCTTAATTGCAACCTTGTATTGAACTGTCTATATTAATTGCACCGTTGTATTGAACTGTCTATATTAATTGCAACCTTCTATTGAACAGTCGTTATTAATTGCAACATTGTATTGACATGTCTTTATTAATTGCAACATTGTATTGAACTGTCTATATTAATTGCACCCTTGTATTGAACTGTCTATATTAATTGCACCCTTGTATTGAACTGTCTATATTAATTGCAACCTTGTATTCTATCTATCTATCTATTGACCTTTCGAGCCGTAACCGGCCCATAGGGCGTAGACCAAGATACACCTTCTCCTATATGAATTTTTGTTCTAGCAGTTTTCTTTTAAATATATTTTATCAAATCTCGCCATCTGTCTCTGTTCTGTGCAAGCAGTTCTATCTCATTGAGGGAGCCGATTCCTGCTGCTCTTGCCTCTCTCATCAATGTTCTTCTCAGTGTCTCCCTGGGTCTTCCTCTTTTTCTTTTACCTGTTGTTTCCCATATGAGGGCTTGCTTTGCTATTCGATTATTATCTCTTCTCATCACATGTCCAACGTATGACCATCGTCTTTTCTTTATTACTGAAGATATTAGTGGTTGATTGGCGATTTCTCTAATTTCCTCGTTTGTTTTGAATTCGTTCCATTCTATACCAAGTATTTTCCTTAGACATTTATTTTCGAATGCGTTCAACTTTGTTTCTATATCTCTTGTTGTTTTCCAGCTTTCACACGCATACGTAAGGGTTGATAGTACATTTGATTTGAATAGCCTAAGTTTTGTGTTTGTGCTAATGAGTTTTGATTTCCACAACTTTTCAAGGCTTCTGAAAGACATTGCTGCTTTAGCCAGTCTGATTCTAATTTCTTTGCTCGTATCCCCTTCTCGATCAATGTGACTTCCAAGATAGATGAAGTGATCGATCTCTTCTACTGGTTTGTTTTCCATGTATATTTTGTCACTTGTTGGAATTAAACTTTTCATGACTTTAGTCTTTTCATGATTGACCTCAAGCCCAATTTTGCTGGCTATTGATGATAGTTCATTTGTGTTTTCCTGCATCGTTTTTATCTGATTGCTGATGAGAACTATGTCATCAGCAAAGTCCAGGTCCTCCAAATGGTCTCCTTGTATCCATTCGATGCCTTTATTACCAGTGCAGCATTTCTTCATTATGAAGTCCATAACAATTCCAAATAACAAGGGCGATAAAATACATCCTTGTTTAACCCCAGTTTCTATTGGGAAACATTCGCTCAGTCCTTCCTCTGTTCGAACTGCACATGTGTAACCATCATACATGTCTTTGATAATATTTATGATTTTTGATGGTAAGCCATATTGCTTCAGAATTTTCCACAAAGAATCTCTATGAATACTATCAAATGCTTTTTTGAAGTCGATGAAGTTAAGTACAAAAGGTTTTTGCTTTTCAATGTGTTCCTCCAATATAAGTCGTAGAGTGAAAATGTGGTCAAGACAGCTTCTCCCTTTTCTAAACCCAGCCTGTTCTTCACGCATTACTGTATCTATTGAATCCTTTATTCTATTTAGGATGATTTTACAGAATAATTTTGAGGCAACTGACAAAAGTGTCACGCCTCTCCAATTGTTACAATCTCTAAGATTGCCCTTTTTTGGGATCTTAACAATGATTCCTTTTTTCCATTTATGAGGCGTCTTCTCTGTTTTCCAAATGATGTTGAACATTTTTTGGAGATGTATTAAATTATGGCTATCAATTGCCTTGAGGATCTCAGCTGTTAACTTATCCTCTCCAGCAGCCTTGTTATTGGTCATTAGCTTTAAGGTGGTTTCTATTTCACTCAAGGTGAAGTCATCTAAATTTACATCTAATTCTGCTGCTGGTGTTTCAGCTTCAAAATCTATTAAACTGTGAGGTAGTGGACGGTTAAGAATTTCTTTGAAGTGTTCCGCCCAACGGGCTTTTATGTCTGCGCTTGTTGTTAGCATTAATCCAGATTTGTCTAGAATTGGTGTTCCACTGGATGTATAGGTGTTTGTCAGCATCTTTTGTACAGTATAAAGAGTTCTGCTGTCTCCTGTAAGCCATAGTATCTATAGTCATGTAAACCTTGTATTGGACTGTCTTTATTAACTGCAACATTGTATTGAGCTGTCTATATTAATTGCAACCTTGAATTGAACTGTCTATATTAATTGCAACCTTGTATTGAACTGTCTATATTAATTGCAACCTTGTATTGAACTGTTTTTATTAATTGCAACATTGTATTGAACTGTCTTTATTAATTGCAACATTGTATTGAACTGTCTTTATTAATTGCAACCTTGTATTGAACTGTCTTTATTAATTGCAACATTGTATTGAACTGTCTATATTAATTGCAACATTGTATTGAACTGTCTATATTAATTGCAACCTTGTATTGAACTGTCTTTATTAATTGCAACATTGTATTCACCTGTCTATATTAATTGCACCCTTGTATATAACTGTCTATATTAGTTGCACCCTTGTATTGAACTGTCTATATTAGTTGCACCCTTGTATTGAACTGTTTATTTTAGTTGCACCCTTGTATTGAACTGTCTATATTAGTTGCACCCTTGTACTGAACTATCTATATTAGTTGCACCCTTGTATTGAACTGTCTATATTAATTTCAACCTTGTATTGAACTGTCTATATTAATTGCAACCTTGTATTGGATGTTTTCTGTCGCAATTGCACACATCAACACAACATTGATCACAAAAGTCATCCGTGTATCCTTTTGGATCAATATACAACGATTTGTCATGTCTACGTAGCTGTATACATTCACTCTCCCATGTACGTTGCAAGAACGAAAACCCACACACGTTTGTTGGAGGGATTATGTGCTCCTGCGACAAGTCACGTAGACCCTAAAGGCGGATGCCTCTCTATTTCACAATGAAACTACCGGACAAAAAACACCAAGGTGAGATAATCGTGCCATGCCGCATGAGTACGCAAACAGAATGGCATAGCCTCAACTCCTCTGAGAGAGACGGATCAAGCCGTCAGTCAAACCCCCCTCCCTCCCTCCCCCCTCCTCCAACTTCATTCATCATTATCTAGGCACGGTGGTTTACTGTTTTCTCTCCAGGCCTCGGGGGGAATAAAAGAGGCCTTCGGGGGGGAGTACAAGCACAGGAGTCCAACACTTTATTCATGTCTTCTAATAAAACATGTCTATAAAGTCGTGGCCAATAATAAAGCCCCGGTTATAGGACACTTGTGCACGGTTTCCCCTTTCCCAGTCTATCCGCTCATATACTCTGTGAGTATATGTGATATAATAGCGCGTGCGCGAACGCACAGATCAATGTATTTATAATTATTATCACTCACACTGTAAATATATTTAAATAAATAAATATATATATATATATATAATCGCATACACAAAAAGTATATAGTTGTGCACGCACACAGATATATATATATATATATATATATATATATATATATATATATATATATAATAGAGCGCATGTACAGTATATGTAATCGCGCGCATACCGTATATGTATTTCACAATCACGTACGCACAATGTATATAACATACAACATAGATATTAAACACGCAGAGTATATATAATCACACACAGTGTATGTGGATCTATTTATATATATATATCATCTTTTTTATATACAGCTTCAACTCTTATTATGTTATATATATAGATATCTATATATATATAGATATATCAGTAAAATCGAGAGCACGTAAAAAGTAAATTTGTGTGATACATTTTTGCCATTTCTTTTTTCTCTTCCTGATGCTGTAATGACCAATCCACTACTTCTTATACTTTATTTAATATCATCAATCGAACTATTTACCAATTTATCTAGACATCAGTCCGTAGGCCGTGCTGTAGGCCGTGCTGTAGGCCGCTTGCCTACTAAACTATCTGTTGCAATAGTACTGTGTTGCAAAACTTTTGTCAGTAAAGTGTTGAGACTACACGTCACCATCATGCACCATACCGGTTGGAGTAGGCGATCATGTCCTTCCACAATCTTCTATCACTATCTACAGTGCATCGTATCAGTTCTGTTGTTGACTGTTTTCCATGCCATGCAACCAATATCCAGTATTTTCTCTCTCTTTGTCGTCCGTCCGCGACCTCTCTTTCCTTTTATTTTGCCAGTTGTAACCAACTTTTCTCTTGTCATGATGTGCCCGAAAAATGTTGATTGTTTTTTTCTGATGTTTTTTATGAGTTCCCTTTTGGTGTTGGCCTCTTTGAGAATTTCCTCGTTGGTCTTTTTAACTGTTCCTGAAACTTTCAACATTCTTCTGAGAAACCCATCTCTGTGGCCTCTAATCGTCTTGTCATTTGTTTGTCTACTTTCCATGATTCGCTTTCATAGGTCAGAACTGGTTCTATATAGCACCGATGATCTCTCTTTCTCATTTTTATTGACATAGATTTGTTGCATAAGATATTTTTCATTTTTTGAAATGCTGTTTTGGCCTGAGCTATTCTGCTTTTTATTTCTGTGGTGCCTCATAAGAGGGAAAGAAAGCCCTGAATGTTTGATGACAATATGAGGTCGTTGTGCAATGTAGGAGAATGTTGGGCTTAAAAAATATGACAAGTATTGGTAAAGAGGATAGAAAAGCTTGTCAGTTGAGCTGAAGATGCGATAGGGAGGAGGTTAAATAATTGTGTATAAAGTAAAACGAAGAAATAATATAATTTAATGATGAATAGTCGAACATCAGTGAAATAGAAGAAGTATCAAATCATTTGATATATTATATAGGGGGAAAAGGTGGGGGGGGGGGGCATGGGATTGGCGATGACTCAAGTGTCATAAAGAAATCTGATGTGTATCTTATGTCCACGCTATCGTGGTGACCGTTATCAAAATGATGATATAGTCATGTCAACCTAATAGAGTTGACCGTTATCAAGATGTTGCTATAGTCATGTCGACCTAATAAAGTTGACCGTTATCAAGATGTTGCTATAGTCATGTCGACCTAATAAAGTTGACCGTTATCAAGATGTTGCTATAGTCATGTCGACCTAATAAAGTTGACCGTTATCAAGATGTTGCTATAGTCATGTCGACCTAATAAAGTTGACCGTTATCAAGATGTTGCTATAGTCATGTCGACCTAATAAAGTTGACCGTTATCAAGATGTTGCTATAGTCATGTCGTCCTAATAAAGTTGGCCGTTATCAAGATGTTGCTATAGTCATGTCGACCTAATAAAGTTGACCGTTATCAAGATGTTGCTATAGTCGTGTCGACCTAATAAAGTTGACCGTTATCAAGATGTTGCTATAGTCATGTCAACCTAATAGAATTGTCTGTTATCAAGATGTTGCTATAGTCATGTCAACCTAATAGAATTGTCTGTTATCAAGATGTTGCTATAGTCATGTCAACCTAATAGAATTGTCTGTTATCAAGATGTTGCTATAGTCATGTCAGCCTAATAGAATTGTCTATTATCAAGATGTTGCTATAGTCATGTCAACCTAATAGAATTGTCTGTTATCAAGATGTTGCTATAGTCATGTCAACCTAATAGAATTGTCTGTTATCAAGATGTTGCTATAGTCATGTCAACCTAATAGAATTGTCGGTTATCAAGATGTTGCTATAGTCATGTCAACCTAATAGAATTGTCTGTTATCAAGATGTTGCTATAGTCATGTCAACCTAATAGAATTGTCTGTTATCAAGATGTTGCTATAGTCATGTCAACCTAATAGAATTGTCTGTTATCAAGATGTTGCTATAGTCATGTCAACCTAATAGAATTGTCTGTTATCAAGATGTTGCTATAGTCATGTCAACCTAATAGAATTGTCTGTTATCAAGATGTTGCTATAGTCATGTCAACCTAATAGAATTGTCTGTTATCAAGATGTTGCTATAGTCATGTCAACCTAATAGAATTGTCTGTTATCAAGATGTTGCTATAGACGTATATCTACGTTGCCCGTTGACAAATCTAACAATTCTGATGTAGATTCTACGTCTACAATTTGGTGCTGAATATTATCCTGCTAATCCTGGAACGTTGATATCGCGAATACAGACCTTGACAAAGAATGAACGATGAAAGGGAAGGTGGTATGAAACGAACTTATAAATCAAAACACGAACAGCTAGACAGATTAATAAATTCACTATAGCTTTATGTTTTTGTGCTTTCTTTAGAAGTTTAAATAAGTATGTATATATTTCGTGTCAAAATATAACCCCGGTCGTCTTCGTTTGCTCTGACACTATCACTCTATCTCTTTACCTATCTACATATCCCCATATCTATTTACTAATGTACCTACTTATACACTGCACTAACTACCTATGGCTAGTGGTGTACGGTGAATTTATTTAAAAGGACCACCGGCTAGTCGACTGTACGGCTGACAGTCACCAAGTTTGTGTTTTGTTACTTGCCTATTTAGACACTTTTTAAAGTTGAAACAAGTTAAAATCTCTAGCAAAATGTTTATTTTTACAGAATTTGACATTAAGCAATGGTATTCAATTATTATGTTGTAAAAATAAAAGATTTCCGCGAGATATCATTTTCTTTTAATTTCGGAGACGATCCCTTGAAATCGCCTCATTTCACAAGACGATTTACATCAAGCTATTTATTTCAAACAATTTTAGGAGGACACTCTATAAAACAATATTCATCCCAACAATGTGCTACCAATGCTAGTTCTGGACTCTAGATGCAAGAACAATAAGGAAAAATAGCCTCTACTGTGATGAAATGTGTTAGACGAATGGCAGGAAACAGCCTGAGAGATAAGATCTGAAATGAAGAACTGAGAAAAAAGCTAGGAATAATCCCACCATAGAATGGTTTGGACAGGTGACAAGGTAGAATGATCCAAACACAACACAAAGAACATTTAATCAACGTTGCGAGAACGCCAGACACAAGAGCCGACCACGAAAAAAGATTTATTGCCCGGAATATTAAAAACACTACGAAACATAAAGAACTGCAGTGGCGAACAGAAGAGCAAAAAACCACAAATTCTATCTCCCATCGACGCTGAAAGGCAAATGAGGAAGGAAAGAGGAAGAATTTTATAATCGATTCTAATGTTTGTAACGAATCACGAATCATAGCACGAGGGTATTGTATTATTCGATTATGATTCATTCCCGGAAGTAAAATAACAATAACAGGCTTTTCTTACAACTCACTGCTAATGTTTTTATAAAACAATATATAGACTTGTCACTGCGTGTGGCAAATAACGTTATAAATATACAAGTATATTTTTTTTTTCGTTTGTGTGTGTGCGTGTACTTACTGTGATGGAAAAGGGTGTGTGTGTGTGTGCCCAAAATTATTAATTCTGAAAAGATTTCACTTTAGAGACAACGCAAATATGATCGATCATGTGGCAAAATCTGGTAAGTGAAATGATAAATATTTTATTTAACGCAGATTTTGAGACATTTTTCTATAAATCTTCTATCTTTATTCTATAAATCTTCTTCTATCTTTATAATTATTATAATATTTTAACTTTTTCTTTTACTACATAAGTACTCTTGCTTCAATCTTCTTTTATTTGATGTACAAAACATTTAGATTTTTTCAATAATTGCATTATGTTTATGTTACTTTTATGATAGTGGTGTCCTTCAATTTTTCTTTCAGTTCTGTTTGGTCTGGGGATAGGTTTTCTTTGGTAATTAAAGTTTTTAATGCCTCAGTATTATTATTCTTATTATTATTTCTACAATTATTATTATTGTCAATATTACTTCTAATAATATTATTTTCATTTCACCTGTTGGAGTAGTTAGACTTTTGTTTAAACAACGTTTAAGAGTGGTTTTTTTTTGCGTTCGCCAGCTTTGACCTCTGGCGAAGTCCCTAGAGACTAGGAACTGAATTTTGGGTGTTAATATATTTTTTCCTGGCAGCAGTGTGCGCAGGGGTCCCTCGCCGCACAGGCAGATAACTCCGTTTTCGGAGGTACTCATATTTTATTCGTCGATGAGTAACTGACATTTCAAGCCGGGCCTCGCTGCTGAGACCAGGAGTGGTTACCGCAGAGAGAAATCATAAATAAAAATCCAAACTGGTTCAGCCGGGATTTCAACTCACAACCTCAAGGGCGGCGTCTTGCCGTGAGACTAACCAGTCCCCCAGTTTAAGAGTTGAAGTGTAGTTTGTATAGCTGTCCTTAATGGTTCATTACAGACGAATGTGGCGTAGTTTCAAGTTCTACTGAAGAACTAAGCTTACTTTTTAAAGAAATCTATGTTGGCTAAAATCTCAGCATGTCTCATTTGTAAAAGTGACAGGTATAGGAGACTTGTTAGGGAGCCGCGATAGCTCAGTGGTTAGTGAACTGGACTATAAAGGACAAGAGGTAGCGTTCGATCCCAACCGATTTCTCCCGGGTTCACCCAGCCTATAATGGGTACCGGATTTTTTTCTGGGAAAGTAAAGCGGCACGGGCGTAATACTGACCTTATTACTCCAAAAATCATGTGTCGAAGGTCTGTAAAATTTATGGTCACTAACACCATATTACCTATACGCTACTTGGCGTGACGGGGGTACTTTACTTTTACTTTTAAGGAACTTGTTGGTCTCGAGGCAAGACGCCGGCCTGGAGGCAGAGAGGTTGTGGGTTCAAATCCCAGTGTTGGATTTTTATTTATTATTTCTCTCTGCAGCGACCACCCCTGATCTCAACAGCGAGGCCCGGTTTGAAACGTCAATTACTCATCGACGGAAGAAAAAAAAATGAGTACCACCGAAGTCAGAGTTATCTGCCTGTGCGGCGAGGGACACCTATGCACACGGCTGCCGTGGAAAAATGGATTAACACGCAAAATTCAGCCCCTAGTCTCTAGGGACTTCGTCAGACATGAAAGCTGGCGAACGAAAGAAAAACAAAAAGTGACAGTTTTGTATTATATAATTTTGACTGTCCACGGGAAAAGAAGTCAGATTTATAGTGGATAACTGTCAAGATCGAAAGTTGTGGAGAGACATGATCACCTACGCCAGCAGGCACGGTACTTGATGATGATGATGATACTTGTTAATACTTACATATTCAGCCATACCGACTGAATCATACACGTCAATAAAAGCATATGGCATGTTACTTGTTCGGAAACGTAAGCTGAATCAAGCACAACAATTAAAAGAAGAGACGACTTACTTTTTTAGTCATAATAACTTATTTCAATATATCAATCAAGGCAGATGACACATTACCTGTTCAGTAAAATAAGTTAAAACAAACACAACAATCAAGCAAGAAGACACGTTACTTGTTCTGTTACACAACCTGAATCTAACACAACAATCACGCAGGAGACAAGTAACTTGCTCAGTCACACAAGCTGAATCAATCACAGCAACCTCTGTAGTCAAACATCCGAATTAAAACAAAACAATTCAAGAACGAGGCCCGTTACTGGTGTTAAATGTCAATTCTTTTGCTTTCATCACAATTTATAATTAATGTTACAAAAAACTAATGAATCACAAAAGTGGCAGGCATAGAGACTCTTGATCTATTAAAGCTGCTTAGCAGGAAACTGTAATGCTCTTTTGTAAAAAGGGACAAAACACTGCCAAGTATCTATATTGTCTATACAGCGTGATTGTGGTATTCAATAGCAAAGGGAACAGACAGTGGCGTACCGGAATTGGTTCTAAAAGAAGGTTGTAGGAACACAAAATTTCCACGAGACAAAAAATATCAAAATGAAAAAAGTAATAAAAGAATAAATAGCAGTTCATGTGGCGCAACATTTGTTTTCCTTCAGATATTAGGATATCGCTTTACATTGGGATCTCGCGTTACATTAGGATTTCGCTTTACATTGGGATCTCGCGTTACATTAGGATTTCGCTTTACATTGGGATCTCGCGTTACATTAGGATATCGCTTTACATTGGGATCTCGCGTTACATCACTTTTTCTTCTTCACATTCACCAGCTAATGGTTACATTGTGTCGATAATTTATGGCAAAGCCGCTCTTTTGACCCGACACATCCGTCTTCGGGAAGGAAGATTTTTACTTAACAATTTCCACCGGACAGCGGCTATTTTTTTTTCTATTCTTTCCGACTTTTAATTGCCAGGGTGTTTTTTAACGGGTGCAGAGTGCATATGGAACACCGTGGTTTTTTATTTTACCTTTTGCCATTACCAAAGATGGATAGACATCGGATCTCACTACCCAGAGAGGGCTAGACATCAGATCTCACTACCCAGAGAGGGCTAGACATCATATCTCACTACCCAGAGAGGGCTAGACATCATATCTCACTACCCAGAGAGGGCTAGACATCAGATCTCACTACCCAGAGAGGGCTAGACATCAGATCTCACTACCCAGAGAGGGCTAGACATCAGATCTCACTACCCAGAGAGGGCTAGACATCATATCTCACTATCCAGAGAGGGCTAGACATCAGATCTCACTACCCAAAGACCAGGGGTGGGTACGGCCACGAATAAACCACTGACTCGAAGTGAAAATTAGAACCGTCTATGGCCAGATTCGAATCTGGGACGCTCTTGTTCAGAGTCCGACGTCATACATCTAATCCACGCCACTTCCTTACGTCAAACGAGGCAACACCCCAACTCCACCATTCTTTTTTAACCGAAAAAGCAGCAAATAACACTCATTAAAATGTCTTTACTTGTCTGGGGATTATCAGCCTAGAAATGTAAGGTCTCTCATTTGCTACCTAACCCTGCATTTTGTTAATTATTTCATCAGAAACTTGCTCCTCCAGAATATAGCAACACATTATACAGCTATCATGAACTCACAGGTGCTAAATTCCAACACTCTCGAACAACAACCGTATGGTGTAGGCACCCTCAACCAAATTATCAATAGCAGCAGAGATGCCAACACATCAAAGAAATGTACTATCCTAGTACGTGAATGGACAGAAGCAACAACATGACACGGAGAACATCATTTGTCTTACTCGTCAACCAGAACCGATGAATAAAAATTAAAAAAGAAGAAAGAAAATAAGAGCGACGTGGTTTCAGCTTTACGAAGTTGAGGAACAAAACTAAAGTAAAAAGACGTTGCGGCTCAGCAGGTCTTCAGCTGGAACAATAGACACAAAACCAATGTATACACAGGCAAAAGTAATTACATAGCGATAGTATGTTAAACTATATGAGATAAATAATTAATGAGTAACTTGTCCACGCTTCATCGGTAGTGTTCGATCCCAACCGACGGATTCCGGGTTCACCCAGTTAAATCGGTAACAGATTTTTTTTTCTGGGAAAATAAAGCGGCACGGGCGCAATACCGACCACATTACCCCAAAAATCATGTACCGAAGGTCTGTAAAATTTATGGTCACTAACACCATATTCCCTATACGCCACTTGGCGTGACGGGGCTCTTTACTTTTTTTTTTTTTTGTCCACGCTTCGGTTTGGCATATTATCGATATGTAGTTATATCAGTGTGTATATATATATATATTAATATAGCTCAGTGGTTAGTGAACTGGCCTACAAAGGACAAGAGTCGGGTTCGATCCAGATCGACGCAGGTTCACACAGCTTTAAATGGGTACTGGTTTTTTTCTGGGAAAGTAAAGCAGCACGGGCGTAATTCCGACCACATTATCCAAAAAAAATCACGTGCCGAAGGTCTGTACAAATTATGGTCACTATCACCATATTTCCTATAAGTCACTTGACGTGACGGGGGCACTTTACTTTATATATATATATATATATATATATATATATATATATATATATATATATATATATATTCTTTATATATGCCTTTACCTCTGAACGGATGAACTTGAAGAGAATGTAAAAAGCTATGGACTATTTTACAAATCTGAAGAGGCCAAATAGACGCAAAGTTCAGGGCAAGAATTGGAATGTTCAAAGGTGCATGCGAATCTTCAGCGATAAAAAAAAAACATTTTCTAGGTGCATGCGCATCTTCAGCGATATAGAAAACATGTTCTAGGTGCATGCGCATCTTCAACAAAATAGAAAACGTTTTCTAGGCGCATGCGCATCTTCAGCGATATAGAAAACATTTTCTGGGTACATGTGTATCTTCAGCGATATAGAAAACATTTTCTAGGTGCATGTGTATCTTCAGCGATATAGAAAACATTTTCTAGGTGCATGTGTATCTTCAGCGATATAGAAAACATTTTCAAGGTGCATGTGTATCTTCAGCGATATAGAAAACATTTTCTAGGTGCATGTGTATCTTCAGCGATATAGAAAACATTTTCTGGGTACATGTGTATCTTCAGCGATATAGAAAACATTTTCTGGGTACATGTGTATCTTCAGCGATATAGAAAACATTTTCTGGGTACATGTGTATCTTCAGCGATATAGAAAACATTTTCTGGGTACATGTGTATCTTCAGCGATATAGAAAACATTTTCTAGGTGCATGTGTATCTTCAGCGATAAGAAAACATTTTCTAGGTGCATGCGTATCTTCAGCGATATAGAAAACATTTTCTAGGTGCATGTGTATCTTCAACGATAAAGAAAACATTTTCTTGGTGCATGCGTATCTTCAGCGATATAGAAAACATTTTCTAGGTGCATGCTCATCTTCAACGATATAGAAAACATTTTCTAGGTGTATGTGTATCTTCAGCGATATAGAAAACATTTTCTAACATTAAACAGTATAATCGTCAAACTGTAAGGAGTGTAGCGATAATAAATTGTGTCTTGACATCTAAAAAATAAATCAACATGTTTAAACGCTGTTAATGTTAGAATGGACAGATTAAGAAATAATTAAACAGTGTATCGAACAATAGTTATATAGTTCTATAGAACAATAACTTTTTTTCTCCTTTTTTTCATAATGTATTAAAAATATGGTAATTGAAGCGTTTTAGTGTTTAAGTTAAGGTGTTCGCTACACAAACTGAAGATATCTGGCTCCGATCTCCTTTCAAGCGATCGCATTTATTTCTAGTGACCCTCTGAACTCAAGATAAATGAGATCGAGTAGCTAGCCCTGGAGATCTACGATAAGAAGGGAGCCTTGTGTTCATGTTGAGCTTACAAAATACCTTCGGCAAATGAAAATACAAACACTTAGCGGCACAGGTGCTTTCGTGGTCAGATTAAAAAAACAAGATAATTAAACGTCGGGCCATCTTTCACAACAATCAACCGTCTGTATGAAGTTACCCTAGGGTGAGGAAGGTCAAGGCCTTAAGGGTGTTTTCAGTGATCGGGTTTTGCGGCATTTTATCCATATCTTTCTGTTTTACCAGGAAAGAGATTCGAGGGTTAAAGGTCATTGTTTAAATATCGTGATAGTTTCCTACAGCGACAAAAGAGATTGTATATTCGATTTTAAAATATTCAACTACAGCAGAGCATCAAAAATCCCGAAAACGCTCCCCGAATTCGAACGGTAAATTGAAGAGAATTTTGATCCGGAGTTCCATTAGCTACTTGTTTTATAACTTGATGTTACATAGCCATGTTTAATGTCTACTTTGTCTTCGGATTGATTTAACCTCTGTTTTGTTTCAGTACTTGTTTTCATGTTATGCATTCTGAATTCGTTATTCGAGAACAGTGGACGTTGTTGAAGTCATATTTCTTCGAAAACTATTAGGGTCTGGTCCTCAGCAAAAAGTGGTTCATTTATTTCACAATGTGACATGGCACCCTGGTATAGTTTGTCAATGTAAGTGATGGACGAGAGTGGTGACAGCACGCAGCCTTGTCTTACTCTAGATGTTACTGCGAATGGTTTTGATGTTCCTCTACTCTCTCTCTCTCTCTCTCTCTCTCTCTCTCATCACACTTCTGCTGTTACTATAAAAGCTCTTGCAAAATCTAATAAGATGATCATTTACTTGTAACGAGCCAATGTTTGCCATAATATATTTCTATCCATCCTATCAAAAGCTTTCTCTTGATCCACAAATGCTATGCACATATTCTTTTTATATTCAATGTTCTTCTCTATTAACTGCAATATTGCATCTGTGCATTCTTCTATTTTTTTCTAAACTAAATCTGTTCTTTCCCTAACTGGGGTTCTATAATAGGTCTTCATCTTGTTTCTAGAATTGTGGCATCTATCTATCTGTATATTGACCTTTTGAGCTGTAGCCGGCCCATAGGGCGTAGACCAAGATACTCCTTCTCTTATCTAAAATTTTATTCTAGCAGTTTTCAATTCTTTTAAAGATATTTTATCAAATCTTGCCATTTGTCTCTGTTCTGTGCAAGCAGCTCTATCTCATTGAGGGAGCCGATTCCTGCTGCTCTTTCCTCTCTGATCAATGTCCTTCTCAGTGTCTCACTGGGTCGGCTTCTTTTCCTCTTACCTGTTGTTTCCCACATGAGGGTTTGCTTTATCGTCATCGAGTGCCTTCTCTTCGCAACGAAGGTTGGCTACCATGGATCGCCATTCTACTCTGTTTCTTGCTTTGATGGTGCAGGCTGTCATAGATTGACTTGTCCACCTTTTAATGTTACTCGTCCATGTTAGTCTTGGTCTGCCTCTGCCTCTTTTACCTTGTATTTTTCCTTCCAATATTATTTTTAGTAGGCTGTTGTGTCTTTTAACATGCCCCAAAAATTTCATTTCTCTTGTCTTAATTGTATTTAGTAGTTCTCTTTTTATTTTCATTTGTTTTAAAACTTCATCGTTTGTTATCTTTTGTTTCCATCCAATTCTACCTATTTTTCTATAAATCCACATTTTGAAGGCTTCAATTTTATGTTCTGTTTTCTTGTCTAATGTCCATGTTTCTGCACCATACAGGAATATTGAGAAGATGTAACATTTTGCCATTCTTAGTTTCAGCCCTGTTGATATTTGTTTTGTAGTTAGTATATTTTTTTCATGGCATTAAAATTACTTTTTGCCATACCTATTCTTTTATTTATTTCAATTTTGCATTTTCCATCATTTTTTATAGTATGTCCCAGGTAGTTGTAGCTCTGGACTGTCTCCAGATGTATTCCCTCAACTGCGATATTTAATTGTAGGTCTTAAGAATTTTCTTTGTTTATGATCACAGTTTTAGTCTTTTGATATTCATATCTAGTCCATATGTTTTGCTTGTTATTTTTATCACATTAAGCAATTGTTGTAGGTCTTTAGGATTTTCTGCTTGTAGAACAGTATCATCAGCATATCTTAGGTTATTGATTATCTTTCAATTAATGTTTAGGCCTGGCATCTCTGAGATGTTTTTAAAGATTTGCTCAGTGTATAGATTGAACAAGCTTGGTGATAGGATGCATCCTTGTCTTACTCCTCTTTTTATGTCCATGGGTGAGAGTTCTCCGTATTATATCTTATTATTGCTGCTTGCTCCCAGTACAAATTACATATTAGTCGTATGTCTGTGTCGTCTAGATTTATATCCTTTAGACAGTCTATGAGTTGGTTATGGTGTATTCTATCGAGAGCTTTGGTGTAGTCTATAAAGCAGGGATATATTGGTATGTTTACTTTTATGTACTTTTCAATTAATGTTCTCATGCTGAATATGGCTTCTTTTGTTTCAAAGGATTTGCTTTGCTATTCGGTTATTATCTCTTCTCATCTTATGTCCAACATATGGCCATCGTCTTTTCTTGATTACTGAAGATGAAGAATTTTTGCATACATTTTGCTCAATTGGCTCAGCAGTGATATACCACGGTATTGTGAACTTTCTCTTTTGTTACCTTTATTCTTTTAAAGAGGAATTATTATTGTTAGTTACCAGTCAGTATGTGTTTGTTGTTGTACCCATGCTGCATTGAAAATTCTAGGTAACCATCTACTGCTAAACTCTCCTGCTGCTTACATTATATCTGCTGGTAATCTATCTCTTCCTGGCGATGCATGTTTCGGAGACAGTATATCCACCCTTTCTACCTTTGACAGTATTTCTAGTTCTAGTGACGTTACTTCCAGGTCTTGTGTTATATTGTGTATCTCGCCTAGTGGATTGAGAAGCTCTGATCGTTTGTATCTCGTTTGGAGACCTGGCTTATTGCGAACTTGTCACTGTTTGTCGATCGCCATTGTTGTAGTAAACTCCTTATTGGAGATTTGAAAAAAATGGGAAAAACATAATCTGAAGATGGTAAAATTGTAAAAGAAATAGACATACGATTATATAAGACAAACCAAATAGTGGGATAGCTATCCCCTATACTTCAACACAAAGCAATACCCATTATCACCAAGAAACATCTTGTACAGAGTATATTTATTTCAACGTTGTGCTACCAAAGCCTAGCATGGTCACTTACGTCTAAGTACAAACGAAATCTTGTCACCACAGAAATGCAATGTCAGAGAAAAGCGATTGGAGTAAACAGAAAAGACAGAATCAGAAATTACATTATTATAGAAAGAGTAGGCATTTAGCCAATAATAAACTACAGAAACAAAAATAAACTGGTTTGCCATCGAGGAATCGTGGGGTTCCCAACCATACAAAGCATATATTAAAAGAGAGGAAGAGCAAGAAGCAAACCTGCAATATGAGGTACAGACATCAAAGAAATGCTACAACAAAATCAATTAACCGCGAGCACAGGCTCAAAGGGAACGAGAACCAAAACTTTGTATCTCCCTCAATACCCGACCGGGTACAAGAAGAAGTGAAGAAAGAAAGAAAGAAATAAGGAAAGAAAGAAAGAAAGAAGTATATTGAAGATTTGATTTTCAGTTGTAGGATTTGAGTTTAAGTTGCAGGATTTGAGTTTAAGTTGCAGGATTTGAGTTTAATTATTCTTTTGCAATAAGAGCATCAGTCAACGGGACAACGGTTTTCAGGCTGATAAACTAAAATTGATACTTCCGGTAAATATGACGGATATGCGGCAGGAACTATTAATGCTCAGCCAGAAAACTATTACTTGTTGCATATTCTAAGACCGGCTTGCTACTGAAGCTACTGAGTTTAGTGCTCTGTGCACACCGTGAGCTGTGTTTTTCATCCGGATCGTGCTTCGATATTCCAACTTTTTACCATGAATGATGATATCGTATGAAGATGGACAGTTCAGCTGCGTTCACTTTCGGTGCCGCTTGGCCTTATGTCTTTTGGCGTGTGCAGTAGCTGCTATGATGGGGACTGCAGCTGCCTTTCTTTGTTTGGATCCTTCAACGAGACGAATTCTAATTCGGATGATTTCACTTGCACGGGCGGTTGAGCAAATATGGATTTCAATTCGTTTTCAGGGATACCGGGGCCTTCGACTAACACCATAAGCATATCGATGATTGAAGTGAAAGAGAAACTGATCGTGAAGCATAAAAGTGGTACACCTGTGGGGGATGTAGAAACTCTTTTTTTTTCTCTCTTTAATCATTCAACCGATAACTGCTAAGGGAATTGATAGTTCTTTACGTCATCAGTCCATAAAAGAATATTTTTTGGGGCGTAGATTCTTTGTGATGTTGTATGCAGTAGAACTGTAAAGTGGCACTTGTGTCTTTTGGCCCAAAAATCCGACTTCAGCACCAACATTTGTAAGTACTGAGTTGCTTTCCCTCTTCGATTACTACTCGCTTGGCCAGAGTAGATTGCTAGATTGGTTCAGTTAGGCTGTCTCTAGAGGCACAGCGAAGAGGCGGAGTAGGGTATGCGTGATTCTGGTTAACTGATCTAGGCGCAACCCATCAGCTATGAGTCGTTGAAAATAAATAAAACCACAGATATCTACAATGGTGAAAAGTTGGCTGGTGTCTAGATTTGCAAAACACAGCTGACCAAGGTATAACCCCACATTCTTGTATTTGCCCTGGAAACAGCTTAAACAAGTAAAGAGGGATGAAAACGTAAGAGCCAATCAGGCTATTTAAAACTGTCGTGCGTAAGTTTAATGTGTCGGGACAAAAGGCTCAAATAACGCACCTTGTCGGCAATTTACGCCATAGAGCAATTTACGCATATTTATCGATCTTTTCGGTGTGAAGGAAAAAGATCACAAAGATAAACACAGGATCGAAAATTATCACTAATCATCTTCATTGCACAACGGATACCTCCACAGTGCTCAGATGCCGTCTTCAGCACGTGTCACAGTGTGAAGCACGCCATTGGCTAAAGAAAACTTTGAAGATGGCTTCAGCTGATGTGCATGATTCACCAAGCAATTAAAATGCGGGTTTCTACGTAACAAAGTATGGTTTCCTGCATAAGAAAATAGATGGTTTTGGTGCAACGTGATTTCAAAGTTTAGTGGTACACAGGAGGCAAGGCGCATGGCAGCAACTGAGCTGGAAGTTCTCAGCCACTCATAGCTGATGGCTTGCGCTAGGATAGGTGAACCAGAACCATCAAAACCTACTCCATCTCTTCGCGGTGTCTCTAGAAACAGAATAATCAGTCTAGTCTGGTCAAACGTGTAGGGATGGAAGACGAAAGACAACCGGGTACTCAAAAGATTTCGTGCTGAAGTCGGATATGTTAGGCCGAAAGGCACAAATATCATAGTTTTACTGCAAACCACAGTACAAGGCATCTATGCCCAGTTAACGTCCTTCTCAGGATGTATGACGACGTGGTCAGTCAATCCCTTTAGAAGTCATCGGGTGAACGTTAGAAAAATAAAGAGAGAGAAAGCCGTAAACATTTTATGGGCGCTTTGTTCAGTGTCACGCCAGGCTGAACTATTTCTCCAGAAAAATATGTACGAAAATCTAGATTGATAAATCTCGAAACATGTTCGCCACATTTGGGAATTTGAGGTCGGAACTTCCTGGTCAGCGGTGAGAGCATTAACGACTAGATTAGTGTAGTCTGTAGTTGTAGTAGATTTTGTAGAAATGTCAGTAGTAATAGTAGCAGCAGTAGTAGTAACAAAGAAATGTAGAATCTCCAGGGAAAAAAACAAAGAGGAAGACAAAGGAATTTTTGGAGAAGACAGATAGAAGCAGAGATGAAGATGATGGGGAAGACATGGAACGATCTTAAAAGAATGGCAAGAAATAGAACGGTTTGGAAAGTGTTTGTTGAAGACATATGCTCCACAAGGAGCTGAAAGGTGGTAGAAGAAGAAGCGTAAGTAGTAACAGTGGTAGTAATCATAGGGTAGTAGATGTAATAGTAATGGTAGCTATGGTAGTAGTGGCAGTTGTTGTAGTAATAGTAGAGTAGTAGATGTAATAGTAATGGTAGCTACGGTAGTAGTGGAAGTTGTAGCAGTAATCGTAGATAGTAGATGTAGTAGTAATAGTAGCTATGGTAGTAGTGGCAGTAGTAGTAGTAGTAATAGTAGCAGTGGTAGTATCAGTAGAAGTAGTAGTAGTAGTAACAGCAGTAGTAATAATAGTTGCAGCAGTAGTAGTAGTTGTAGCAGTAGCTGTAGTAGTAATGGCAGTAATAGTAGTAATAGTAGCAGTAGTAGTACTGTATTGTAGCAGTGGTAGTAAGAGGTAGTAGTAGTAGTAGTAGGTAAAAGCAGTAGTAGCAATGGTAGTAGTGGTAATAGTTGTTGCTGTAGTTTCAGTGGTATTAGTAGTAGTAGTTGTTGTAGGCGTGGGGGTAGTAGCTGTTTTTGTTGTTGTTGTTGTAGGTGCAGTGGTAGCAGCAGTAGTAGTAGTTTTTGTTGTTGTACTTGTATCAGTAGTAGTGGTAGTAATATTAGTTTTAATAGTAACAGTAGTAGTATTTGTAGTAGTTGCAGTATTAGTAATTAAAGAAGGTGTTGCAATATTAGTAGTAGTGGTTGTAATTTTGGTTTTAGTAGCTGTAGTGGTAGTAGTAGCAGTGGTTGTAGTAACTGTAGTGTTAGTAGTAGCTGTGGAAGTAGTGGATGCAGTAGCTGTACTGGTGGTAATAGTAGCAGCAGTAGTAGTAGTGGTTGTAATGTTGGTGTAAGTAGTAGTGGTTTCAGTACCTGTAATGGTAGTAGTAGAGGTTGTATTACATGTAGCTGTAGCAGTAGTGGTTGTAGTAGCAGAGGCTGTAGTAGCTGTAGCAGTAGTGGTTGTAGTAGTAGAGGTTGTAGTATCTGTAGTAGTAGTGGTTGTAGTAGTAGAGGTTGTAGTAGCTGTAGCAGTAGTGGTTGTAGTAGCAGAGGCTGTAGTAGCTGTAGCAGTAGTGGTTGTAGTAGTAGAGGTTGTAGTAGCTGTAGCAGTAGTGGTTGTAGTAGTAGAGGTTGTAGTAGCTGTAGCAGTAGTGGTTGTAGTAGTAGAGGTTGTAGTAGCTGTAGCAGTAGTGGTTGTAGTAGTAGAGGTTGTAGTAGCTGTAGTAGTAGTGGTTGTAGTAGGTGTAGTGGTTGTAGTAGGTGTAGTGGTAGCAGTAGCAGCTACAGTAGTAGTAGTAGTAGTAATAATAGTGTTAATGGTAGAAGTAGTACTTGTTGTTGAATAAGTAGGTGTTGGTCATTGAATGTGGACATTATTTACGACTTATTATTATTCTCTTCTAATATCCTGGTCATTCTATGTCTGTATTCTTTCTATTGTCCTATAGAGCCGAAGACGGCACATAGGGCAGAACCACAATCTCAAAAACATAAACCTTGCGTGCCAAAATGGCACATATTGCAGAGATCACTCCTTCTAAAATCTATGGCTCTGTTTCCATAACAATACTTTTTTCAATGACAGCTTGTCAAGCCATCAATCAATCTCCTTAGTCGCTTCTTACGACTTGCCAGGAAGGTCACAGTGTCACTATTCTTTTACTTCCCGCATAATGAGGCCCCGGTAACAGACGGGAAATGTCTGTATTACGAATGTAAATATGTTTATTATGCTAACTCCTAGTTCTCGTCTGTCGACATTACTAATGCATTTTCATTATTTATTTTGTCTATTCTACACCGCACTAGCTCTGTTATCGACATTAAAAAAAAAAAAAAGTAAAGAACCCCCGTCACGTCAAGTGGCGTATAGGGAATATGGTGTTAGTGACCATAAATTTTACAGACCTTCGGCACATGATTTTTGGGGTAATGTGGTCGGTATTACCCCCGTGCCGCTTTGTTTTCCCAGAAAAAAATTCGGTACCCATTAAAGGCTTAGTGAACCGGAAGCCGTCGGTTGGGATCGAACCCTACCTCTTGTCCTTTGTAGTTGTTCTCGACATTGCGTGTGTTAAATTTGATAACCTCCCCCAGGTAACCGGCTCTTTTCTTTAACGTCTATTTGTGTTTAAATGGTCTTTACCTATACTTTCGTCCACAGTATTGAATTATAGCACCTTTACAGTATCAACGGACTAGCAATCCGGACAAGAGAAAAAGAAGGGGGGTGGGGCAGTGTAAGGAACTTTTGCGAGTACAGACGAGTAGCAGTTTCACAGGCCCCTTTATGAATGAACTTCCCACCAACAGCACCCCAACCGGCAGGGTTTTCAAACTCACCGTAGCGTGAGAATTTGCCGCATCTTCCGTGATTAGAAGTGTCTAGGATTTCGTTTTGGGTCAACCGCGAATATGGATCATATAAAACTGTTCAATGGTGTGGAGAACTGGTCTCTGTTAGGTCCGGAAATGGCTTCTCCTACACATTTTTTTTTCAATGAAACAAAAAACAGCAGTTAACATGGCGGCAATAATTTACCTTTTTCTGCAACAATGAGCTCGTATAAAGACGGTAAACCGGCCTGCCAGAGTGTTTCAGGGCGGTCTGCCATCTTCTTTGCTTTCACCGAGCCTCGTCGAAAGTTGCAACAAACAAACTTTCAATTCAATAAAACTGACTTCTTTATAAACGTGGTAAAGCTCTACCAGGACCAATTGTTCTATCCTAAACCTGTGGCTCCGGGGAGTTAAATAGACTTGTCAGACACAGCATGATTAATTCAGTCCCTTGTATAATGTGGATATACAGACGAATGGAGCACAACGCATAGAAAGAAAAGCAAACAAATAAAGCTGTTTTTGGAAATACATATGAATGAAAGAGAAATATTGAATGAGGTGGGAATTAAACAAACGAACTGTTTTTGATATGTAAAGAGGCGAGATGTCATTCTGAAGGGCGTATAGAGGGTAAGGCTGTAGGTAAAGGTGTAAGAAGGCATATATTGAAATTCTGCTTACTATTACTATTTCGTGTACTAAGCGTCCTTAGCTGTGATTCTGTAAGGTGTAGCACAGTAGGTGGGTTGCGCAGTGTTGATTCTAATAGACGAAATACTGAATGTAATATTGTAAGTGTCGTTCATATTTTCTAAATGGCGTAATACATAGGGTAATGTTGTAGGTGTCGTTCATATTTTCTAAAGGGCGTAATTCAGAGGGTAATGTTGTAGGTGCCGTTCATATTTTCAAAGGGCGTAATACAAAATGTAATGTTGTAGGTACCGTTCATATTTTCTAAAGGGCGTAATACAAAATGTAATGTTGTAGGTGCAGTTCATATTTTCTAAAGGGCGTAATTCAGAGGGTAATGTTGTAGGTACCGTTCATATTTTCTAAAGGGCGTAATACAAAATGTAATGTTGTAGGTACCGTTCATATTTTCTAAAAGGCGTAATACAGAATGTAATGTTGTAGGTGCAGTTCATATTTTCTAAAGGGCGTAACACAAAATGTAATGTTGTAGGTACCGTTCATATTTTCAAAAGGGCGTAATACAAAATGTAATGTTGTAGGTGCCGTTCATATTTTCTAAAGGGTGTAATACAAAATGTAATGTTGTAGGTGCCGTTCATATTTTCTAAAAGCCGTAATACAGAGGGTAATGTTGTAGGTGCAGTTCATATTTTCTAAAGGGCGTAATACAGAGGGTAATGTTGTAGGTGCAGTTCATATTTTCTAAAGGGTGTAATACAGAGGGTAATGTTGTAGGTGCCGTTCATATTTTCTAAAGGGCGTAATACAGAGGGTAATGTTGTAGGTGCAGTTCATATTTTCTAAAGGGCGTAATACAGAGGGTAATGTTGTAGGTGCCGTTCATATTTTCTAAAGGGCGTAATACAGAGGGTAATGTTGTAGGTGCCGTTCAAATTTTCTTAAAGGCGTAATACAGAATGTAATGTTGTAGGTGCCGTTCATATTTTCAAAAGGGCGTAATACAGAGGGTAATGTTGTAGGTGCAGTTCATATTTTCTAAAGGGCGTAATACAGAGGGTAATGTTGTAGGTGCCGTTCATATTTTGTAAAGGGCGTAATACAGAGGGTAATGTTGTAGGTGCCGTTCATATTTTCTAAAAGGCGTAATACAGAGGGTAATGTTGTAGGTGCCGTTCATATTTTCTAAAAGGCGTAATACAGAGGGTAATGTTGTAGGTGCAGTTCATATTTTCTAAAGGGCGTAATACAGAATGTAATGTTGTAGGTGCCGTTCATATTTTCTAAAAGGCGTAATACAGAGGGTAATGTTGTAGGTGCCGTTCATATTTTCTAAAAGACGTAATACAGAATGTAATGTTGTAAGTGCCGTTTACATTTTCTAAAAGGCATAATACAGAATGTAATGTTGTAGGTGCCATTCATATTTTCTAAAAGACGTCATACAGAATATAATGTTGTAGGTGCCGTTCATATTTTCTAAAAGACGTAATACAGAATATAATGTTGTAGGTGCCGTTCAAATTTTCTTAAAGGCGTAATACAGAATGTAATGTTGTAGGTGCCGTTCATATTTTCTAAAAGACGTAATACAGAATATAATGTTGTAGGTGCCGTTCATATTTTATAAAAGACGTAATACAGAATGTAATGTTGTAGGTGCCGTTCATATTTTCTAAATGGGCGTAATACAGAGGGTAATGTTGTAGGTGCAGTTCATATTTTCTAAAGGGCGTAATACAGAATGTAATGTTGTAGGTGCAGTTCATATTTTCTAAAGGGCGTAATACAGAGGGTAATGTTGTAGGTGCAGTTCATATTTTCTAAAAGACGTAATACAGAATATAATGTTGTAGGTGCCGTTCATATTTTCTAAAGGGCGTAATACAGAGGGTAATGTTGTAGGTGCAGTTCATATTTTCTAAAGGGCGTAATACAGAGAGTAATGTTGTAGTAGCCGTTCATATTTTCTAAAGGGCGTAATACAGAATGTAATGTTGTAGGTGCAGTTCATATTTTCTAAAGGGCGTAATACAGAATGTAATGTGTTGTAGGTGTTATTCATATTTTCTAAAAGCCGTAATACAGAGGGTAATGTTGTATGTGGTTTCCATATTTTCTAAGAAGCATAATACAGAGGGTAATGTTGTAGGGGCGTCCATATTCTTTAAAAGGCGCAATACAGAAGGTAATGTTGTAGTGGCGTCCATATTTTCTAAAAGGCGTAATACAGAAGGTAATGTCGCATATAAACGTTTAAAGGGACAAAAGGAGCAGTCAATTTCAGTTTCCGCCATCTTCAACAAGCATTGTTCTATGACTCAAAGCTGATCAAAACGCTACTTTACCTTCCAAATGGATTATCTGTACAAGTTACGACAAAACAGGCAGGTTTCAAAGTATTTATCTACGTAATTCCTGCTACTGTGGTCTGCTCAACTAGAGGGCTTAGTATTACAGAACTTCTAGGATTACAAATCTAAACTTCTCCACCAGATCTCATGAAATTAAGAAATACCACCCGACATATCAATTTTTCCACTAGAGTTCATGAAATCAAGAAATACCACCCGACATATCAATTTTTCCACTAGAGTTCATGAAATCAAGAAATACCACCCGACATATCAATTTTCTCCACTAGAGTTCATGAAATCAAGAAATACCACCCGACATATCAATTTTTCCACTAGAGTTCATGAAATCAAGAAATACCACCCGACATATAATTTTTCCACTAGAGTTTATGAAATCAAGAAATACCACCCGACATATCAATTTTTCCACTAGAGTTCATGAAATCAAGAAATACCACCCGACATATCAATTTTTCCACTAGAGTTCATGAAATCAAGAAATACCAACCGCCATGTATATTTTTGGGAGCCGCGATAGCTCAGTGGTTAGTGCACTGGACTACAAAGGACAAGGGGTAGGGTCGATCCCAACCGATGGTTTCCGGGTTCACCCAGCCTTAAATGGGTACCGGATTTTTTCTGGGAAAGTAAAGCATCATGGGCGTAATACCGAACACATTAGCCAAAAAATCATGTGCTGAAAGTCTGTAAAATATAAGGTCACTAACACCATATTCCCTATACGCCACTTGGCGTGACGGGGGTTCTTTACTTTTTTTAAAAATATATATATTTTTCCACTAGACTTCATGAAATCAAGAAACACCACCCGACATATCAACTTCTTCAATCTAAAAAACTACCGGGTGGCAAAGTTCAATGATTTTAAATCACTATGAACATCAACTTTACACTACATATGATTAAAAGCAAAGCGATCAACAATCAAGTTCTATAACTTCATCAAAATTCCAGTGGTAGTGTTAATTTATGGTTTCCGTCTCATTCTCTTCTATTAAGATGAAAATGTTTTTCAAATAATAAAAAAATATATGAAAATTAACAAAAATAATTTAAACATTTTTAAAACTTAACATTCCCCTATTTCTATATTTTGCCGGAAGGGTTATTGATTATATATTAGTTATTGACACTACTACTTCTTTTATATCACTGTCTGTCGCTGGGGTTATTGAGGGGCAGGTTGTCCACTACTGTCTGTCGCTGGGGTTATTGAGGGGCAGGTTGTCCACTACTGTCTGTCGCTGGAGTTATTGAGGGGCAGATTGTCCACTACTGTCTGTCGCTGGGGTTATTGAGGGGCAGATTGTCCACTACTGTCTGTCGCTGGGGTTATTGAGGGGCAGGTTGTCCAATACTGTCTGTCGCTGGGGTTACTGAGGGGCAGGTTGTCAACTACTGTCTGTCGCTGGGGTTATTGAGGGGCAGGTTGTCAACTACTGTCTGTCGCTGGGTTATTGAGGGGCAGGTTGTCCACTACTGCCGGTCGCCGTGGTTACTGAGGGGTAGGTTGTCAACTATTGTCTATTTTAGAGATTAATCAGGTGCTGCTTGTTTGCTTTTTTTCTTCCTGAGTGATAGCTTGTGCACTGCATGTCTTTGATGCTGTTTTGTCCCTAGCGTGTAGATTAAGTGCTGGCGAAGATATATGAGCACTAAGGATTTGTTCGATGTTCAATTTTGACTAAACTAAGCTATAACTTTAAAGAACGTAACCAGAGGTTGAACGGATCGTGCCTCGTCAAGAAGAAGGCATAATCTCCAAAGCAACCAAACTAGCCTCACTAACTTGATAAGTGCTGTAACATGTACATGATTCTGTTTTTTTCATGTTCAAGACAACCACAGTAAATTACAGATTGAGTTGCAATATGTGTCTGCTGTCCAATATGTCACCCCATTAGTTCGTCATTGACATTCTCAAATCAAAATTGAGTTATCTGTGGGTTATCATCGATGCACTTGGAACATGACCGTAGGTGATGCCCTCCTCAGCTTGTCCAGCAGTGTCCAGCGACTGATGACTCCAGTTTTGTGTTGGTTGATAAACTTCTTATGTGCGCACTAAGCCTCTTTTTTTCTGGATGTACCCCTCTTGCTGCCATCTCTTTCATATGAAAGAGTGACGTGGACTGTATTGGTTGACCATCTTCGACGACAGTAATGCTAGCCAGCCTGTCCGCTCTTTACTCAAATCAATAATACACTTTAAACAAATCACTTGAACAAACATTCACTCAGAATTACCTTTTCTTTGCGTCACAAAGTCGAACTTCTCATGTAAAGTATTAATTTTAAGATTGAGGGGAATGTACAAGACTCATGGCTATACATGAAGAAAGGATGGACAGTTTCTGCAGTTACAAATACAAGTGTATCGCAATGAAGTAAACAAAAAAAAAGTAGTTGTGCTTAGTGGACAATTTTGGGATGAATCTTATTCACGTTAGAAGAAACAAAGGTTGATTTCGGCGAGACTCGCTCATCAACATTCTAGACTACCAAAATAGTTCTTCATTTTCTTCACGTCCTTTAATAGTTCTTCGCGAATCGAAGGTGATATTAAGTTCTGTTTCTCGCCTTTCTAGCAGCTTCAACTTTTGACACTTGACGTTGTTGCTGCATTGTTTATTAATCTTGTTGGTCTATCTTACTCTGGCTCTTCGCCTTTCTCCTCTTTTAATATATGTTTGTAAGGTAAGAATTCATACCTTTGTCTCACCAAAAGGACAAACTATTTTATTTGTTGCTTCTATATAGATTAGGATTTATTCAATGCCTACTCATTTTCTTATGCTTGCTTGCTTTCGTTCGCCCGATGACTAAAGTATTCTAGAATTATGAATTAGATTGTAGAATTCCCCTTCGTCATCCGCCCTTAAAAGGACATTAAGTGGACGTCTCTGCGTTGTGTTGTGGTTTGCAGTGTAGCACTATCATATTTGCGCCTTTCGGCCCAACACATCCGACTTCAGCACGACATTTTTTAGTACCGGGTTGTCTTCCCTCATCGATCTCTGCTCGCTTGGCCAGACTAGACAGGTTAGTCTGTTACTAGAGGCACCACGGAGAGAGGGAGCAGGGTCTGGATAGTTCTGGTTCACCGATCCAGGTGCGAGCCAACAGCTGTGGATCGTTGATAACTTCCAGCTCTGGTGCTGGGAAGCGCGCCTTCGCCTCCTCATTTTCTTATGACATTATGTTTAATTCTGCATCTTCTTGTCAATCCAACCGCTTTTCTGAGACAGCTCATCTCTGTGCTGACAAGCATCCTTTTATGTCTATTCTGAAGTGACTATGTCTGAAACTGATAGCACAATGTTGAATTGAATATACTCAGCATTAGATGTTCCCTTGCTGTGATAGGTATTGTTTTCTGTTGAAGTATTGCTTATAGCGGGAGCCGCAATAGCTCAGTGGTTAGTGAACTGGACTACAAATGACAAGAGGTAGGCTACGATCCCAACCGACGGCTTCCGGGTTCACCCAGCCTTAAATGGGTACCAGATTTTTTTCCGAGAAAGTAAAGCCGCACGAGCGTAAGACCAACCACATTAACCCCAAAAATCATCTGTTGAAGGTCTATAAAAATTATGGTCCCTAACACTATATTCACTATACCCCACTTGGCGTGATGGGGCTCTTTACCTTGTTTACTATTGCTTATAAAAGTATTCCAATATTTGGTTTCTCTTGCTGCATCAGATGTTCTTTTTATTTATCGATTTTACCATCGTCAGAGAATATCGTTTCCAGATAAATGAAGTTCGTTATTAGTTTTATAATTGAGTGTTCTATAGCTATGTTGAACGTATAACATTTAAGTAATGAGATTATTACAACACCGATCATCAAACGAGATTAATACAACACCGTTCATCAAACGAGATTATTACAACACCGAGGATCAAATGATATTATTACTTACAACGCAGAGGATCAAAGGATATTATTGCAACACTGAGGATCGAAGGATATTATTGCAACACCGAGGATCAAAGGATATTATTACAACACCAAGGATTAAAGGATATTATTACAACACCGAGGATCAAATTATATTATTACAACACCAAGGATCACAGGATATTATTACAACACTGAGAATCAAAGGATATTATTACAACACCCAGGATCGAAGGATATTATTACAACACCAAGGATATTATTACAACACCGAGGATCAAAGGATATTATTACAACACCAAGGATCAAAGGATATTATTACAACACCGAGGATCAAAGGATATTATTACAACACCCAGGATCGAAGGATATTATTACAACACTGAGAATCAAAGGATATTATTACAACACCGATCATCAAATGAGATTATTACAACACCGAGGATCAAATGATATTATTACAATACCGAGCATCAAAGGAGATTATTACAACACTGAGAATCAAATGAGATAATTACAACATGGGTGATCAAAGGAGATTATTACAACACCGAAAATCCATAAGCCCCCTAATTTAATTCAAAAAACTTAGTCTGAATTTGAGCTTCGCTAAGAATTTAGCAGATACCCTAACCAATGAACCACATGTCTCAATTTATTAAATTGTTTATGCCACTGGTTCATAACGACAATCAACTTTCTATATTCTATATTTGTAGTTATTCAACCTCTACAACTACACAATGTTCTTGAATAATTCTTTCTGATGTTCACTCGTGTATTATCCATTCCGTGACGTTGGCATAACACTCAAATTGTCAGGTAGTCTGTCCTTCAGATACTACGACCGTCCACGTTGAAAAGGTTTCGCCCACGCATTGTGCTGACAAGCCAGAAGACTCGAACCTTAATCGGACGCCCAGCCGCTGAATCTGCAATAGCTACGACCACAGTCAAACATACAGGGATTTCCGGACATTCTTTAGCGGCAAACTCTACATTGGACCATATGACATACATGTTATTATGAAAACATTCTATCGGATCAGGTAAACTAAACTGCCATATTTTAGCAGGGAAGTCTACATTATTTTAAAACGGTCCAGTGGTTTTCTATTACATAAGTTATATTTATATATATATGTATAACAACACCCTATGTTACCGTAAACCTCCTGTTAGGAGAATTCTATACAGATACAATGCACAAGTCCAACAAGATGTACTCTTTCTTTTGCTAGGTTATTCAGCTATTTAAGTTTCTGCTTAATCTTTGACAAACCTTTTGTTTTCACGTAAAGTAAATACAGATGGGACACATTGAAACACGAGTATTTATCGGTGAGCTACTTCTCATTATGACATGATTTTTGCTAGTTCTCTTAGAAGCAAATTTGAAGACTTAAAAGTACGTAACTGAAAGGGAAAGAAAATAAAAATGTAAAAAACATGATCTTCAACATAGAAGATAGGGAAAGAAAAAATAAATAAAGAACAAAAACATGGTCCTCTAAAGCAGTGGTTCCCAAAGTGTGTGCCTCAGTACCAAGGAGCGAAGCAAAATTTTGGCAAGTTCGTGCCGCCGAGGTTATTGTCATGTGTCATTCTCAGTGCTTATGGTTAGAAGTAATAAAATGACAACCCGCACACAGCAGCGGTGGACGGTGGGTTCGAAACTGAGGAGGCCAGGACGTGAGATTGAACTTTCAGATTTACCTCTAACCTGACAATTTGTGACAGAGTTTACGCAAATTTCCTATTTAAAATAATTCATTCGATTATTGCAGTAACCTATACTGTAGAAAACAAACGATGAAGTTTTAAAACAGCTGAAAATAAAAAGAGAACTACTAAATATAATTAAGACAAGACAAATGAAATTTTTGGGGCATGTTAAAAGACACAACAGCCTACTAAAAGTAATATTGGAAGGGAAAATACAAGGTAAAAGATGCAGTGACAGACCAAGACTAACATAGACGAGTAACATCAAAAGATGGACAAGTCAATCTATGACAGCCTGCACCTTCAAAGCAAAAAAACATTAGTAGAATGGATCCATGGTAGCCAATTCGTTGCGGAGAAGGCACTCGATGATGATGATGATGATGATACTGAAGTACATTAATAACTCACAACTTTACAAATCCAGGAACAGTGTGTCAAATGTAAATATAAGTGTGAGAATTGATATTAACACATAGATTAGCGCACGATTCAACCAACGGAGTTTTGTACAGACTACACCAGAACAATGAAAATTACACGCGCAACACGATTCTCAATAACAATGACGTTGAACATGTATACACGCTGTGGCTGTATACTCGGTATAAAAAGGCGTTGAATCGTAATACCCAGTTCTTGTGGTTGAAATGCGACGACTATCTGAAAACGACCGCTACCAAGCTATTGTTATGTTGGAGACCGGAAAGAGCTCGCGGACCATTGCCATAAGGATAATGTGTCACCATAGCACTATTGTACGTCTGAATGAACGTTCCCAAACCACTGGCAGTACCCGTGATAGACTTCAGGATAGCCAACCACGAGCTACCACCCTTGTGCAAAACACCGTTTTGCCACTAATTAACATCTTGTACAGTTTTGTTAACGTTATATATATATATATATATATCAAGAGGAGGATTGGAATACTTGGTTACAACTGGCAAAATAGAAGAAAATAGAGAAAGTGGACAGAAAAAGAGAGAATATACTGGATAGGTTGGTGTCATGGCATGAAAAACAGTCAATAACAGAACTGATACGATGCACTGTTGATAGAAGATTATGGAAGGACATGATCGCCTACGCCAATCGGTATGGCACATGATGATATATATATATATATATATATATATATATATATATACATATATATATATATATATATATATATATATATATATATATATATATATATATATATATACGGCACAGCGCAGTGATTTAAGGAGTATTCAGTAAAACTGGCCTGCTATCGGTAAAAGAGGACAAAGCCTTCTTATTTGTTGAACGACTGTTGACATGGCAACCGTCGAGGTGATTGCTGATATGGTTTACCTAGTTCTCATACACATTGCAAGGTCGATATCGTTGTGTTGTAGTAGGTTTGATCTCAGTGAGACATTGAAACCTATTTATTAGTTCCTCTACCCGTCCCTCATCACGTCCTGCAGACAGATACAGTTCTCTTCCCCAATGATCCTTCTGAGATTTGAGAAGAATTTACTTGCATATTGCGAAACATTATCTAAGTCATCACATGTAAGCGATGTCTTCCGAGCCAACATCCATTTGTCCTGGGCTGTCACAAGGCTCACCATTGTCACCAGTTCTATTTAACGTGTAAACAATAACGATCACGGCCCAACAGCTGGATGGGAGGGGAAGAACTATGACCTTTGCTGATGATATTCTGGTATTTCGACAGGGAAGAGACAGACGGGGAATCGCCTCCACAATGCAAGACGAACTCGATCGCATTTCTTCCTGGTGTAGGGTTTCAGGTGCCTTGGTTAATCCTAATAAAGCATCAGTTTCATGGTTCTCCCTTAACAATCATATCGTTAATACGACCACACCGGTAGTACGAATGGGAGCTGATGAGGTGACCAGGGACAAGTTGATGACATACCTCGGAGTTAAGTTTGATCGCAGCCTGTGTTTTCGGGACCACGTCGACCATGTGATAACAAAATCCCGCAAAGGATTAGCCGCCTTGAAGGTCATGGCAGTTGCCAACATCGAGCAGAAGCTACTTACTCTTCTGTTCCAGGGATTAGTCCTCGCACCAATCGAGTATGCCCTGGCCATTTTTACTGTCAGTACGACTCAAATTGATAGGCTGGAGAAATACAAAATGAAGCTATGCGCATTATCCTGGGATGTACGAGGGACACTCCCTGAGTAGCAATTAGGTATCTTCTTGACTTTCCAACCATGGATGACAGAATCAAGATCTGGAGAGCACGAGCATACCTGAAGATTAGTACAGATACAGAGCATCCATTGCACCACGTGCTCAACACAGAGAAAGGTACCAGGCTAAAAAGAGGCAAATCATGGGTGGGCCGGGCAGAAGATGTCATCAAACAGGTCTGTGGGCTTACCAATATCAGCGTTGGTGAGGAGTGGATACCGGTGCCTACGTCATTCAAGGGGACTTTCTCATGTATTGTCACACTCGACAGGAAAAGTAGGGAACAGAACCCGGTCGTGGTTAATGCTGAGGTCAAAGGTCTCATCTGCGATAATACCGATGAGAAAGATGCAGTCATCTATACAGACGGATCTGTAAGACGACACGAAAGAAGTGCATGGGTATTTACAGCACGCTCGGCAGGCAGAATAGCCAAGGAAGACAGTGGTGCATACGCCATGACCACGAGTAGCATGACAATGGAGGTGATGGCAGTGACCAAGGCATTCAAATGGTTAGAGTCAAAAGCCTACATCCACGCATGTATACTGAGTGATTCGATGAGCATGATAAAAAAAAAGTGGAGGCGGGCTTTGTACGCATACAATGGGTAGAGTCGTTGCAGAAATCCAAAATACGTAAGGTCACCTTTGTCTATGTCCCTGGACATGCGGGAGTACGGGGAAATGAGAGAGCGGGCAGGTTGGCTAGCTGCGCTGTCGTTGAGGACGGGCAACCGATGGATCGGGCGGACATGATCAATGCCCTTCGAGATGTGGGAAGAGCACAGGACTTCGACAAACACAGATCAACGTCACTTCTTCGGATGATGGAAATGGGAGTTAAGATGGGCACAGCCAGAAATGAGAAACTTGGTGGCCGTGTAAGAAGACTTATGAACCAACATAGAACTGGAGTCGTCAGTCGCTGGACACTGAGGGAATTGCTGAGGTGGGGATCTGAGCACCTATGGACATGTTCGGAGTGCAATGATGATGACCCGCAAATAACTCAATAACTCAATGTAAACGATGTCAGTTGACCTACATAGGCGAATCAGGACGCCGCCCCCTTAGACCGATGCCGAGAAAATCTGTATGACATCTCACGGGATGCTGGCACCCCTATAGCATCCCACTTCAACATTCAAGGCCATCAACGTAAGGCAGATATTCTAGTTATTGGCCTGGTATTATGTTCTTCTGACAGCCGCAGCCGATACACTTTAGATACTCATCTGATCGCACGTATGGGTTGCCTCACCCCACGGGGCATCAATGTATCCCTGCCTCACCGGTAACCTCTCTATCTCCCCACTTTCCTCCCCTTTTCCCTTTTAACTCCCTTCTCCCCTCCATTCCCCCGTCTCTCTTTCCCCTTTTTCCCTACTCTGCTCTGGTTTTGGCCCCCTGCCACCAGATGTAATCACCTCTGGCTATTTTCTGGGTCTGTACTACATATCTTGATAATCCTCTACCACGCCACACTTATCGCAAAGGCGTCTGAAGAATGTCTAGCTAATTCGTTTGCTTTCACACTCCTCAATATCCCTCTGAGTATCTGCTTCTGCTAGACAGACTTGGTACTTTTTTACTATATAAATGATTTTCTATAGCTATTTATCATCTTCTATATCTCTTCCGGAGACACAATAACTTAATATGAACTCTTTCAGTACAGAAGGTTTTTATCAATCTAGCGGTAGAGATTTCAGACACAAAATTGTTTTTCATATTTTTAAATATTAATCTACTTGTTTATATGTATGTAACACTTAGCATATATATGAGTTTTTAGATAACTAAATAAGGAATTATATTTCACCTATACCAAGATGATACAAGACCTATGAAAAGAATATGATGAGTTTACACTAATCAAATTGAGAGTGATGCACTGTGCGGCTAAACGTCCATGACCGAAATTGGAATGACGCATGGTGCGTCGCAAGGTACTGGAAGAATTTTAATAATATTTTTTTAGCAACATTAAATCATATTTATATCTTCATTTTTGCTGAACTTCATTTCTATACCTAAACTGTTAACCTACTCAAACATGAATACAAGAACCAGAATTTACCAGACTTATCGCAACTGCCATGATGGCAGAGTAGGTGCATGATCAGCAGGGGAAGGTAGTCGCGTGTTAAAATTTTGGGAACCACTGGTCATTGCTAGCTCTCAAGCTGAACACTTTTCTAGCGCTGTACCTTACCTCCTCTTTCAAAATGCAATCTCAATTGAGTGTACAGTGGTCTTAAATGTCAGGAAAGAGTTCAGTAACTTAGAGGTAAGACATTGGTCTCTGGACAATAGGTCCCGGATGTGGATCCCGCCGCAGGCCGTGGGAATTTTTCCCTTCTGTCACGTGGTTTTCTTCGTGGCCTTACCCTCCTCTCGTCTCTGAGTAGTGAGATCATAGCTCTAGCCTTCTCGAGAACCAACGAAAAACTGGAGATAATGTGTCCACTCTGCACACGTTAAAGAATTCGTGGCAGCTAAACGTTAGAAAACGTTAGCTAAAAGAAGTTGATGCCCGTATCAAATTGTTAAGGAATTAAAATCTCACCATGCGAAGACGCAGGAACCGCGACTTGTCGTAAACTAGCGATACGACCAATTAATAGGCGAACGCTGCAACAATAAAAATGTCCAGGCATAAAGACACCAACAATTTACCAAGAATGTTTGTGGGAGGTGTTAACTTGCTTCATAAAGAAGAGGAATACTAAAATAATTTAATTAAACACTTTTATCAAGAACAAAGCAATGGAAAAACATCAATTATAACAGCAATGGCGATCATGGTAGTTTACAGTTCATCATTGTCACAGTTGATATCATCGTAATCTTGACACACCCATTGGTGCTTCTAGCAGCTAACGTGTGTGTACATTGACTGCTCTCATGGCTGACTGGCCACATACACAGCTTGCCCTTGTCGATCGCCTTACTTGTTTGACGTTGTATATCAAACCGTTGCAATCTCCAAATTGTAATCTCACTTCCGACAATGTTTTGGTTATCGACCTGGATCCTAGGTGCAAGAGCAATAAGAAAAGTAACTTCTAATGAGATTAAATGTGTTAGACAAATGACAGGAAACAGTCTGAGAGATAAGATCAGAAATGAAGAGCTGAGAAAAAAAGTTAGGAATTGCCCCCGCCATAAAATATAAAAGGAAACAACAGATACAATGGTCAGGCCACGTGACAAGGCAGAAAGATCAAAACATAACACAACGAGCCTTCAGCAAACGTTCTGAGAACACCAGACCCAAGGGTCGACCACTAAAAAAGATGGATCGTTGGAATATTAGAAGCACTAGGAAACATAACAGCAGCAGAGGCGAACAGAAGAGCAAAAGACCGCAAATTATATCTCCCGGAAGGGCAGATGAGAAAGGAAAGAAGAACTTCCGTCAATCCGACAAAATTGTACTCTCATACCGACAATGCAAGTACTCTCACTTCCGACAATTCGACAACTCGACAATGCAATTGTACTCTCACTACCGACATTGCAATCACTACCGACAATGCATTGTACTCTCACTTCCGACAATTCGACAAAATGTGGACAAAATTGTACTCTCACTTCCGACAATCCGACAAAATTGTACTCTCACTGCCGACAATCCGACAAAACTCACTGTTGTTCACTCTCACTGCCGACAATCCGACAAAATTGTACTCTCACTGCCGAGTGTTCACTCTCACTGCTTTACCTTGAGTGATTACCTTTTCAATCTCTAAAACACCTGAAGCCAGCTTGTGAGGACTTTCGTTGTGAATAAGGTTTGCGTGAACTACCGTCTGAAGTCTTCGTTCCCTCAACTTCATGTTTAGTTTTGGAAACCAAAAAAAATCGCTTGGTCCGGTCAATGGCGAGGAGAGGCACTTCAATGATGATGTCACCAAAAATCGTCGATTTTGGAGAGCAGCAATGGGCTTGCGTAGTGTGGTTAAGAAGATTGTTTTGTTCCACCATTTGTCTCGTTGTATTATGCTCACATTCTCTCGTACTCGTCTCATGACCTCAAAATACGAAGCAGAATAAAATTGTTTGACCCGGATGCACAATTTCACTACGAAAATTGCTTTTTTTTTTACCTGACTTAAACATTTTAACATGGAATTAATGTTGCTCCTGATTTGTCTCGCTCTGTTCAGTCGAGATGATGGCGGTCATTCTGTGGACTTCTTTGTTTTTATGTCGTAGATAGATTCTTGGAAGTGTCAACATAATGGTATGTGAAAGATGGTTGGGATCATTAGCAGCATGCCCTTTCAGGTTCGAACAAATATAGATGACTTATTCTTTATGGTCAGCGCTGAAAAGTATGTCACAAACTTTGATACGAAGCACTGCATCATCAAATCCTATGTTAACAATTTTATGACAACTTTCATGGCCGACCTCCTCTAGCGCACTGACTTCATCAATGCTTCGACGACGAACTTTGCAGATAATGCGCCGCACTTTCTCAACTATTTCTGATGTTGATCTGAACAAATAGTAGACCTAGGCACTCTTTATTATCTATCTATAGTCTACCCATCCCGCTCCTGCTGCACTTAAACATGGAAAACTACTCAAATGTCATAGAACGGCTCAAATACTGTTACGGAAAAGTTCTCTTCGATATTTCGTAACACTCTGTAACCGTTTGTCTTAAGTGTAAACATAACTGGATGCAAAAGTGCAGTTCATGGAAATGCACCATGTCTCAAATGGAAAATAGCGCCAAAGACGCGAGTTAAATAATGTTTTAGCGTCACTTCCGTTGCACACATAAAATTCATTTCATCGCACTTCACACTCATACAATGACGATCAAGATCGAAGCAATAATAATACATTTTTGAAAGGGGAAAGGCGTCCGCATAAGACAAATTATATGAAATGAATATTAGTATGAACGGATTCGAAGCGATAGATCAACGACTAATTTCAGAGGAACACGTATGTTTACAACGCTCAGAAACATCCACAAATAATCAACAACAGAATAGACAAAGAACAATAGATACTATAATACGCAGCAGAAATGTGAAGAATGAACCATAGGATAGAAAGCCGACTTTAGAAAATTCGACGGTCGCTGTCTTAAGAAGATTCTAAAAATCCGTTGGTATCAACACATCAAAACAAAGAGGTTGCCAGAAGATTAGGCATTAACAATGTCAATCAAGAAGCGATAAGAAGACGTTAGAAATGGCTAGACCGTGTCCTACGAATGGAACGAACCAGACATCCGCATCAAGTTTTAGCTTGGACACCATCTGGTATATGAATGAGAGGCAGACCAGACATGGCGATGGACCGTACATGATGAAATGAAAGAGGCCGACAAGTCATGGTGAGAGTTGTCCATGCTTGCTCCAGACCGGATTTGACGGTGATCTCTTGTGAGTGCCCAATGCTCCGATCGGAGTTCAGAACATAAAGAAGAATGAACAACAGGAAACACAAAGAACAAAAACAGCCGGAAGTGGATCGAACCCGCACACCTCGATACAAAGCCTTGTCACGAGAGACTTGAGTTACAGCATGTTGTTCTTTAGAGCGAGTGTTCGATCTCAACCGACGGCTTCCGGGTTCTATCTATCTATTGACCTTTCGAGCCGTAACCGGCCCATAGGGCGTAGACCAAGATACACCTTCTCCTATATGAATTTTTGTTCTAGCAGTTTCCTTTTAAAGATATTTTATCAAATCTCGCCATCTGTCTCTGTTCTGTGCAAGCAGTTCTATCTCATTGAGGGAGCAGATTCCTGCTGCTCTTGCCTCTCTCATCAATGTTCTTCTCAGTGTCTCCCTGGGTCTTCCTCTTTTTCTTTTACCTGTTGTTTCCCATATGAGGGCTTGCTTTGCTATTCGATTATTATCTCTTCTCATCACATGTCCAACGTATGACCATCGTCTTTTCTTTATTACTGAAGATATTAGTGGTTGATTGGCGATTTCTCTAATTTCCTCGTTTGTTTTGAAAGGGTTCACCCAGTCTTAAATGGGTACCGGATTTTTTCTTAGAACGTAAAGCGGCACGGGCGTAATACCGATCACATTACCCCAAAAATCATGTGCTGAAGGTCTGTAAAACTTATGGTCACTAACACCATATTCACTATACGCCACTTGGCTTGACTTTACTTTACTTTACTTTTTACAGCCTAGATGACATAGTTTGAGGGTAGATAGATTGTGCTTTGTCTATAAAAAAAAACAGTTTAAAATGTAAGTACTTGTAGACCCATAATGTCCCTCTATTAACGTCATTATTGCATTGCTTTTTTGACGGAAATTGTTGCCCGTCAGATACCTTCACTTCAAGGTGTTTTATACTATTATTCAAGAAAGCGATCGAAACATAAATTTCAGTTAAGAAAGATCTGCCCTGATAAAAAAAAAAATATCTAAAATCAAAGTCTAGTGAAGACATAGCATACCAATGCTATCACAGTGGGCTCGATGTGTGGTTAAGACAGACAAGATCAGACATCAGACTCTGGACAAGAATAATCCGGGTTTGAATCCTACCTATGGCAGTGAGAATATATCACTTCGAGTCGGTGGTTTCTTTGTGATTTTATAATTCCGTAGTTCTCTGGGTATCAAATCCGTTTCTAGCAAAACAAACACAGGAGGTCCTGTGCGCACTCTGCACATTTTAAAGAACCTTTGGCCGTTGAAAATAAAAAATAATATACTTAAATAGCCTCTTTAAAAAAATGTAAAGAGCCCCCGTTACGCCAAGTGGCGTATAGGGAATATGGCGTTAGTGACTATAAATTATACAGACCTTCAGCACATGATTTTTGGGGTAATGTGGTCGGTATTCAGCCCGTGCCGCTTTACTTTCCCAGAAAAAATCCGGTACCCATTTAAGGCTGGGTGAACCCGGAAGCCGTCGGTTGGGATCGAACCCTACCTCTTGTTCTTTGTAGTCCAGTTTATTAACCACTGAGCTATCGCGGCTTCCTTAAATGGCTTCTACCACGGGTAACATTGATAGGGAAAATTGTAACTTAAAAAACGTCAAAGCTCTCTTTAAAACATGAGAGCACATGTGAAGTCGGAGAATATCTGCCTCTACGGCGAGGGACATCTGATCACATGGATGTCGGTGTGAAAAATAGAAAAAAGTGATATTCACTCCAAATTCAATCTTTCGGGACTTTGCTAAAGATATAAAGTTGGTGCACGAACGCAAATAAAACCGATCCTATTATCCCACAAATCATGTGCTGAAGGTCTGTAAAAATTTTGGTCACTAATACAATACTCCCTCCCTATATGCTACTTGGCGTGACGGGGCTCTTTACTTTTCTTTCTTTTTTTTTTTTATTAACGAACGAAAGAAAATAACAATAATAATTCTTCTCAAAGGGAAGATTTGGTTATGCTTTTGCATACTACGCCTCGGGGAGAGGCATGAAAGTCTTCCTTTGTCTTTCTCAATTTACCTTTCAGCGTAGAAATCATAAATAGTTTGTAGTATCTTGAACTTGGCCCCTTACTCTGTTAAGCATTTTTGTTTTCAACTTGATGATGGGCTCGGCCTCCCCCCCCCCCCCCCCTGGAGTAGGACACGATATTCCCTCAAAAGAAGTAAGCAGAAGAAAGACGTTCAGCAGATATTTTGAGACAAATTTGATGAAGGACTGACGATAAACGTCTTCATGTGAAGTGGGCATGAACGACTTCCAAGAGATAGACAAGACTAGATGGCAATAATAATAATTGTTTTAATATTATATTGTCTTTATTATTGCGAAGTTCATCTTCATTTTATTGATTTATTTGCTTGGAGAAAGAGAGAAGATTGGGTGAAGATAATGAGCTCGCAGTGCGCGGAACAAAATGTTTACTAAAACTGTAAATCTGAAAATTTCTGTCTGAAAATGTAAATCCATAGCCTTATTTGAGAGGATGAAGATCAAGACGCCTACCAGTAACGGGTTAAAAGTAGGCAGCAACTAAATGGGTGCGTCATGATCGGCGAACAACAAAGCTATCAAGAGCCTACTCCACCACCCAGTAGTGCACTTGAAACAGACTAGCCAGTCCGACTAAGTGAGGAAGGATGCGGAAATGTCGGTCTGAAGTTGGATGTGTTAGGCTGAAAGGATATCACGGCTTTTCTGCAAACCAAACGACGTCTAGTTAATGTCATTCTATGGACGTGCGAAAAAGAGGAATGGTCGACGGGTGAATAGGAGAAAAGAAAGAAAGAAAGGAAGGAAAGAAAGAAAGAAAGAAAGAAAGAAAAAGAAAGAAAGAAAGAAAGAAAGAAAGAAAGAAAGAAAGAAAGAAAGAAAGAAAGAAAGAAAGAAAGAAAGAAAGAAAGAAGAAAGAAAGAAAGAAAGAAAAAGAAAGAAAGAAAGAAAGAAAGAAAGAAAGAAAGAAAGAAAGAAAAAGAAAGAAAGAAAGAAAGAAAGAAAGAAAGTGAAGACTTTCTTCAGCCGAAACTGCTTGAAGTGCCTCTCGGTAAACTTTCGAAACTTAATGATTACAGAACGACAAAATGAATTTGAAAAAAAAATATATATCTTTACAACACATATTACCATTGCTGGTGTATGTCGTGGACTCTCACAACAGGGATAAAGGCCGCATGGTCAAAGCAGTCGCCACAACGTGTGAGACTCAGTATTTTTATTTCACCACCGATAGAAAAAATCCTTTCCGCCTGCCGCGAGTTTCGAACACCGTACCCCGGCTTTTCAGTGTGTGAAAGAGTGTATTTAGTCGCTGGACCACGCGCTCCTCTAATGCGTTATGAGATAAACGATAATTAGCCAAAATGGAAAGTGTGATAGAAATAGAGGTAGAAAGGGCGGAAATATGTTGGATGGCTTTGGCCACGTGCACGGAAAAAGATCAACAGTGGAGCTATTAAACAGCGCACAAGATCAACGGTGGAGCTATTAAACATCGCACAAGATCAACGGTGGAGCTATTAAACAGCGCATAAGATCAACGGTGCAGCTATTAAACATCGCACAAGATCAACAGTGGAGCTATTAAACATCGCATAAGATCAACGGTGGAGCTATTAAACAACGCACAAGATCAACGGTGGAGCTATTAAACAACGCACAAGATCAACGGTGGAGCTATTAAACAGCGCACAAGATCAACTGTGGAGCTATTAAACAGCGCATAAGATCAACGGTGGAGCTATTAAACAGCGCATAAGATCAACGGTGGAGCTATTAAACAGCGCATAAGATCAACGGTGGAGCTATTAAACAACGCACAAGATCAACGGTGGAGCTATTAAACAGCGCACAAGATCAACTGTGGAGCTATTAAACAGCGCACAAGATCAACGGTGGAGCTATTAAACAGCGCACAAGATCAACGGTGGAGCTATTAAACAGCGCACAAGATCAACTGTGGAGCTATTAAACAGCGCATAAGATCAACGGTGGAGCTATTAAACAGCGCATAAGATCAACGGTGGAGCTATTAAACAACGCACAAGATCAACGGTGGAGCTATTAAACAGCGCACAAGATCAACTGTGGAGCTATTAAACAGCGCACAAGATCAACGGTGGAGCTATTAAACAGCGCACAAGATCAACGGTGGAGCTATTAAACAGCGCACAAGATCAACGGTGGAGCTATTAAACAGCGCATAAGATCAACGGTGGAGCTATTAAACATCGCATAAGATCAACGGTGGAGCTGTTAAACGGCGCGCACAAGATCAACGGTGGAGCTATTAAACAGCGCATAAGATCAACGGTGGAGCTATTAAACAGCGCACAAGATCAACGGTTGAGCTATTAAACATCGCATAAGATCAACGGTGGAGCTGTTAAACGGCGCATAAGATCAACAGTGGAGCTATTAAACAGCGCACAAGATCAACGGTGGAGCTATTAAACAGCGCATAAGATCAACGGTGGAGCTATTAAACGGCGCACAAGATCGACAGTGGAGCTATTAAACGGCGCACAAGATCAACAGTGGAGCTATTAAACCGCGCATAAGATCAACGGTGGAGCTATTAAACATCGCACAAGATCAACGGTGGATCTATTAAACATCGCACAAGATCAACGGTGGAGATATTAAACATCGCACAAGATCAACGGTGGAGCTATTAAACAACGCACAAGATCAACGGTGGAGCTATTAAACATCGCACAAGATCAACGGTGGAGCTATTAAACAACGCACAAGATCAACGGTGGAGCTATTAAACAGCGCACAAGATCAACGGTGGAGCTATTAACAACGCACAAGATCAACGGTGGAGCTATTAAACATCGCACAAGATCAACGGTGGAGCTATTAAACAGCGCATAAGATCAACGGTGCAGCTATTAAACATCGCATAAGATCAACAGTGGAGCTATTAAACATCGCATAAGATCAACGGTGGAGCTATTAAACATCGCACAAGATCAACGGTGGAGCTATTAAACAGCGCATAAGATCAACGGTGCAGCTATTAAACATCGCACAAGATCAACAGTGGAGCTATTAAACATCGCATAAGATCAACGGTGGAGCTATTAAACAACGCACAAGATCAACGGTGGAGCTATTAAACAACGCACAAGATCAACGGTGGAGCTATTAAACAGCGCACAAGATCAACTGTGGAGCTATTAAACAGCGCATAAGATCAACGGTGGAGCTATTAAACAGCGCATAAGATCAACGGTGGAGCTATTAAGCAGCGCATAAGATCAACGGTGGAGCTATTAAACAACGCACAAGATCAACGGTGGAGCTATTAAACAGCGCACAAGATCAACTGTGGAGCTATTAAACAGCGCACAAGATCAACGGTGGAGCTATTAAACAGCGCACAAGATCAACGGTGGATCTATTAAACAGCGCACAAGATCAACTGTGGAGCTATTAAACAGCGCATAAGATCAACGGTGAGCTATAAAAACAGCGCATAAGATCAACGGTGGAGCTATTAAACAACGCACAAGATCAACTGTGGAGCTATTAAACAGCGCACAAGATCAACGGTGGAGCTATTAAACAGCGCACAAGATCAACGGTGGAGCTATTAAACAGCGCATAAGATCAACGGTGGAGCTATTAAACATCGCATAAGATCAACGGTGGAGCTGTTAAACGGCGCACAAGATCAACGGTGGAGCTATTAAACAGCGCATAAGATCAACGGTGGAGCTATTAAACAGCGCACAAGATCAACGGTTGAGCTATTAAACATCGCATAAGATCAACGGTGGAGCTGTTAAACGGCGCATAAGATCAACAGTGGAGCTATTAAACAGCGCATAAGATCAATGGTGGAGCTATTAAACAGCGCATAAGATCAACGGTGGAGCTATTAAACGGCGCACAAGATCGACAGTGGAGCTATTAAACGGCGCACAAGATCAACAGTGGAGCTATTAAACCGCGCATAAGATCAACGGTGGAGCTATTAAACATCGCACAAGATCAACGGTGGATCTATTAAACATCGCACAAGATCAACGGTGGAGATATTAAACATCGCACAAGATCAACGGTGGATCTATTAAACAACGCACAAGATCAACGGTGGAGCTATTAAACATCGCACAAGATCAACGGTGGAGCTATTAAACAACGCACAAGATCAACGGTGGAGCTATTAAACAGCGCATAAGATCAACGGTGGAGCTATTAAACATCGCACAAGATCAACGGTGGAGCTATTAAACAGCGCACAAGATCAACGGTGGAGCTATTAAACATCGCATAAGATCAACGGTGGAACTGTTAAACGGCGCATAAGATCAACGGTGGAGCTATTAAACATCGCATAAGATCAACGGTGGAACTGTTAAACATCGCACAAGATCAACGGTAGAGCTATTAAACAGCGCACAAGATCAAAGGTGGAGCTACTAAACATCGCACAAGATCAACTATGAAGTTATTAAACAGCGCACAAGATCAACGATGGAACTGTTAAACGGCGCACAAGATCAACGGTGGAGCTATTAAACGGCGCACAAGATCAACAGTGGAGCTATTAAACAGCGCATAAGATCAACGGTGGAGCTATTAAACATCGCACGAGATCAACGGTGCAGCTATTAAACGGCGCACAAGATCAACGGTGGAGCTATTAAACAGCGCACAAGATCAACGGTGGAGCTATTAAACAGCGCACAAGATCAACTGTGGAGCTATTAAACATCGCACAAAATCAACGGTGGAGCTATTAAACAGCGCACAAGATCAACGGTGGAGCTATTAAACATCGCATAAGATCAACGGTGGAACTGTTAAACGGCGCACAAGATCAACGGTAGAGCTATTAAACAACGCACAAGATCAACTGTGGAGCTATTAAACATCGCATAAGATCAACGGTGGAACTGTTAAACGGCGCATAAGATGAACTGTGGAACTATTAAACATCGCACAAGATCGACAGTGGAGCTATTAAACGGCGCACAAGATTAACGGTGGAGCTATTAAACAGCGCATAAGATCAACGGTGGAGCTATTAAACATCGCACAAGATCAACGGTGGAGATATTAAACATCGCACAAGATCAACGGTGGAGCTATTAAACAACGCACAAGATCAACGGTGGAGCTATTAAACATCGCACAAGATCAACGGTGGAGCTATTAAACAACGCACAAGATCAACGGTGGAGCTATTAAACAGCGCACAAGATCAACGGTGGAGCTATTAAACATCGCACAAGATCAACGGTGGAGCTATTAAACATCGCACAAGATCAACGGTGGAGCTATTAAACAGCGCATAAGATCAACGGTGCAGCTATTAAACATCGCATAAGATCAACAGTGGAGCTATTAAACATCGCATAAGATCAACGGTGGAGCTATTAAACATCGCACAAGATCAACGGTGGAGCTATTAAACAGCGCATAAGATCAACGGTGCAGCTATTAAACATCGCACAAGATCAACAGTGGAGCTATTAAACATCGCATAAGATCAACGGTGGAGCTATTAAACAACGCACAAGATCAACGGTGGAGCTATTAAACAACGCACAAGATCAACGGTGGAGCTATTAAACAGCGCACAAGATCAACTGTGGAGCTATTAAACAGCGCATAAGATCAACGGTGGAGCTATTAAACAGCGCATAAGATCAACGGTGGAGCTATTAAGCAGCGCATAAGATCAACGGTGGAGCTATTAAACAACGCACAAGATCAACGGTGGAGCTATTAAACAGCGCACAAGATCAACTGTGGAGCTATTAAACAGCGCACAAGATCAACGGTGGAGCTATTAAACAGCGCACAAGATCAACGGTGGATCTATTAAACAGCGCACAAGATCAACGGTGGAGCTATTAAACAGCGCATAAGATCAACGGTGGAGCTATAAAACAGCGCATAAGATCAACGGTGGAGCTATTAAACAACGCACAAGATCAACTGTGGAGCTATTAAACAGCGCACAAGATCAACGGTGGAGCTATTAAACAGCGCACAAGATCAACGGTGGAGCTATTAAACAGCGCATAAGATCAACGGTGGAGCTATTAAACATCGCATAAGATCAACGGTGGAGCTGTTAAATGGCGCACAAGATCAACGGTGGAGCTATTAAACAGCGCACAAGATCAACGGTGGAGCTATTAAACATCGCATAAGATCAACGGTGGAGCTGTTAAACGGCGCATAAGATCAACAGTGGAGCTATTAAACAGCGCATAAGATCAATGGTGGAGCTATTAAACAGCGCATAAGATCAACGGTGGAGCTATTAAACGGCGCACAAGATCGACAGTGGAGCTATTAAACGGCGCACAAGATCAACAGTGGAGCTATTAAACCGCGCATAAGATCAACGGTGGAGCTATTAAACATCGCACAAGATCAACGGTGGATCTATTAAACATCGCACAAGATCAACGGTGGAGATATTAAACATCGCACAAGATCAACGGTGGAGCTATTAAACAACGCACAAGATCAACGGTGGAGCTATTAAACATCGCACAAGATCAACGGTGGAGCTATTAAACAACGCACAAGATCAACGGTGGAGCTATTAAACAGCGCATAAGATCAACGGTGGAGCTATTAAACATCGCACAAGATCAACGGTGGAGCTATTAAACAGCGCACAAGATCAACGGTGGAGCTATTAAACATCGCATAAGATCAACGGTGGAACTGTTAAACGGCGCATAAGATCAACGGTGGAGCTATTAAACATCGCATAAGATCAACGGTGGAACTGTTAAACATCGCACAAGATCAACGGTAGAGCTATTAAACAGCGCACAAGATCAAAGGTGGAGCTACTAAACATCGCACAAGATCAACTATGAAGTATTAAACAGCGCACAAGATCAACGATGGAACTGTTAAACGGCGCACAAGATCAACGGTGGAGCTATTAAACGGCGCACAAGATCAACAGTGGAGCTATTAAACAGCGCATAAGATCAACGGTGGAGCTATTAAACATCGCACGAGATCAACGTGGAGCTATTAAACGGCGCACAAGATCAACGGTGGAGCTATTAAACAGCGCACAAGATCAACGGTGGAGCTATTAAACAGCGCACAAGATCAACTGTGGAGCTATTAAACATCGCACAAAATCAACGGTGGAGCTATTAAACAGCGCACAAGATCAACGGTGGAGCTATTAAACATCGCATAAGATCAACGGTGGAACTGTTAAACGGCGCACAAGATCAACGGTAGAGCTATTAAACAACGCACAAGATCAACGGTGGAGCTATTAAACATCGCATAAGATCAACGGTAGAGCTATTAAACAGCGCACAAGATCAACGGTGGAGCTATTAAACAGCGCACAAGATCAACGGTTGAGCTATTAAACAGCGCACAAGATCAACGGTAGAGCTATTAAACAGCGCATAAGATCAACGGTGGAGCTATTAAACAGCGCACAAGATCAACGCGGAACGGTGGAGCTATTAAACAGCGCACAAGATCAACGGTGGAGCTGTTAAACATCGCACAAGATCAACGGTGGAGCTATTAAACAGCGCACAAGATCAACGGTGGAGCTATTAAACATCGCACAAGATCAACGGTGGAGCTGTTAAACGATGCACAAGATCAACGTTGGAACGGTTAAACGGCGCACAAGATCAACGGTGGGACTGTTAAACGGCGCACAAGATCAACGGTTATAAAGGGACATGATGTCAAACGTCATTCACCATTAACCAAACGTCATTCACCATTAACCAAACGTCATTCACCATTAACCAAACGTCATTCACCATTAACCAAACGTCATTCACCATTAACCAAACGCCGTATCTATGACGCAACAGTTCACTTACTACAAAGGTTTTTATTTTGTTATAATTGTAAATGTTATGATAAAATTAAATAGATTTGATTAATATCCATCAATAAATCAAAGTATACCAGATCTTCAGATGCCTGGTCTATTATGATTTTCTCAGTCTATCACCTAACGTCGTCATGCTGATCATCTTCCTCTCTTTCCTTCCTTATTTGCCTTTCAGCGTCGAGGGGAGATATAAATTGCGGTCTTTAGTCCTCCTGTTCGCCTCTGCTCCAGTTATGTTACCTAGTGTTTCTAATATTCCATCGATCCATCTTTTCCGTGGTCGACCCTTGGGTCTGGTATTCTCGCAACGTTTAATGAAGGCTCGTTGTGTTGTGTTTTGATTACTCATGCTGATAAGTTAAGTATTCGTGTAATTTTTGTTTTGTTTTATCTGACTAAGGTCTTGGCCGAACGTCGTTGTTTGCCTTGTCTCTACATAGATATGGCTGCTTAATATCATTTTATATTTATTTTCCTACTATTTTCTAGTTTTATGGAATATGCAATGCAAAGATGAAAAAGACTAAAGCTATGATCATAAAGAAAGAAAATTCCCAAGACATACAATATAGGCAAATATCAAAGTTGAAGGAATACATCTGGAGACAGTTCAGAACTACAACTACCTGGGACATACTATAACCAGTGATGGAAAATGTACAACTGAAATAAACAAAAGAATAGGTATGGCAAAAAGTAATTTTAACGCCATGAAAAAATATACTAACATAAAAACAAATAACGCCAAGGCTAAAACTAAGAATAGCAAAGTGTTACATCTCAATATTCCTGTATGGTGCAGAAACATGGACATTAGACAAGAAAACATAACAGAAAAGTGAAGCCTTTAAATTGTGGATTTATAGAAGAATAGGAAGAATTGGATAGAAAGAAATTAAAACAAACGATGAAGTTTTAAAACAACTAAAAATGAAAAGAACTACTAAACACAATTCAAAAAAGACAAATGAGATTGTTGGGGCATGTTAAAAGACACAGTAGCCTACTAAAAGTAATATTGGAAGGGAAAATTCTAGGTAAAAAAGGCAGAGCCCGACCAAGACTAACATGGACGAGTAACATCAAAAGATGGACAAGCCAGTCTATGACAATCTGCACCATCAAAGCAAGAGACAGTGTGGAAAGGCGCTCCATGGTAGCCAACCTTCGATGCGGAGACGGCACTCAGTGCATGAATGAAAGGTGATAGAGTTTCAGTAAACATTTTATTAGGAAGAAAAAAAAATACTGAATGTATGTTTAATGCGACGTTTACTTAACACCCTTGTAGTGAATGGAATATGTAAATTCATATCCTTATTTGAGGGGGGGGGGGGGGAGAGACCAAGACGCCTACCAGTAACGGGCTAAAAGTAGGCAGCAATTAGCAGGGTGCGGCATGATCGGCGAACAAGAAAGCTATCAAGAGCCTACTCCACCACCCAGTAGTGTTCTTGAAACAGACTAGCCAGTCCGGCTAAGTGAGGAATGATCCGGACGCCGTTCTGAAGTTGGATGGATGGTGTTAGGCTGAAACGATATCACGGCTTTTCTGCAAACCAAACGACGTCTAGTTAATGTCATTCTAAGAGAGAAATAAAGAAAGAAAGAAAGAAAGAAAGAAAGAAAGAAAGAAAGAAAGAAAGAAAGAAAGAAAGAAAGAAAGAAAGAAAGAAAGAAAGAAAGAAAGAAAGAAAGAAAGAAAGAAAGAAAGAAATAAAGAAAGAAAGAAAGGAAAGAAATAAGAAAGAAAAAAGAAAGGAAAGAAAGAAGAAAGAAAGAAAGAAAGAAAGAAAGAAAGAAAGGAAAGAAAGAAAGGAAGAAAGAAAGAAAGACAGAAAGAAAGAAAGAAAGAATGAAAGAAAGAAAGAAAGAAAGAAAGAAAGAAAGAAAGAAAGAAAGAAAGAAAGAAAGAAGGAAGAAAGAAAGAAAGAAAGAAAGAAAGAAAAAGAAAGAAAGAAAGAAAGAAAGAAAGAAAGAAGAAAGAAAGAAAGAAAGAAAGAAAGAAAGAAAGAAAGAAAGAAAGAAAGAAAGAAAGAAAGAAAGAAAGAAAGAAAGAAAGAAAGAAAGAAAGAAAGAAAGAAAGAAAGAAAGAAAGAAAGAAAGAAAGAAAGAAAGAAAGAAAGAAAGAAAGAAAGAAAATGCTAATTTTTAAATTATCAATTCCCAACAAACTTTGATGTTATGTGCCGCCATTGCAACATTGCCCTCACGTTGGTGGTCTGCACATATTCATCGCTCACCAGTGATGGAACACTTCAGTGCACAAGAGCGACACAGCTGCACGTTCGATCACCACAAAGAAGAGACTTCTACCGTCAATTACCTGGTCTCTCGCGGGAGTCACAACAAATGAAACGAGACTGAGACAAGTTCTGCCCTGCTACTTGAAACTGAGATGGATTGGTAGCTCGGAAGATGGCGAGAAAGTCATGCATGCAATTCCGGAACTAATATTAACTCTGGTGGGCTTCAATAGTGCAATCCGATACTATAATTAGGCAAACATTCATCTAGATAATCTCGCCCGTTTGTCAAAAGAGATTTAGCGAACAAATTAAAACAATTTAAAATATGCATGGGAAAAAAAAGTACAAAAATTGTGCTTTAGGGAAGAGAAGAGAGAATGACAGAGAAAGAAACCAGAAAAAAGATAGAATGTTGATTTTAAAAAAAATATTTACTTCCTCAATATTATAACAGGAACCGTCTCGTTTAAAAAAATGCTTTTGAGCATGGGATGTGCCAAGAACAAATTGATAGTCGTAAACGTTTTATAGTTGAACAGTTGGTTCACAATCCGAGCTGACCAAACGTATTGCTGAATTGAAAACAACAGGTCTAGAAATAGAGAGGACATTGGAATGGAAACGCAATGCGACTTCCAAAAACATGCCGCTATTATGACATCATCTTCCTCCCTCTCTCTCTCTATCTCTCTCTCTCTCTCTCTCTCTCTCTCTCTCTCTCTCTCTCTCTCTCTCTTCTCCTTGTGTGCTTTACAGCGCCGAGAAGGGAAAAAACGTTTTGAGACAAAGCTTTGCAGTTTCCTTCATGCGCGATATTTTTGGCTGAAGTTATTATATTAATTTATCATTTGTGGAATCTGGTGTTTTATTTCTTCTGTTTCTATCTCTGAGAGCTTTCTAAGGTATTTTGTCGAGTGTAGTCTCGTAACATGGCTAAACCATCTGATTGTGTCTCGTTGTGATCTAGCACTTGTATTACTCCCACATGATAGTAAAAAAAAAGTAAAGTACCCCCCGTCACGCCAAGTGGCGTATAGGGAAATATGGTGTTAGTGACCCTATATTTTACAGACCTTCAGCACATGATTTTTGGGGTAATGTGGTCGGTATTACGCCCGTGCTGCTTTTACTTTCCCAGAAAAAAATCCGGTACCCATTTAAGGCTGGGTGAACCCGGAGCCGTCGGTTGGGATCGAACCCTACCCCTTGTCCGTAGTAGTCCAGTTCACTAACCACTGAGCTATCGCGGCTCCTACTAATTTTTAGGGAATTAGTAAAACCCAGGTGTCCTCGCCAGGATTACGAACCCCGGCTGTTGCCGTGGTAAGCCAACCGCCTATCGATTGCGCTAACCGGACACCCCTCCCACATGATAGCACTATCTATATTATTAAACAGCGAGTTCTGAAAAGCGAACTCGTTATCATCATTGTGAAAGCAGAAAGTACCTATGGGATTGTCAAGTGTGCACATAATAGCGTTAATAAATCAATAATAGATTTTGTCTAGTGAGAGCAAGAGTTCAGGTTCATTAAACCACCCGACCAGCTTTAAGTAAATACCTGATTGTCTTTTTATGAAAGATGATCGCCTGGTGTAGTGCTGACCATAATGCTCTAAATGTAGCAATAATTTTAAAAAAATGTGCAATCCTCATATTTCTGAAACGACTTGCTTGAATTATGACATCGGTTCTATTCTAACTTTAAATAGTGAATAAATAAGAATAGATTCAACTATTATAGGATTTGGAAGCCAACACATTAACAAATGCCAAACTTACCTCGGCATCCATTCTGTCCTTCACCACGTTCTCGTTGGTGGTATTCAAATATTTAGCCTGGTCGAGATGGTCTCTTCTCTGATAGAAAGGCTCACCCACGACCACCAGCACTAATGGCAGCGCGTGAACAAACCCCACCAGAGCCGTCTGCCACCACAGCATCTTCCCCTATACTACAACAACAAAAACTTGTCCCAACAGCTCTAGCAGCAGAAGTCGACAGCTACCATGCGGTAAGGCTGTCAATGCACCAACTAGACAGCATGGAGGCCATGGGATTTTTGTTTGCCTTTTCAAGAAGTATTTAAATGGTCGTTTATGCGTTGTTAATCTCACAAACGTTCCGTTGGAAATAGACGAAACTATTGTCAAGTATTAACGATTTTCGTTAAAAATCCTAAACACAAAGCAACAAAAATATATATTTGAATTGCTACATTTCACAAGCCTATTGTATGTAGGCGTGCGGTCAATTGTCAATTTTAGGAGAAAGATACAACACTGCGTTCCAATAAATGAAATACTCCGATAAATTTACAGGGAACTATTTCTTATCTAGCATAGCACGCCACTGACTGCGCGCATTATCTTAAAAACCTACTTTGCTCCGCGGAAATCCTAGGGAATGATTCTGAAGAACTGGAAAAGACTGGACGACAAGAGCGCCACCTTGAGTGACAATGTTTTCCACTTAGATTGGCTGGACGTCAAGTAAACGTGACAGATTTCGCCGGTGTGGCAAGCTGCTGGTGCGATTACCGTCTCCTCTCTCCCTACACCTTGGTCATCTCCTGCTTGCGGGTCGTCTATGTGGTGGCAAGTCCCCCTCCGTTTCCGCTTGGTCTAGACTTCAAGCGAGAATAATCTGATAACGAGAGGGAAAAAGTTAAAAAGAATTATTTTTGTGAATGAAATGAAGTTATGAATGAAGATTTTTTTGTCATAAGCCACCATTATAACCCACGTGCTATTCTATATACTATTTGACTATACCTTAACACCATCACGTGCAGTTAACAAAACACGTCTCTCCTATAACACAATTCACTTTATGAAACACAAATTCTTATTCAAACGTACAAAAAATTCAAGCTAACGACAGCAAAGCTCTACAAACATACGATGTCTACCTGGCCCAGCTCTTTGTATCGATCTATCTATCTCATTGCTCCTGCTTCGAAATCCCTTTTTATTTGTGCGTGGCAAGTCGCCAGCCAGACAGCTTTGTCTGCTTAAACGCTGCGACAAGCCGGAGTATTGATGACAAACCCATTGACACAGTCATAATATCCCAATTACACACAAGCAAACATATATGAGCAGTATATTGTTACAAATTTAACACACACGTATATTATACACGTGTGTATGCGTTGTTTGCAAACATATATGTATTTTTATACACACAAGTCAGAAAAAAAAAGTTGTTTTCATTTTTCCAAAGTCACGATTACCTTTAATAACAGTTAAACAAACCCGAGATCAATCTGTCATGTCATAAGTTTAGCGATTATAGTCCTAAACACAAGTGACAACAAACTAGTAGTAGTAGTAACGGTAGTGGAGGAGGTAGTGGTGGTTGATGGCGGTGGTGATAGTAGTAGTAGTACTTCTAGTAGTAGTGTTGGTGGTGGTGGTAATAGTAATGTTGGTGGTGGTTGTAGTAGTAGTGGCGATGATGGTAGTAGTAGTAATGTTGGTGGTAGTAGTAGTCGCGATGGTGGTTGTGGTAATAGTAGTAGTAATGTTGGTGGTGGTTGTAGTAGTAATAATAGTAGTAGTAGTAGTAATGTTGGTGGTGGTTGAAGTAGTAATAGTAGTAGCAGTAGTTGTAGTAATGTTGGTGGTGGTTGTAGTAGTAATAGTAGTAGCAGTAGTTGTAGTAATGTTGGTGGTGGTTGTAGTAGTAATAGTAGTAGTTTTAGCACAGTCGTAGCAGTAGTAATGTTGGTGGTGGTTGTAGTAGTAATAGTAGTAGTAGTAGTAGCAGCTGTAGTAGTAGTAGTAATGTTGGTGGTGGTTGTAGTAGTAATAGTAGTAGTAGTAGTGGCAGCAGTAGTAGTAGTAGTAGTAGCAGCAGCAGCAGTAGTAGTAGTAATGTTGGTTCTGGTTGTAGTTGTAATAGTAGTAGTAGTAGTTGCAGTAGTAATAGTAGTAATGTTGGTTGTGGTTGCAGTAGTAATAGCAGTAGTAGTAGTATTAGTAGTAGTAGTAGTAGTAGTAGTAGCAGTAGTAGTAGTAGTAGTAGTGGCAGCAGCAGTAGTAGTAGCAGTAGTAGTATCTGTAGTAGTAGCAGTAGTAGTAGCAGCAGCAGCAGTAGTAGTAGTAATACTGGTGGTGGTTGTAGTAGTAATAGTAGTAGTAGTAGCAGCATTAGTAGTAGTAGTAGTAGTAGTGACAGCAGCAGTAGTAGTAGTAGTAGTACTGATGGAAGAAGAAAAAGAAGTATGTGAAAGAGAAGAAACAAAGCCATAGTGATGCCATCTCGTAAAACTAAAGACAGATGGGCTTTAAATGAAATCTTGACTGGCTCGGTCGAACATACCATGCTCGGAATAATCGGATGAATTATTGCGCTGTCTGGTACTTGCAACCATCACCCAAATCATGTTGTGAGATAATAAGGGGCTTTCTTTCACTTTACGGGTCGGATCATAGGAGGATTAATTTGGCCATCCTCTATGATTTCATTTAGCCAGCCGGGCCTTCAATATCAAATAATGCATCACAATTACAAAGCCATAGGCTGTGAACTTCAAATCGGATGCATAATAAACATCACAACATATTCACTATTTTAACAATTTACTTGTCAAAATTATGCTTCCCTTTTGTGCTCCCATCATGCAAAATTAGGTGCAATCCTCATACAATGATTGGTCGATATCGCTTATCTCTTGCATCCTGATACAAACAAAATAAAGGTTCCCGCTAATCGGTGCTTGGTGTATGTCAAATACTGTGCTAGAGTCTATATTTCTCCACGACAGCTGCATTCATTTTTGGTGACGTTGTTTGTATCACACCAAGCTATCTAACTCCCTAGAAAAGTCTTTGGTACTCATTTTTAGAGGCGGGCTGAGTGAACCTCGGTCCAAACAAAATCTGAAAATTTTGGGAATAGAACTTGGACTCTTCTGATAAGGAAGCGTGTATTTTAACCACTCAGCAACCGAGGTTACCGTGGTACAAACTAATGGAACTCAGTCCCTTGACGTTGTTCAATAATACAATTAACTATAAATATTGCTCTATTATTTACCCTCTGCCTTTACGTTGTCTTTAAGATGGGAATGATCATGGGGTCGACGGAAGTCGTTCCTCTTGAGCACAGATTCTAGAAATGTATGTGTCCACTACAATGGCTTTCCTGATTTTCCGATCTATGCTGGAGAGGTTGAAGATTGTTCATCTTAGTGGTACTGATACACTAGGACTTCTACATCAATTGACCCAACCACTGCAGGGACATCAGCGATCCTCATCTTGCTACCCAGCATGTTTCCACTCATAATCTTCTTCTTCCTCTTTCCTTCCACATCTGCCTTTCAACGTCGAGGGGAAAAATAATTTGCTGTCTTTTGCTCTTCTGCGCGTATAGGGAATATGGTGTTAGTGACCATACATTTTACAGACCTTCGGCATATGCTTTTTGGGGTAATGTGGTAGGTATTACGCCCGTGCCGCTTTACTTTCCAAGAAAAAAAATCCGGTAACCATTAAAGGCTGGGTGAACCGGGAAGCTGTCGGTTGGGATCGAACTCTACCTCTTGTCCTTTGTAGTCCAGTTCACTAACCACTGAGCTATCGCGGCTCCCGTTATGTTTCCTAGTGCTTCTAATATTTCATCGATCCATCTTTTTCGTGGTCGACCTTTGGGTCTTGTGTTCTATTCTTCTTTGGTTCTTGTGGGGCTATTCCTAGCTTTTTTCTCAGTTCTTCATTTCTGATCTTATCTCTCAGACTGTTTCCTGTCATTCGTCTAACACATTTCATCTCAGTAGAGGTTATGTTTCTTATTGTTCTTGCATCCAGGGTCCAGGTCTGGTATTGGTAGCACAACGTTAATCCACCCATAATGTTACAAGGAAATCCTCCTAGAAGGGGGTGTGGAGGAATCCTACTGGGCGGGTTTGTGACCAGCTGTAGCTCCAACATTTGTTTCTATAAATAATAATTCTCAACATGTATGTACAATTCAAGATCGGCACCTCAACTACATGTACATGAGGACAGGCGCCCCAGACTACTGAACACATATTCCAAGACTGTACTGAATATAGTAGACTGAGGAAAATCCATTGGCCCATAGATACAACACTACAGACACAGCTATATGGGCCACTGCAAGAATTACAAAACACAGTAACATTTATACAGGAAACGACATTGTAGATATAGACAATACCTCAGGCGAACGAAAGATAGATAGATAGATAGATTCTCAACATAATTCGTGATGTCAACAAATTATTTCATTAATTTAATCGCCACAACTTTATGGATGTTCTATTCATGCAGTTTTCTTCTTCAGCTTTGTTGACTAAAATTTGTATCTGCATAGCTGTCTTTTCAATATAGTTGGTTGTATTGAGCATCTCACGCTGGGAGATTAAAGGTTTAATAGTGAGTGTTGCACGACCAGGTCTAACTGCGTCTGAAGAATATATCTATTGTGTCCAGTGCTAAAGAGAATGTGCTACAGCCTAAGAATCTCGACCAAATTCACACAAGATTGTGTGATCTATATTATTGGCGTTTACCCGTTAATTGGGCGTGTTTGCGATGTGTCGCTAGTTTACGGCTGAGCCGTGATATCTGCCCCTTTAGGTCCGACACATCCGTCTTTGGCATGAATAGGTTTGCTTAACAATTTCTGCCCGGGTGGCGGCTATTTCTGGCCTACTCTGTCCGACTTTTAACTGCCACGGGTTCTTTAACGTGAGCGAGTGCACACGGGATAGGAGGGCGAGACATGGGATCTCAGTACCCAGAGACCAGGAAGTGTAGAGCAACAAGGAAACCACTGATTTGAAGTGAGCAATTCCTACCTCCTGTAGCTGGTATACATGTGATTCAGGAGTAAGTTTTGTGCTGTTTAGAGACTATCACTGCCATCTCTTCCTACCTGTTCTCTATATGTTTTTCATTTCCTTTTCACTGATACCTAAAAGGTGTCGTTGTTATATCATTTGTTGTTCTTGAGCTGCTCAAACTGTCTGAATTAGTGATTTTCCTTTGTTGTTAAATGTCTCTGTCACTGCATCTATCCATCTTCTTCTGGGTCTTCCTCTTGGTCTTTGTCCATGTATTCTTGTGAAGAACGCCCTTTATGGTGATTGGTAAGGATTCATTCTGACCAGGTGGCCCAACCATTTAAGTTGTTGTTGTTCTATATATTCTTGGCAGGGTTCTGTTCGCTATACGGAGCTTATTATTGAATCCGAACACATGAACTGAAAGCGGTCACCGATTCATTGTCGACTGCAACGCCAGGAGCAGTAAATCAGAACTGGCCGAGATCCTGCTCATTTTCCCACTGGTAAACATGGAAATATAATAATTAGTCTGATCAGGAGCTTGGAGTAGGATGGTTAAAAACCATAGCAAAGAAATACCACGTCGACGTCCTATGTGTTAGACCAAAGGTGTAGATATTGCAGCTTGCTGTAAACCATGACACAACGCAATTTCCGTCACTCAACGCTAATTTATATGTCACATTTATTTATATCATCGAGGAAACACAGAACGAAGGCATGACCCAAAGAAACAACCCTGCACAACAAATTATGAGAAACCATCTTAATCGTACGCGCTAGTCTGACTGTCTAAGTGTATAGTAAAAGTTGATCACTGAAGCCTCTCCACCTTTTTTAATTTTCATATTTATGTTTAATTTTTGTGTTTATTAAATGTTATTCTTTATTTTAGAATAGTGTTTCCCTACCGTGTTGATTTTTGTTTATTTTTTGTTGTGTACCTGATGAAAAATTGTTGCCGGATCGTCGTAGATTATCTCGCCTCTCTATTAGTTTAGCTGCTTAATACTATTTTGTGTTTATTTCACATTATGACCGAATAGAAAAGCCTTTTTTTCACTGAAGACCAAAATATAATTCATTTTTTCTTGTGTACCTGATGAAAAATTTTTGCCGGATCGTCGTAGATTATCTCGTCTCTCTATTAGTTTAGCTGCTTAATACTATTTTGTGTTTATTTCACATTATGAAGCCACACAGTGAAAAGCCTTTTTTTTCACTGAAGACCAAAATATAATTCATTTTTTCTTGCACGTTTTCCAACCATCCCTAGATTGCTTTATCTTTTCTTCTTTGCGGCTGAGTACTCTTTTAAATGTCATTCTTCTATAACTTCAAAAAGCATTGGTCAATTCAGGGTCTGGAGTCAGCTTGTCCAGAGACGAAACTTTATTGGTCACATGAGCCTTGTTTTTTCCTCGTATATTTGACATCTATGTATTGTCAATTGGACCTTGTTTTTTCCTCGTATATTTGACATCTTGTACTGTCAATTGGGCCTTGTTTTTTCCTCGTATATTTGACATCTATGTACTGTCAATTGGACCTTGTTTTTTCCTCGTATATTTGACATCTATGTATTGTCAATTGGGCCTTAATTTTTCCTCGTATATTTGACATCTATGTACTGTCAATTGGGCCTTGTTTTTTCCTCGTATATTTGACATCTATGTACTGTCAATTGGACCTTGTTTTTTCCTCGTATATTTGACATCTATGTATTGTCAATTGGGCCTTGTTTTTTCCTCGTATATTTGACATCTATGTATTGTCAATTGGGCCTTGTTTTTTCCTCGTATATTTGACATCTATGTACTGTCAATTGGGCCTTGTTTTTTCCTCGTATATTTGACATCTATGTACTGTCAATTGGACCTTGTTTTTTCCTCGTATATTTGACATCTATGTATTGTCAATTGGGCCTTAATTTTTCCTCGTATATTTGACATCTATGTACTGTCAATTGAGCCTTGTTTTTTCATCGTATATTTGACATCTATGTATTGTCAATTGGGCCTTGTTTTTTCCTCGCATATTTGACATCTATGTATTGTCAATTGGGCCTTGTTTTTTCCTCGTATATTTGACATCTATGTACTGTAAATTGGGCCTTGTTTTTTCCTCGTATATTTGACATCTATGTACTGTCAATTGGGCCTTGTTTTTTCCTCGTATATTTGACATCTATGTATGTCCTGTCAATTGGGCCTTGTCTTTTATGTTCGACATATATGTACTGTCACACAAGCCGTGTCTTTTCCTCATATGTTCGATATATATGTACTGTCACACAAACCGTGTCTTTTCCTCATATGTTCGACATATATGTACTGTCACACAAGCCGTGTCTTTTCCTCTATGTTCGACATATATGTACTAGATGTTTAGTGGCCATTTTACCTATGCCACAGTCAGGTATATCAGATTCATATCCTTGGGTGTTGAAGAAAATAATGTTTAAATCTGTGATTTTATATTTAACATTAAATTATTGTTTGCATCATCATTTATCTTTGTATTGTTTTCTAAATAATTATTTTCAGACTTTTCTCCCGCTAATGCAGATTATTGATTATTTTTCAGTTGATGTTTAATCTAGACATCAACCCATGAAGGGGTACTGCAGTGTCTGGGCTCTGACTTGTGGCTGACTAATTACGGTAGGAGCAGCGGCAACGCCTAATCATGATCCCACTACACATCTCCGTGGTGCCTCTGGCAACAGACTAACCAGTCTGATTAAGCGAGTAAAGATTGAAGGAGGAAGTCAACCACGTACTCAAAAAATCCTAAACCAAGTCGGATATCATTGCCCTAAAGGTGCAAATAGAATATGTTGTTGGACTCACGACACAGCAAATCTACGTCCACTTAACGTCCTTTTAAGATAAGACAATAAAAAAGATGTGTCGCTGGGTGAGGAAGAAAGAAAATAAATATCTTTTTTTTTTACCGTGCCTGTTAAATGGACCATGTAAACGTTACACATCCATGCTTCACGGATCTCCGTTCATACAAGGATGTTCCTTTACTGTTGTGTTATTTGTAATGAAAAGTTAGGGGAGAGCAGTGGTTAGTGAACTGATCTAAGCTAATTGGTGGTCTAGAAGTAAGACATCAGCCTCTAGACAGGGAAGTCTGGGATTCGAATCCCACCACAGGTGGTGGGATTTTTCCACTTCGAATTCCTGCTTTCTTTGAGGATTTATAATCCCTTGGTCTTGGGTAGTGAGATCTGACGTCTAGCTCTCGCTGACAACGCAACACACAGGAGGCCCTGTCTAAACACGTCTCACCCTTGGCTGTTAAAAGTGACAAATAATAGGTCAAAGGTTGCCTCTACTCAGACAAAATTGTTAAACAAATATACTCATGTCGAAGACGGATATATCTGGCTAAAAGACGCTAATATCGCGGCTTTGTCGTAAAATAACAACAGAGCGCAATCAGAACAACTTAATGAGTGAACGTTAAGAAGAAGTTAAGTTGGTCTACAGAAGACAAGAGGTCGAGTTTATCCCACTGGCTTCTAAGCCCATCTAACTTTAAATAACTGAATGAGATCAAGAGGTCGAGTTTATCCCACTGGCTTCTAAGCCCATCTAACTTTAAATAACTGAATGAGATCAAGAGGTCGAGTTTATCCCACTGGCTTCTAAGCCCATCTAACTTTAAATAACTGAATGAGATCAAGAGGTCGAGTTTATCCCACTGGCTTCTAAGCCCATCTAACTTTAAATAACTGAATGAGATCAAGAGGTCGAGTTTATCCCACTGGCTTCTAAGCCCATCTAACTTTAAATGACTGAATGAGATCAAGAGGTCGAGTTTATCCCACTGGCTTCTAAGTCCATCTAACTTTAAATGACTGAATGAGATCAAGAGGCAGAGTTCATCCCACTAGTTTCTAAGCCCATCTAGCTTTAAATAACTGAAGGATATCTCTTCTATGAAAGAACGGCGGCCTGGCATCGTGATGACCATGTGATCCATAAATTTGTCTGCGGTCAAAATATATGTTCCCTCCAAACCCCAAACTTGATGGTGTTAATTCTTCTATTTCTGAGGCTGTTGCTATTTACCATATATTTTCTAGATAGTGGTATGAAGGATATTTATTTAAATAATCACCGACAATATTAATTCCAAGGGTTGCTAACTCGATCAGACCAGGTAATATAACTATTACGTAAATGGTAAATGCTCAGATTTCTCTCTTTTAAACAGATAAGATAATAGCGTCTCATCAGTCATGCCTTTACATACGAAATAAGTAAGTCATTCTCTTGTCATTTTCAGGACGTGTCCAACAGTTCTTAGAAAGATTTAACAAAATGATTGCCAATGGCTGCTCACTGTTAACATTTTATGCAAAACTAAAAGGACAGGATCCCAAACAAAGAAATATAAAAAGAAGAGAAGATAAAGTTCGATACTCCACTAGAAATAGAAAAAACATGTCGGTCATCAGCTAAATAGTCTATTTCAAAAATCAAATTAATCAAAGCCCTTCAGACTCCTTTTTTTTTTAGCATAGGCCACAAACATTGTCTCTCCACCCACTTCTATTCTTAGAAAGTGTTCTCTATTTCTCTCCAGTCTAGGACAATGTTCTTAAGGGTTTTCTTGTATTCTTGGGATTTTCTGGCTTTCTCCTGCCCTGTGAGTTTTACGGTGCCTATATGGGTCTTACAGTGCCTAAATAGGGAGCCGCGATAGCTTAGTGGTTAGTGAACTGGACTACAAAGGACAAGAGGTAGGGTTCTATCCCAGCCGATGGTTTTCGGGTTCACCCAGCCTTAAATGGGCACCGGATTTTTTGGGGGGAAAGTAAAGCGGCACGGGGGTAATACCGACCACATTACCCCAAAAATCATGGGCTGTAGGTCTGTAAAATTTATGGTCACTAACACCATATTCCCTATACGCCACTTGGCGGGGCACTCTACTTTTTTGTATATTTAGTATTAATCAGTAAATTAGTAAGAACATAACAGATGAAGTCATCAATGAAATCCAGCGGGGACTGAGTGGTCTAGATGTAAGACGTCGGTCTCCGGGCAAAACGGTTCCGGGTTCGATTACCACCACAGAGGATGAGGGAAAAAAAATTAAAATCGAATCCGTGGTTTTTTCGTGGCCTTGTCTTCCCCTTGGCTCTGAGTAATGGGATCTGGTGTCTAAACCCCTCGAATAACGGCGAAAAGCGAGAGGTCCAATGTGCAACTTGTGTACGTTAAAGAGCTATTAGCAGTTGGAAATCGATATGTGCAGGCCAAAAATACCTGCTGCTCTGGCAAAGTAGGTAAGAAAATCTACCCAAAACGTCAAAAACTCTGGACGATAAAAGTGAGAGCACGCCTGAAGTCAGAGAATATATGCCTGTATGGCGAGGGACACCTGAGCGCACTAGATTTCTGGTGGGAAAATTAGAAAAAAGTGAAAATCAAGTAAAAATCAATCCCTCGGAACTTCGCTAATGATATAAATGGCTGGCGAAAACCAAAAAAACATCAGTGAAAGCCAATTAGTAAATAAACGGCAAGTAAAGTTATCGAAGAATAACAAATATTAAAGAGATTACATATAAAGTCATCAGTGAAATTATAAGTCATCAATAAGTAAAGAAAAAATAAATAACCACCTACAATAGTAATAGCCACTGTCAGTCATAGTTGACTATGGATTTTGCAGCGCCCCTGGGAAATATTTGTTTATGCTCTTTCTCTGTGTATTCTCTTTTTTACGAATATGTCAGCTTCTTGCTCGCGTTGGATCATTAGAATGTGTTTCCACAGACTGCGGTCTGCAGTTATCTCTTCTCAGGCTGCAGGGTTTATTTATGTTCACCTACACTAGTCAAGCAATGAAGAAATAATAAATAAAACATCTATTAAAGCCAGTCAGTACAGATGGATAGGCGTAGAAAGTGGACGTGAATTTGTTTCCTTCCACACTAATGTCTAATTTGAACGACAGTGCACAGAGTTTGAAACATTCAATACCAAAAACTCAAGAGAATAATCATATTTGTTGCATAAACTGATTTAGCTCCAAAATGAAAAATCGTTCTATCGGATTGGCTGCAGTGTAATGAAATATCATGTACGAGACGCGTAGTCTGTCAGTTTAGGAATTTCTTAAAGAGTTTCATAATTGTAGCCAGCTTTAAGTTCAAAATGTATGGCGTTTATGTTACATCACTTTCTAGCATGTGTTTTTAATATATTTTCTTCTATATGCCCAGTTGAACGACATTCAATTATTCATGCTTAACTGTCTATGTAAACCGTACTAAGACTTTAAAATAATTTTAAGGTTGTGCTCTTAGGATAGCTGTGCGCTGAGTTTAATATGCTCATTTGTTTTCACTGCATTTGTGGTGTAGTGCTAGAGCTTTAGCCTTATAGTACAATAAACGTGGGTTCAACCATCGTCATTTACAGAAGTGAGACTAAGGCTTGAAATGGAAACCCTAAAACATCCCTACTAGCGTGACGTATCCTGTCATAGGGAATATATGGCCCTTTTCGTCTCGTAAGACGGTCTAGTGGAGGCTATTGTATTTTGAGGTTTTGTTTTTGTCGAACAGCATCTCTCGTGGATGATTCCACCAATGATTGAGAATCACACTCGGCCACAGAATGAAGAAGTCAGGCCCACTGATCCACAGTGTTTTCTATCTTTTTTTTTATGAGTCTTTTTTCTTCTATGTTTTGCCTTAGCATAGTCTCAAATAATGTTATGACATTCCTTATACATGATCTCCATGATGTGCGATCTCTTGCCAGATGTTCCAGTCTTTTTCACAGATGGAGACGTCATTTACATATGATTTACAGATATCTCTATATCGTAGTTTAGGTCTGCCGATTTGTCTCTTTCCGTTTAATAGTTCACCATATAGTATTTACTGAGGAATGCGGTTTTATTCCATTCGCTCGATGTGCCGCAGCCATCTTAATCATAGGGGATATCGACGGCTGAAGTCATTCTACCTACCATCGTCCCGTTCACAAATCTGAAAACATCACACTAGTTAGGAGTTTTCTGGGTTTTTCCTTTCAGTGCGTGGCCGTGCGGCTAAAACCACTGTTCCGCTGGCTGAAAAGCTGACGTACGGTGTTCGAAGCCCACGGTAGACACAAAGGATTTTTTCTTTCGGGGGTGAAATAAAAATTCTGAGTCTCACACGTCGTGGCGACTGCTTGACCAAGCGGCCTTTATCCCTCTGGTTCTATCGTTGCCTGCCGATATACACCAGCAATGGTACTATGTGTCATGAAGATAGTTTTTTTCCTTTCAGTCCTCAGGCTTACCTCTGAAGATGGTGATAGTTCAGTCGTATGCTGACCATCAGTAGTACCCTCAGGTGTAACTAATGCATACCTGGCACAATATGTTAGGGGAAAGCAAATAGCAATGAGAGAAGGAAAACACTGGTCCCCTAAATTTCGTATGCTCTGACCAATTACGGAGAAGTCTAAAGCCCACCCTTTCCAGGACAATATTTACCTCGACTCCATAATCATAAGGTATCATTTCCACACACAAAATTATCCCTCTGGTTCTATCGTTGCCTGCCGATATACACCAGCAATGGTACTATGTGTCATGAAGATAGTTTTTTTCCTTTCAGTCCTCAGGCTTACCTCTGAAGATGGTGATAGTTCAGTCGTATGCTGACCATCAGTAGTACCCTCAGGTGTAACTAATGCATACCTGGCACAATATGTTAGGGGAAAGCAAATAGCAATGAGAGAAGGAAAACACTGGTCTCCTAAATTTCGTATGCTCTGACCAATTACGGAGAAGTCTAAAGCCCACCCTTTCCAGGACAATATTTACCTCGACTCCATAATCATAAGGTATCATTTCCACACACAAAATTTTTTTTTCTTGTGACTCATGATCTTCCGGCCATTGAGATAGGATCACCTTATTCTATGTGAAACGGACGACAGAAGAAAAAAACAACAACAGGTTGAACATGTTAAAATACCCTTTATAGTAAAAGAATAGCAAAATTATGTTTCCGGTCCCCTGACAGTCAAACTATGAGTTTTATCACGAACAGTTGCAATTGCACGATATTTTGGGGGGGAGATGGAGATGTCATCACCGGATCTGTGGTGTTCAGTTCACGCAGTGTGCTGAGATCATGTCTAGAAGATTAATTTCCGAAAAAAAACTACTTTGACGGATTAACATCTGATGATCAGATTGTCCAATGTATTAGTTATGATTTGTCAAAGGCTACAGTATCACTGCAAACGAATTAAAATCCATAATTGCTCAACCGACTGTGCCAGTGGAATCATCCAAATTGAAACTAATCTCATTGAAGGATCCAAACAAATAAAGGCAGCTGCAGTCCTCATCATAGCAGCTATAGCACACGACAAAAGGCATAAGGCCAAGCGGCACAGAAAATGAACGCAGCTGAATTGTCCTTCGACATACGATATCATCGTTCATAGTAAGCAATCGGAATATCGAAACACAATCCGGATGAAAGAAACAACTCACAGTGTGACAGAACACTAAACTCAGTAGCTCCGACAGCAAGCCGGATTTGGAATACGAGGAAACTGCAACAAGGAATACTTTTTAGACTGAGCCTCAATGGTTCCGGCTCCCTATTCGTCCTCGTTGCTCAATGTTTCAAAACTCAGTATAAAGCTTTCTATTATTTAAGTGTTATGAGAAAAGAAATAGAAACATTAACGCGCATTGTCGGAGTCGAGAGATGATGTTTATCCTAAGACAAACAGTAAACGACAAACGAGAATGTATTAAAAACCGCGAGACATGAGAATTTTAGGAGAAGAAACTGTATGGGTGACGACCTGCATCGATGAACGGAGGGTTCGAAACTTGAGGAGGCCAGAATGTCAAACCGAACTTTTAGGTTGTCCTTTAACTTCATAATTAGGAAGAAACAATCATCATTTTTTTGCCATGTAATGAGAAGAGAACAGTTGGAATATATTGTAACAACTGGGAAAATTGGGGGATGAAGAGATAGAGGAAAGCAAAGACAAAAGATACCAGACAGTTTAAGAGAATGGCTTGACAGAAGGTCAACAACAGAAATGATAAATAACTGTCGAGATCGAAAGTTGTGGAGAGAGATGATCACCTACGCCAGCAGGCCCTGTACTTGATGATGATGATTAACCTGATAATTTGTGACATATTATTTCTTCAATTTACTCAGTGTAAAATAATTCCTTACATTATTGATCTCAGTTATCATAATTACATCAGTATCTTAATTGCATTGTAAGTTACCACACAAAAAAATATGATTGTGTTAATGTTGTTTATATAAACACGCAGCGCTGTGATTTAAGGAGGTGTTAGTTAAATTAGCCTCCTTCGTGCTATACTTAAAAATGTTGCGATTAAGAGAGCAACGCACAACGCATTAATTCAACCACTGTTGTCATGGCAAAAAGGGCGGCGATTACTCTGCTGAAAATCGCACACAATTAGTTCTCACAAACATTGCAAGGTCGACATATACTGTTGTCTTGCAGTAGGGTTGCTTGCGTAAGCCCGGTGACTAAAGGGGTACACATCTTCATCATCCGCCCTTAAAAAGACGTTACGTGGACGTGTCTGTGTTGTGTTGTGGTTTGCAGTAAGACTGTGGTATTTGCGCTTTCGGCAGACAACATAAGATTTCAGCACGACATTTTTGAGTACCGGGTTGTCTTCCCTCTTCGATACCTAATCGCTTGGCCAGACTAGACAGGTTAGTATGTTACTGGAGGTGCCTCGGAGAGGTAGAGCAGGGTCAGGATGGTTCTCGTTCACCGATCCTGTCGCGAGCCATCAGCTGTGGGTCGCTGACAACTTCAAGCTCTGCTGCTGTGAGGCGCGCCTTCGCCTCCTGTAGTAGGTTTAATCTCCGTAGACATTTTAAAAAATGTAAAAAAAAAAAAAAAAGTAAAGTACCCCCGTCACGCCAAGTGGTATATGGGGAATATGGTGTTAGTGACCATAAATTTTACAGACCTTTGGGGTAATGTGGTAGGTATTACGCACGTGCCGCTTTACATTCCCAGAAAAAAATTCGGTACCCATTTAAGGCTGGGTGAACCCGGAAGCCGTCGATTGGGAGTAGACATTTAAGCCCATCTATAAATAACAGCTTCAACTACTTCAGCTACATCACAGAAGACATTCATCTCAATGACCTGGAAAGTGATTGTGTTATGTTTTGTGATAAAATGTTAGAGAACTTGTGGCCTCCATTTTCTCCTTTGACATCCGCCTCTGCCTAACGGTCTAAGAAAAAGGCTGGAACTTATTTTCAAACTTTTGTCCCCCTCTTCTTCCTTTTCTTCAGGGTTTAATCTTCTATGCTCAGCATATCACACAGAAAGACATGTTGTCTTTATGATTTTTAGTGCTAGCAGGAGGTCATTATAACTACTCGGTGTCATATCAAACTCGACAGACGGAATAATAAAAATATGTGTTTCATACAAAAGAAACCAGAATATAATATTACTGAAGCGGGAAACAAACATAATATAAGAAGTATAAATGTAAACTAAGTTTACTAAGTTAAGAAATATTAAATGAAGAAAATAAATAAAACAAGATTATTGCGGCTGTAATATTGAATAAAAGTCCTAATTAAAAAGTTCTATACTTACCAGAACAAGAAAAATAGAATGATATACTGAGCAGAAAAAGAAAAAAAAAACTAAACAGGCCAAAAAAAAAAAATTCGAGATATCTCTAAAAGCAAAATAACAGACCAACTAGAAATCACTAAGTAATGTAGTAAATTATAGAAATCACAAAGTAATGTAGTAAATTATAGAAATCACAAAGTAATGTAGTAAATTATAGAGATCACAAAGTAATGTAGTAAATTATAGAAATCACAAAGTGATGTAGTAAATCATAGAAATTACGTACAAAACTAAATACAGAAAATAAGTTCATTAAATACACAGAGAAAACAGAAGAGGAAACAAACAGACACATTATGTCGCACATATAGCTCAGTAGTTAGTGAACTGGACTACAAAGAACAAGAGGTAGGGATCGATCCCAACCGACGGCTTCCGGGTTCACCCAGCCTTAAATAGATACCGGCCTTTTTTTGGGAAAGTAAAGCGGCGCGGCGTAATACCGACCACATTACCAAAAAAAATCATGTGTTGAAGGTCTGTAAAATGTATGGTCACTAACACCATATTCCCTATACGCCACTTGGCGTGACGGGGGCTCTTTACTTTACTTATATCGCAAATAGCAGCGCACGTTAAAGAACTCCTAGTTGTTAAAAGTCGAGAAGAATAGGCCAAATGTACCACTGCTGTGACAAAAATTGTTAAAACACGATGGATGTGTCCGGTCTAAAGACGTAAATATCGCGGCTTTGCAGTCAACTAGCGGCACAACGTAACAACAACCGCTTAACGGGTGAACACGAGGCAGATGAAAAATATTTAATGCATCGCGAAAAAAATAAGAGTGTATAGCAGCATAATAGGCAATACCGTTTAAAGATTAAGAAGCCAGCGCTATCCCGCACCAGCGCTATTCCTCACCACAGCTATCCCTCGCCAGAGCTATTACTAGCCAGCGCTATCCCTCACCAGTGCTATCCCTCGAAAGTGTTATCCCTCACCAGCGCTACCCCTCGCCAGTGCTATCTCTCGAAAGTGCTATCCCTCACCAGCGCTACCCCCCGAAAGTGCTATCCCTCGCCAGCGCTATCCCTCGCCAGCGCTATCCCTAGCCAGTGCTATCCCTCGCCAGTGCTATCCCTCGCCAGCGCTATCCCTCACCAGTGCTATCCCGCACCAGTCCATTCTACCAATCCACCGCTTCTACCAATCCATTCCTCAATTGGTAATATATTTTATTTTTATGTGTGAAAGAAGCACATCACTGGAGGAGTGCTGACCATATTATCCAAATATTGCGACGACTGTAAACAAATATTAGGTATATCACACCATATTCCTTTCACGCTACACTCACGGTAGTGAGCTCCTTCCGTGTCATGTAAAAATCTCTTTCTCTCTCGCGTGCAGCCGATGATTACTAAAGAAAGGAGTGCCCATCCTTCTCGTCCGCCATTAAAGAGACGTTAGGTAAATGTAAATACGTTCTGTTGTAGCTTATAGCTGGGCTGTGATATTTTCAGCCCAACACTTCCGACTTCAGCACAGCTTTTTTGGCACCAGGTTGCCTTCCTTCTTCAATAATTACTCGCTTAACCAAATCACATTGGATAGTCTTGGGCCCTGTTCATGCTGGCAGGTAGAGCCGGTCTTGATCAACTAAACCACTGGAAAGTACTGTTCATGTTGGGAGATAGAGCAGGTCTTGATCAACTAAACCTCTAGAAACTACTGTCCATGCTGGCAGGTTGAGCAGGTCTTGATCAACTAAACCACTGGAAACTACCGTCCATGCTGGCAGATAGAGCAGGTCATGATCAACTGACCACTGGAAACTACTGTCCATGCTGGCAGATAGAGCAGGTCTTGATCAACTAAACATCTAGAAACTACCGTCCATGCTGGCAGATAGAGCAGATCTTGATCAACTAAACATCTAGTAACTACCGTCCATGCTGGCAGATAGAGCAGGTCTTAATCAACTAAACATCTAGAAACTACCGTCCATGCTGGCAGATAGAGCAGGTCTTGATCAACTAAACATCTAGAAACTACCGTCAATGCTGGCAGATAGAGCAGGTCTTGATCAACTAAACCTCTAGAAACTACCGTCCATGCTGGCAGATAGAGCAGGTCTTGATCAACTAAACATCTAGAAACTACCTTCAATGCTGGCAGATAGAGCAGGTCTTGATCAACTAAACCACTGGAAACTACCGTCCATGCTGGCAGATAGAGCAGGTCTTGATCAACTAAACATCTAGAAACTACCATCAATGCTGGCAGATAGAGCAGGTCTTGATCAACTAAACATCTAGAAACTACCGTCCATGCTGGCAGATAGAGCAGGTCTTGATCAACTAAACATCTAGAAACTACCGTCCATGCTGGCAGATAGAGCAGGTCTTGATCAACTAAACATCTATAAACTACCGTCCATGCTGGCAGATAGAGCAGGTCTTGATCAACTAAACATCTAGAAACTACCGTCAATGCTGGCAGATAGAGCAGGTCTTGATCAACTAAACCACTGGAAACTACCGTCCATGCTGGCAGATAGAGCAGGTCTTGATCAACTGACCACTGGAAACTACTGTCCATGCTGGCAGATAGAGCAGGTCTTGATCAACTAAACATCTAGAAACTACCGTCCATGCTGGCAGATAGAGCAGATCTTGATCAACTAAATATCTAGAAACTACCGTCCATGCTGGCAGATAGAGCAGGTCTTGATCAACTAAACACCGTCCATGCTGGCAGGTAGAGCAGATCTTGATTAACTAAACATCTAGAAACTACCGTCCATGCTGGCAGATAGAGCAGGTCTTAATCAACTAAACATCTAGAAACTACCGTCCATGCTGGCAGATAGAGCAGGTCTTGATCAACTAAACCTCTAGAAACTACTGTCCATGCTGGCAGGTAGAACAGGTCTTGATCAACTAAACCTCTAGAAACTACCGTCCATGCTGGCAGGTAGAGCAGTCTTGATCAACTAAACCACTGGAAACTACTGTCCATGCTGGCAGGTAGAGCAGGTCTTGATCAACTAAACCTCTAGAAACTACTTTCCATGCTGGAAGGTAGAGCAGGTCTTGATCAACTAAACCACTGGAAACTACTTTCCATGCTGGCAGGTAGAGCAGGTCTTGATCAACTAAACCACTGGAAACTACTTTCCATGCTGGCAGGTAGAGCAGGTCTTGATCAACTAAACATCTAGAAACTACCGTCCATGCTGGCAGATAGAGCAGGTCTTGATCAACTAAACATCTAGAAACTACCGTCAATGCTGGCAGATAGAGCAGGTCTTGATCAACTAAACCACTGGAAACTACCGTCCATGCTGGCAGATAGAGCAGGTCTTGATCAACTGACCACTGGAAACTACTGTCCATGCTGGCAGATAGTGCAGGTCTTGATCAACTAAACATCTAGAAACTACCGTCCATGCTGGCAGATAGAGCAGATCTTGATCAACTAAACATCTAGAAACTACCGTCCATGCTGGCAGATAGAGCAGGTCTTGATCAACTAAACACCGTCCATGCTGGCAGGTAGAGCAGATCTTGATCAACTAAACATCTAGAAACTACCGTCCATGCTGGCAGATAGAGCAGGTCTTGATCAACTAAACACCTAGAAACTACCGTCCATGCTGGCAGATAGAGCAGGTCTTGATCAACTAAACCTCTAGAAACTACTGTCCATGCTGGCAGGTAGAACAGGTCTTGATCAACTAAACCTCTAGAAACTACCGTCCATGCTGGCAGGTAGAGCAGGTCTTGATCAACTAAACCACTGGAAACTACTGTCCATGCTGGCAGGTAGAGCAGGTCTTGATCAACTAAACCTCTAGAAACTACTGTCCATGCTGGCAGGTAGAGCAGGTCTTGATCAACTAAACCACTGGAAACTACTTTCCATGCTGGCAGGTAGAGCAGGTCTTGATCAACTAAACCACTGGAAAATACTGTCCATGCTGGCAGGTAGAGCAGGTCTTGATCAACTAAACCACTGGAAAATACTGTCCAGGCTGCTTGGCCCTATATATTCTGTCTGTCAGAAACTCAAGTATTCAAGCCTAAGGGAGCTCCTTGACAAAATTCAGGTATACAATTTATTCCCGAGTTGTGTTCGTAACCTTATGCTACGGTCATGAGTACACATGGGTGAAAGACAATGCCAATGTTAGCAACTGACTGCAAAAAAAACTAGTTTCATGGATAGAAAAGAAAAGAAAAAAGGCGTCCAGAACAAATTTTGCAAAGTAAAATACTGTTAAACTGTGAATCATAATTTTATTCAGGTGCTTGTTTGTTAGAAAGTAGTTACAGAGTTAATTTTCGGACTCAGTTGGACATGTAATATAATGTATTTAAAATACAATATCTCATATTTTATCGTGAAAGTAAATAAATAGAGCAATTTAAATTTAAATTTTCTACGTCAATTTGAACGTTCCCTACCATAGTCAGAAACATAAATAAATGTACAAATGGGATGACTCATATGTTATTTATTCTGAGCCCAACTTTAAATGTCTATATATTGTCTGTTTATTAGCTGAAGTCACGTCATTGAATGTCTTTATACTTGATAAAGTCACGCCATTGAATATTTGTTTACTTACTGAAATCATCATCATCATCATTGTTGACCTTCTGTCAAGCCCTTCTCTTAAGCTGTCTGATATCTTTTCTCTTTGTTTCCCTCAATTTTCCCAGCTGTCACAATATATTCCAGCTGTTCACTTCTCATTACATGGCCAAAAATTGATGATTGTTTCTTCCTAATTTTGGAAATTATCTCTCTGTTTTTGCTTTGGCCTCTTTCAGAACGTTTTCATTACTCTTCTTAGCTGTCCATGGTACTCTCAATATTCTTCTGTAAAACCACATTTTTACAGCCTCCAATGATTTTCTTGTCTGTTGTCCTATTGTACATAATTCCTATCCATATTTTAAGACTTGCTCTACATACCATTTAAGAACTCTTTTTCTTCTTTTTATTGTCAAAAATGTATTGCACATTATCTTCCTCATTTTTTGGGAAAGTTGCTTTTGTTTGAGCCATTCTCCATCTCACCTCTGTTGTACATCTACCATCTGAGTTAAAATTGTTCCCTGATATTTTAATTCACTTACCTGTTTTAACATTGTTCTACTTGTCTTTATTGCGCATTGCTATGATGTCATTACCACTGTTGCTACCATTCTATCTATCTATCTATTGACCTTTCGAGCCGTAGCCGGCCCATAGGGCGTAGACCAAGATACTCCTTCTCTTATCTGAATTTTTGTTCTGGCAGTTTTCAATTCTTTTAAAGATATTTTATCAAATCTCGCCATTTGTCTCTGTTCTGTGCAAGCAGCTCTATCTCACTGAGGGAGCCGAATCCTGCTGCTCTTGCCTCTCTCATCATTGTTCTTCTCAGTGTCTCTCTAGGTCGTCCTCTTTTTCTCTTACTTGTTGTTTCCCATATGAGGGCTTACTTTGCTATTCGGTAATTATCACTTCTCATCACATGTCCAACATATGATCATCGTCTTTTCTTTATTACTGAATATATTAGTGGTTGATTAGTGGTTGATTAGCGATTTCTCTAATTTCTTCGTTTGTTTTGAATTCGTTCCACGCTATACCAAGTATTTTCCTTAGTCATTTAATTTCGAATGCGTTCTACTTTGTTTCTATATCTCTTGTTGTTTTCCAGCTTTCACGCGCATACGTAAGGGTTGATAGTACATTTGATTTGAATAGTCTAAGTTTTGTGTTTGTGCTGATGAGTTTTGATTTCCACAACTCTTCAAGGCTTCTGAAAGACATTGCTGTGCTGCTTTAAGCTATTCTGATTCTAATTTCTTTGCTTGTATCCCCTTCTCGATCAATGTGACTTCCAAGATAGATAAAGTGATCGATCTCTTCTACTGGTTTGTTTTCCATGTATATTTTGTCGTATGTTGGAATTAAACCTTTCATGACTTTAGTCTTTTCATGATTGATCTCAAGCCCAATTTTGTTTCGTCGGCGCGGCCATTGTCCGTACATTCCAGAATCCTATTTTTGTTGTTGCTTTAGGGCCGAAAAAACTAACGCTATTATCTACTGCTAATTGACACATTCTGTACCAGGTCTACGTTTCATTAACAACATCGTTTTTACGATAATGGCTTGTTAATTAAACCTCTGATCAACGGTTCTATACCAAGCCGGAGAAAAATAATTCCTCCATTTATTAAACAACCGGAAACCATTGCTACCATTACTTCTACCTTTTTGCTATTAAAGCTGGGTCCTTTATTTTTGCTTTACTTCACTATCATCATCATCATCAACATCATCATCATCATCAGTATGTGCCATACCGGTTGGCGCAGGCAATCAGGTCCTTCCACAATCTTTTATCTACAGTGCATCGTATCAGTTCTGTTGTTGACTGTTTGCCATGCCATGACACCAAGCTATCTAGTATTTTCTCTCTTTGTCGTCCGCGATCTCTCATTCCTTGTATTTTGCCTGTTGTAACCTAGTATTCCAATTTTCCTCTTCTCATGATGTGCCCCAAATATGTTGATTGTTTCTTTCTGATGTTTTTTTGGAGCTGTATTTTTGTGTTGATCTCTTTGAGAATTTCCTCATTGGTCTTTTCAGCTGTCCAGGAAACTTTCAACATTCTTCTGAGAAATCCCATCTCTATGGCCTCTAGCCGTCTTTTCATTACTATAATGTCTACAATTTCTTGTAACTCATTTTGTATCTCATTCACTCTTATCGATTAAGACTATCATCAGCATACCTCAGATTATTTATATTATGATCTCCAATTGTTTTTCCAGACATGCAACTTGTGCATCTTAAAATAATCTCACCATACATCTTGTGACAGCACACAACCGTGTCTAACACCCTGTTTTATTTGTTGAAACATTCCCAATTGATTTCCATTTCTTATGGCCGCTGTTTGTTGCCAGTACGTGTTATTTATTATCCTTAGATCTTTGCTATCTACGTTTATGTCTTCTAAAATATTTATTATATCTTAGTGCTTTACTTTGTCAAATTCTTTGGTATAATCTGAAATAGCTGAAATTACACCATTGAATATCTGCTTATTTGCTAAAGACACGCCGGTGCATGTCTGTTTATGTTTTTGAAGACACGTTAGTGAATATACCCGACTGGACTACCAACGTTCGGACAATCCGTGTTCGATTCCCGCTGGGAGCAGTGTGAATTGTACTCGTGGTTGGAAAAAAAAAATACCCCCACGATCGACCCAGCCGTTGGCAGAAATGGGTACCGGGGTATTACCCTAGGAAGGTGAGGAATGTTGCTTCGCATCTGAGTTTCGATGCTTGAGGCGACACTATACAGAAATCTCCGAACATTTCTGGAAAGGCGGCCGAGCACATATGAGTGTAAACTCGCGTTCTAAGACGCCGGTTCAAGTCTCGTACTTTAACTTTACCTTTACGTTAGTGAATCTGTTTATTTGCTGAAGGCACGTCAGAAATGTCTGTTTATTTGCTGAAGGCACGTCAGAAATGTCTGTTTATTTGCTGAAGGCACGTCAGAAATGTCTGTTTATTTGCTGAAGGCACGTCAGAAATGTCTGTTTATTTGCTGAAGGCACGTCAGAAATGTCTGTTTATTTGCTGAAGACACGCCAGAGAATCTCTGTTTATTAGCTGAAGACATGCCAGAGAATGTCTGTTTATTAGCTGAAGACACGCCAGAGAATATCTGTTTATTAGCTGAAGGCACGTCAGAAATGTATGTTTATTTGCTGAAGGCACGTCAGAAATGTCTGTTTATTTGCTGAAGGCACGTCAGAAATGTCTGTTTATTTGCTGAAGGCACGTCAGAAATGTCTGTTTATTTGCTGAAGGCACGTCAGAAATGTCTGTTTATTTGCTGAAGGCACGTCAGAAATGTCTGTTTATTTGCTGAAGGCACGTCAGAAATGTATGTTTATTTGCTGAAGACACGCCAGAGAATCTCTGTTTATTAGCTGAAGACATGCCAGAGAATGTCTGTTTATTAGCTGAAGACACGCCAGAGAATATCTGTTTATTAGCTGAAGGCACGTCAGAAATGTATGTTTATTTGCTGAAGACACGCCAGAGAATCTCTGTTTATTAGCTGAAGACATGCCAGAGAATGTCTGTTTATTAGCTGAAGACACGTCAGTGAATGTCTGTTTATTAGCTGAAGGCACGCCAGAGAATGTCTGTTTATTAGCTGAAGACACGCCAGTGAATGTCTGTTTATTAGCTGAAGTCATGCCAGTGAATGTATGTTTATTAGCTGAAGACACGCCAGTGAATGTATGTTTATTAGCTGAAGACACGCCAGAGAATGTCTGTTTATTAGCTGAAGACACGCCAGAGAATGTCTGTTTATTAGCTGAAGACACGCCAGAGAATGTCTGTTTATTAGCTGAAGACACACCAGTAAATGTCTGTTTATTAGCTGAAGACACGTCAGGGAATGCCTGTTTATTAGCTGAAGACATGCCAGTGAATGTATGTTTATTTGCTGAAGACACGCCAGTGAATGTCTGTTCATTAGTTCAAGTCACGCCAGTGAATGTATGTTTATTAGCTGAAGACACGCCAGTGAATGTATGTTTATTAGCTGAAGTCACGCCAGCGAATGTATGTTTATTAGCTGAAGACACGCCAGTGAATGTCTGTTTATTAGCTGAAGGCACGCCAGTGAATGTATGTTTATTAGCTGAAGACACGCCAGTGAATGCATGTTTATTAGCTGAAGTCACGCCAGTGAATGTATGTTTACTAGCTGAAGACACGCCAGTGAATGTATGTTTATTAGCTGAAGACACGCCAGTGAATGTATGTTTATTAGCTGAAGTCACGATAGTGAATATATGATTATTAGCTGAAGACACGCCAGTGAATGTATGTTTATTAGCTGAAGACACGCCAGTGAATGTATGTTTATTAGCTGAAGACACGTCAGGGAATGCATGTTTATTAGCTGAAGTCACGCCAGTGAATGTATGTTTATTAGCTGAAGACACGCCAGTGAATGTATGTTTATTAGCTGAAGACACGCCAGTGAATGTCTGTTTATTAGCTGAATACACGCCAGTGAATGTATGTTTATTAGCTGAAGACACGCCAGTGAATGTATGTTTATTAGCTGAAGACACGCCAGTGAATGTATGTTTATTAGCTGAAGTCATGCCAGTGAATGTATGTTTATTAGCTGAAGACACGCCAGTGAATGTCTGTTTATTAGCTGAAGTCACGCCAGTGAATGTATGTTTATTAGCTGAAGACACGCCAGTGAGTGTATGTTTATTAGCTGAAGACACGCCAGTGAATGTATGTTTATTAGCTGAAGACACGGCAGTGAATGTATGTTTATTAGCTGAAGACACGCCAGTGAATGTCTGTTTATTAGCTGAAGTCATGCCAGTGAATGTATGTTTATTAGCTGAAGTCATGCCAGTGAATGTATGTTTATTAGCTGAAGTCACGCCAGTGAATGTCTGTTTATTAGCTGAAGTCAAGCTGTTTGTAGACTACCATTATAACATTAGATCTAAATTGCTAAGGTAATGAGGATAGCCCACAAGCAAACAAGATGACAAGCGTCTATGCAGTGATGATATTATGTGTTGTGTACAATGGACTGAATAAAAAGACTGATATAGAGATAAGAAAAATAGTCATCCGAACGATCTCATCATCCATTAGGTAGAGAAGAGGGACATATATCGGGCATGTATTAAACCCAACATAACAATTTCAAAACGGGCTACCATATGGGAAACATCACAATGCAGAAAAAGTGGAAGACCTAGAGTGAAAAGAACACTGATAAGCAAAGTTGACAGGCGTAAACTCTCATTTTATAAGATCGAACATCTACTCGACAATAGAGATAGATGGCGAAAAGCATAACAAGCCCTATACTACATCTACCGCCCTGGAATGTGCCAAATCAGGAAGTGCTACGCTAAGAGCGTTTGATGTAAGATACTTGTAGTGTATACAGTATCAGACCAGAAACTACTATTTGTGGCGACATTGCAACACTCGAGACGAACTGCTTTTAGCAGATGACGCAATGCACGCGTGCACACTGATGGTTCCAGTGGTTTGCTGGCCTTGAAGCTAACAGCATAAAATAAACAAAATAATGAGAACTAAAGAAACATAAACTGCGCATTACGACTTCTTGAAAGAGCAGATATGATAAAAATTCGTGGCAACATTAACGTCATAAACTGCATAGGAACAAATGGTGACCATAAGAATGTTTAAGCAGCACTAAATAATCAGAAAACATGTTTAACAACCAGCTGTGCTTGTTTCTAAATAGAAGAATTTATTTTTCTTTTTTTCTTCTTTAAATTAAACAATTCTCTTAGAATGATTTCCTTCTTAAAGGAGTAGAGGACATATTCAAGATTACGTATCTTAAAAAAGTTTTACTTAATGTGGAATACTCAACATACAGTCAGAACTGTTTACTTTGGCTAATGCTGATCAATACCTCACTTCCGCTGCTCATGGGAGGTGTATGAAAATGAGAACAGTCTGATCAATGGAATAAGAATCACTAAGGGAAAACAAATCGAATTTTTAAAAATATAACTTTTATAAAGTCGAATGTGTGTCGAAAAGTAGGAAATTTCGCCGCTCACTTGAAAACTGCAACAAAGTATATCGTGCGAATAAAGCAAAAGAAGAAAATGCTAAATATCTTCAACTTTCATCATCTTTGCTTACGTATATATTTTGTAATATATTTCTAAGTAACACGCAAACAATTATCGTTCACATATAGTCCCAATACGGTGGAAGAGAGATAACGTAGTTTATATATGAACTGATTAACCTCGGAAATGTTCATTCATTTTGCTTACGTTACACTTCTAGCATATTTTGTGTCACAAGATAACATAAACTGTACCTCAACAAACTTCTGTATCTTGAATTTATCGGTTACAAATTAACAGTAAAATAAGATATGGCTCTGTATTTTTTACAAAAAGCAATAATATAAACAGGATACAAAGCACATTCCATTATTTAATATTGTAAATTTAGTAATGAAATTATTATAATTAAAGTTGTTTTCTACTAACAAGTAGTGATACAAAACTATAGAAGAAAATACAGAGCTTGACAATGTCAAGCAGCAGTTTAATAGTCAGCAGATTATAACTTACATCTCCTAAACATTCCTGTATGGTGCAGAAGCATGGACATTAGAAAAGAAAACAGAACAGAAAATTGAAGCCTTTAAAATGTGGATTTATAGAATAGGAAGAATTGGATGGAAAGAAAAGAAAACAAACGATGAAGTCTTAAAACAACTAAAAATGAAAAGAATTACTAAACACAATTCAAAAAAGACAAATGAGATTTTTGGGGCATGTTAAAAGACACTGTAGCCTACAAAAAGTAATATTGGAAGGGAAAATGCAAGGTAAAAAAGGCAGAGGCAGACCAAGACTAACATGGACGAGCAACATCAAGAGATGGACAAGTCAGCCTATGACAATCTGCACGATCATAGCAAGAAACAGAGCGAAATGGCGCTCCATGGTAGCCAACATTTGGTGCGGAGATGGCACTTAATGATGATGATAATGATTTCTTAAGAAAGGAAAACTAACCTACCAATCAATACTGTTTTCTAGGAACTTGTAAACAAGTTGATTTATTAGATGTTTTAAACATGTCTATGTAAATGTTAACATTATCAAAACGGCACTTATTCGTAAAATGTGCAGACTCAAAACTTGGTACTTACATGGTAATTAGGTCGCTGTTATTTATAACACAGTGCCCGATTTTTCCATTCACTTGAAATCACAGGAGACAGCCGGAAAGAGCTATCTAGAGGCGGCTGTTAACGTACGGGGCATGGTGTCGCGAAACGTGGTACAATGGCCAAATCATGGGCGACGTGCCGCGACCGTGGCAGGGGTGTATCGGGAGGCGATGTAGCGTGCTGAGTGATAAGAGGTATTGACAGCATTGGAGTACCGGGTCAAGCAGTATGGAGGACAGGCCGCCGCGTAGAGTGAGGCAGGCATTGTTGGTAAGATGGTAGGGAGGCAGAAAATAGAGGGACATTTCATAATTCCTCACATTTCGGCAATTTTACTGAAACATAGTACATTAACTACCTTATATATCTGCATATATGAGCTACTGTTCGCAGATGACCAATGCCTAATATATGAGGACGTAAACCTGCTACAACAGCATTTAACATCTCTTGATAAAAGTTGCACAAACTACAGTATGAAAATTAACACAGCAAAAACAGAGGCTATAAGAATAAGCAAATTAAGACACCCATTAAACATCAAGATCAAAGATAAAGAAATAAAACAAGTAGAGGAATTCAAGTATTTAGGCACAATGTTCACAGAAGATGGAAAACTAGACAGAGAAATTGGCATGAGAATACAAAAAGCAAATGCTGTCACATACCAGCTTTCACCATTGCTAAGACAGCCAAACATTTCTATGCCAGCTAAACAACAAATGATAAATAGCATCTTCATACCAACTTTGTGCTATGAAAGCCAAACATGGACCCTTTCTAAATCACATTTAAGAAAGATCAATACATGTGAGATGCGATGCTTGAGAAAAGTAACAAACAACACAAGAAGAGATAGAATACAAAATGAAACCATAAGAAAAGTAGTAGAAACAAAACCCTGCCAAGAATATATAGAACAACAACAATTTAAATGGTTTGGCCACCTGGTCAGAATGAATCCTCACCAATCACCATAAAGGGCGTTCTTCTCGAGAATGCATGGAAAAAGACCAAGAGGAAGACCCAGAAGAAGATGGATAGATGCAGTGACAGAGACATGTAACAACAAAGGGAAATCACTAATTCAGACAATTCGAGCAGCACAAGAACGACAAATGATATAAACCACGACACCTTTTAGGTATCAGTGAAAGAGAAAAGTAGAAGAAGAGGAAGATATATCTGCAAGTTATCCAATCCATCAGAGACAGGGGAGATAAACGAGCTTTTATTTGCAGACGATCAGGCACTAATACTAATACATGAAACAAAAGAAGACCTATAAGAACACTTAAACAAACTCAATAGCTCAGGCACAAAATACAACATGAAAATCAACATCAACAAAACAAAAGTCATGAATGTCGCCAAAAATAAACAGAACATCAACATAACTATAGAAGAAGGCAACTAAAACAAGTAGCGGAATTCAAATACCTAGGAAGTTTAGTGACAAACGATAATTCACAAACAGCAGAGATAGAATCAAATTTCAACAAAGCTTGTCAAATCATTGGACAGTTATCACCACAATTATCCAACAAGGAAATAACTCTGGAGGCAAAACGATCACTATACAATACAATCTTCACCCCAACATTGTGCTACCAATGCCAGACCTGGACACTAGATGCAGGAACAATACGAAAAATAACCTCTACTGAGATGGAATGTATCAGACGAATGACAGGAAACAGTCTGAGAGATAAGATCAGAAATGAAGAACTGAGAAGAAGAAAAAACTAGGAATGGCCCATGCCATAGATATAAAGAAACAACAGCTAAAATGGTTTGGCCATGTGACAAGGCAGAAAGATCAAAACACACCACAACGGCCCTTCAATAAACTATGAGAATACCAGACCCAAGGATCGACCACGAAAAAGATGGATGGATGGAATATTAGAAGCACTAACATAATAAACATAGCAGCAGAGGCGAACAGAAGAACAAAAGACCGCAAATTATATCTCCCCTCGACGCTAAAAGGCAGATGAGGAAGAAAAGAAGAAAATATATCTGCAGACTATCAGGTACTACTAGTACATGGAAAATAGATGACCTACAAGAGCACAAGTAGACTTAACAACGCCGTACACGATTTAACATGAAAATCAACACCAACGAGACAGAACTCGTCCAGAACAGAGACGCGAGGCGAGATACACTGCGGGTCCTGTGCAAGGTCTGGTGCTTGAAAACAAAGATGGTCGAACACAAGGACTCTAGAATATCTGCCGAATGTGCCGTCTTTGTCTCGAAAGGACAATAATTAAATAGTGGTTCACACGCAGCAGGATTAGACTCACGATGCAATAAACCTTGTCAAATCATCGGACAGACGTCACTACTACTGTACAACAAGGAAATCTTTTTTGCATTCACTCGATGACCAAGGGAATAAGTGTACCTCTTCTAAATTCGTATTTAAAAGGACGTTTATCATCATCATCAAGTACCATGCCTGCTGGTGTAGGTGATAATGTCTCTCCACAACTTTCGATCTCAACAGTTATTTATCATTTCTGTTGTTGACCTTCTGCCAAGCCATTCTCTTAGCTGTCTGGTATATTTTCTCTTTGCTTCCCTCTTATCTCTTCGTCCCTCAATTTTCCCAGTTGTCACAGTATATTCCCGCTGTTCCCTTCTCATTATATGGCCAAAAAATTATGATTGTTCCTTCCTAATTTTGGAAATTAGCTCTCTTTTTACTTTGGCCTCTTTCAAACGTTTTAATTATTCTTCTTAGCTCTCCTTAGTATTCTCAACATTATTCTGTAAAACCACATATCTACAGTCTCCGGTGATTTTTTTTTGTCTGTTCTCCTATTGTCCATGATCCACATCCATGTGTTATATTAAAAGGAAGTTTGGTCAATGTAAATGCGCCGTTTGTAGTAAGACTGTGCTATGTGTACCTTTTGGTCCAAACATCCCACTTCGGCATGGCGTTTTTGAGGACCGGGTTTGTTTCTCTCTCGACCGTACTCATTTGGCATGAGTAGCCTTCTTAGTCTGTTACTAGAGACACCGCAAAGAGGTGGATTTGGGTCTGGCTAGATCTGGTTCACTAATCCTGGCACAAACCATCAGCTATGAGTCGCTGACAGTTTTAAGACTTGAGGTAAACTTGACATAAAATGGATACTGGACAACCTGACAGGAAAATTGCTGAAATTCACGGGTTTAACATAAGAATATTTTGAACGCCATCATCATCATCATGTACCATGCCGGTTGGCGTAGGCAATCATGTCCCTCCACAATCCTCTATCTACAGTGCATCGTATCAGTTCTGTTGTTGACTGTTTTCCATGCCATGACACCAAGCTATGCAGTATTTTCTCGCTTTGTCGTCCGCGATCTCTCTTTCCTTTTATTTTGCCAGTTGTAACCTAGTATTCCAACTTTACTCTTCTCATGATGTGCCCGAAAAATGTTGATTGCTTCTTTCTGATGTTTTTTAAGAGCTCCCTTTTTGTGTTGACCTCTTTGAGAACTTCCTCATTGGTCTTTTTCTGTCCAAGGAACTTTCAACATTCTTCTGAGAAATTCCATCTCTGTGGCCTCTAATCGTCTTTTCATTTGCCTGTCTACTGTCCTTGATTCGCTTCTATAGGTCAGAATTGGCTCTATATAGCACCGATGAACTCTTTTTCTCATTTGTATTGACATAGATTTGTTGCATAAGATATTTGTCATTTTCTGAAATGCTATTTTAGCCTGAGCTATTCTGCATTTTATTTCTGTGGTGCATCTCCCATCTGATGTTATTATTGTGCCCAAATATTTGAAACGTTGCACTTGTTTCAGATATGTCTCGTTTATTTTTATGCTACATGATGGTGGTGATTGTTTCTTCGATATAACCAATACTTCTGTTTTCTTACTATTCAGACTGAGACCTTTCTTGTTTCTTTCTTTTACTATAATGTATATCATTTCTTGTAGTTCATTCTCTGTCTCTGCTATTAAGACTGTGTCATCCGCATATCGCAAATTATTTATGTTGTGACCGTTGACTTCAATTCCTTTTTTGTCTACTATTGATCTCATAATATATTCGCTGTAAAGTGAAAACAAATCTGGTGACAGAACACAGTCTTGTTTGCGTCCTTGCTTTATATATTGGAATTGCCCTGTTTGGTTGTGAACACCATAGATCGCTGAATTTTTCTTTTTTTAATAGAGCAATAGGAAGATCTATAAAAAAAAAAAATACTCAAGCAAAAAGAGGGCTTATTTCTAACGTCAGGACAGACAGCAATATACACATACAATAACCCGCTGTCTTCAGGGCTCAATGAAGATAAAAGAGTTCAACAGACAGGCAATGTTACATAAATCTTTCTACGGCTCTGGTTTAAAGATTGCTAGTGCCACACACATGATCAGAGATTGAGAACTGCAGCTCTCCATATCACCACATGTGGATGAAATGATTCTTTGGTATTTTTGTTATGGAAGGCCCCGGTATCACTACAAACGAATTAAAATCCATAATTGCTCAACCGCCCGTGCCAGTGGAATCATCCGAATTACTATCTCATCTCCTAAACAAAGAAAGGTAGCTGTAGTCCCCCTCATAGCAGTCTCAGCATACGCCAAAAGACATAAGGCGAAACCGCACAGAAATGGAACACAGCCATCTTTTCCCTGTTATACGATATCATCATTCATCGTAAACAATCAGAATATTGAAACACGATCAAAGCGGATGAAACACACAGCTCACGGTGTGTACAGCGCTCCTAACTCAGTAACTCCTGCAACAAGCCGGACTTGGAATATGAGGAAACTGCAACAAGGAGCACCTTCATACATAGCCGTCAATGGTTCCTGCCGCCTATTTACCATATTAACCAGAAGTTCACGTCTTCCTGAAAATGATGATCGTCATATTTTTTTAAAATGTATAGCGCTTGATGATGTTAAGACATTGTTTTTGACTCCAAATCCGAACATATAAAACACAGTTAGTCGTCATATTATCCCCGTCGCACATCAAACAACAGACCGTAAGATTAGCGTATGGCCGGTCTTGGGATATACGATGAGCCATTATGATGACGTAGCACACACAACAATGGCAGCGCCCTTAGGTTCCTGATTACTCTAGTGAATGTAGCCTACAACGAACGAAACACGGTGCAAATTCCCTAAAGAGATAAAACTGCGGCTGACTTGACGAAGCAGTTCACATTAATGAGTTGTATCATGTAAATAACTTGCGTCAAGCAATTCGAACAACGGTCATGAACAGCACTCAATGTGAAGTAAAGCGCAGATCAACTCTAGACGTGGAAGGTTGCATTCACAACACTTGATTTGTCAAAAAGGAATATTGCCGTGCGTACAACTCCGCTTCATTCCCCTGGATGAAATGAAACAATTGCAAAGAAATCATTACATTTTTGTTTTCTGCGTTCACCCGAAGACAACACCTCTTCATTGCCCAAATTAAAATTACGTCGAGTAGTTATCCATGCTTTCCGGCTTATTACCGCTGACTTCAGCAAGGCATATTTGAGTACCGGTTGCCTTTGCTCTTCAACTATCTTTCTACTCACCTGACTAGACTGGCCTGTCTGTTTAGTCCGTTCAGAAATTGTTGCACAAACTCAAAATAAATTTTCTCGAAGACTTTGTTGCCTCACTGTGATATTTTGCTTTCAAATCAAAGATTTTTCTCGACCTTTATACAATAATTTTATGTATTAATAAAGTTCTCCAGTGTAGAATTTTGCTTATGTAGTTTAAGTAAAAGAAAACATGGAAAGACAATTGAAGGTTTTTAGGGCTATTCCTCTGCCCCGTTCAATAACGGGCATACTATCAATTTTTAAGTGAAAAAAACGACCATATAAAATCTCACAGCCCACGGGATACCCGGGCCGAAGACAGCAAGTGACCTTACCAGCATCATTTTCAGCACGTTCAGCTTGTTTTAATACTCATAGTAAAGGCGTATCTCATATCATTGTTTATTTTACTGGAAAGCTAAAATAGTGAGCTAACCCAGTTTTCTAAATCGTAAAAAATTTAAAGTGTAACTTCATCACTATACAAAAAGTAACATTAATATTGTACAGACATATCTGCGGGGAATCATTAGTGGGGTCAGTTTTATTATCATTAGATCAACAGAACCAGGACCAGAGGATAGAGTCATAACCAAAGCAGGCGCTAGGTGTAGAAATAAAAAAAACTTTCATCTGGTTGATAAGATATGATTTTGAATCTGAAAAAAGCTATTGTGAATCAAGGAAGTAAAATAAAAGTGGATGATTTTTACAAAGATGTTATTACACGTGAGGTTTTGAACAAAAATTTCAGGCAAATCAGCTTATTACTGTCAGCAAACTGAAAATTAATTTACAAATAAATATACTTATACTTTCAACAACAGACTTATAGAAAGCTGTCAGAAAACTTGGTTTCACTTTCGAAAGTCTGCAGGCGACAGGAAAGTGAAGAGCCACGAGTGATTGCTGCTGGGAGTAAATACCCGAGGCAGAACCGAGAGAGAAGGATGGAAGGCTACCACAGCATTGATGTGGATGACAACAGGATTATTATTGCTCACCACATCTTTGAAAAAAAATCATGGCAATCACCAGACAGAGGAAAGAAAATGTACCTAGTAGTAAAGGGCAATACATTATAATAGCACAAGCTAGCAGCAGGGAGAAGGATTTGTCAATCAATCATAGCTTTTTTTCCAAACAAATTCTACATACAGTAGGAGCTAACACTGTGAAATGACTGGACACATTTTCAGGAATTGGATAGAAAATGCTTTCCTGCCAACCCTCGATAGATCGTCATGGTAATGGACAATGCATCCTATCATAATGTTCTAGAGCAGGAAAACAAAATCCCAACTTCATCAAGCATAAATAATCAAATTAAGGCGTGGCTTTGAAAGGAAAATGTCCCTGTTAACAACAAACAGCTAAAATCAGAGTCACTGCCGCTTGTGAAAAAAGTGAAGAAGTCAAAGATGTTATTAAATGATAAAATATTTACAGAGCATGGCCACACTTCTCTTCAGCTCCCATCTTACCATTCGCACCTTAATCCTTTTGTGCTTGTGTCAGCCACATTCAAAGGGCAATTGCCATCACAGAATACTACGTTTATAATATGTGACGGTGGACTGGTTGGTCTCGAGGCAAGAACCCACAACCTCGAGACAGAGAGGTTGTTGGGTTCAAATCCCGGTTACACCGGTCGGGCTTTTTATTTATGATTTCTCTCTGCGGCAACCACCCCTGGTCTCAGCAGCGAGGTCCGGCTTGAAATGTCAATTACTCATAGACGGAAAAAAATATGAGTACATCCGAAGTCGGAGTTATCTGCCTGTGCGGCGAGGGACTCCTGTGCACACGACACCCAAGGGAAAAAATGGATTAACACGCAAAATTCAGTTCCTAGTCTCTAGGGACTTCGTCAGAGGTAAAAGCTGGCAAGGGATTAAACATAAATAATAATATGTGACAATAAAAACTAGACACGTAATGATGCCTTCTTAGAAATAGACATTGAGCACTGGAAGAAATGTGAAGGGCACATTATTCCTGGAAGAATAAGAGCACTAGCAGAGTGATAGTTTGCATTTTCCCAGCAGATAACAGATCTAAACCGCCTAGATTCGTCAGATTTTCAATAAAGGGCCACCGGAAAATTTCTTTCGAGGACATCCCAATCTATTGCATCATACAAATACCCCTTATGGAAAAATTAGGTTTTCCCAAATTAGTGGAAAATATCCCGTTCATTGTTAATAGAAAAACTACACAATGACAACATATTGACGTATGGATACTCCTTGAAAACACCAATCTCCGTGACATTGTCATTTATTATGTGTCATACTGTATAATCTAATCTTTCTCACAACCATACGTTTTACTAAACAATTTATATAAGAAATACTCATAGTTGCAAAATTCACTTTGTCTTCGGACTTAATGTTTAATCCTCTTTAGGTCCAGGAACAACTAAAACTGTCAATGCAAAACTCCAGCAATACGCCAAATAGTTTCTGAGAAAATTAATGTTGAGTTTGTGCATACATTTGTGAATGAATTATACCATATCTAAGAAGACTGGAAGAATATTAGAATGATTGTCCAAGAATAAGAATGGAAGGAGAGAGGATGTGGTCTGTGTTCCTAAAAGGGACCTGGTGGGTTTTGATAAGGAATGATACATCACTGGGAAGTAATCTAGGATCTTGATCAATTAGCAGTCGCTGACCATTTTTATCATCATCATGTGCCATACCGGTTGGCGTAGGCGATTATGTCCTTCCACAATCTTCTATCTACAGCGCATCGTATCAGTTCTGTTGTTGACTGTTTTCCATGCCATGACGCCAAGCTATACAGTATTTTCTCTCTTTGTCCACCGCGGCCTCTCTTTCCTTGTATTTTGCCAGTTGTAACCAAGTATTCTAACTTTTCTCTTCTCATGATGTGCCCGAAAAATGTTGATTGCTATTTTCAGCTCATGTTTATTTGCAAAGGAGTAAAGGCATCAATATGCACCAAGATGCGTAGAGAAGCGAAGCTGCTGTAAAGCTGATGATAATGACAATTTAAAATGAAAGAAGAAAAGGGTGGTATGGTAACAGCTTTGCCATACCACCTTTTTCTTCTTCTTTTTTAAAATTGTGTTTATTTGCAGGCGTTTGTAATCTTTATACAGAGACTGTTCCGTGGGAATGGGGAAAGTTATATTAAAAATCGCTTATGAAAGATATAATGTTGTCTGATGTACGTAGCTGGTGACTTTGAACTACTAAAAATGGCGTTGGTACGCCTGTGACACATATAAAAACGTGGGACACATCTTGACAAGATGTTAGTACGGTTGCAACAGTGCACAAGCAAGAGCAGCGATGTGTTGTGAGAATTTTGTTTAGAGAAGGTGTGAAACCTGTAGAGGTTCATCACTGGATGAGAATTCAGTGCGGTGGCAGGTGTATGAGTCATACACAACTGAATGAATGGACTGAAAAGGTCAAGAACGGAGGCACAATTATGAAGGATTCACCTCAACCGAGGGTGTGGTAGGGGTTGGGTGGGCGGTTGAAGACAATATTGCAGCAGTGTCAAATGTGATACGTGAAAACCGGCGCGTCAGTCCAAAAAGGTGACAGCGCTATTGGACATTAATGTTGAAGCAGCCTATCACACCGGTCATGACGAGATGAAGTTTCGAAAAGTGTGCAGATGGGTCCAGAAACGGCGGTGAATGAGTGGCTGCGCACCCGTCTGAAATAAATAATTTACCGCGGTATCTACACATTTGTTAGGCGCTGCCGAACGTGCATTGAAGTAGAGTGGACTATGTTGAACAGTGACCATGTCATAATTTCATGATTTGCAATTAATACTCTGCAAACTAAAGATATGGTTTTGAAACAATTGAGCGTACCTTTCACGCCCATATCCCATATCGATCATATCCTTGAAATAAAATTGTTGATTCACTAATAAGGTGTAGTTAGAGATTCGATATGAGTTCAGATGTCGACCCTCTCGAATAATGGCGAAAAACAGGAGGTCCCTTGTGCTCTCTGCGCACGTTGAACAACCCTTTTGCAGTTAAAGTCGGAAATAAATAAAAATGGCCCCTGTCAGTTCACAAATGTTAAGCAATTTTAAAATTGTACCAACACTGAAGACTGGTAGGTTGGCTTGGAAGGCGCAGTTACATCTCGGCTTTGCCGTAAAATAGCGACACAACGCATTTATTGCCACCTTACGGGTGAAAGCTGAGGGGTGAGGGATGGGGGGAATGCATGACCTTAAATCTGCTCTATTATTTGGTTGTGAAACATGGCGAAGAACAAAAATGAAAGTCACAAAGACACAATAAACGGATCCTTGCGCAAAACAAAAGGATAGAGATAGCAGAACAAAATCGCTAAATTAGAATTATGGAAAAATACCAGTCAAATACTAGTGTTCAAAGAGAATACAAAGACGATGGTACTAAATAGGACACACTGCGTAAAACAACTGAGAGAATTATATGACGCGCCCTTTTTTTTTTTATTTCCATGCGATGAGACAAAGGGAAAAGTCAAAAACTACTTGGAGAAGATTGATGGAAGCATGGAAGTAGAGCTTGATGAAGCTAGGATGATCTTAAAAGAATGGCAAGAAACAGGACGGCCTGGAAAGTGTTTGCTAAAGACCTATGCTTTACAGGGAGTTGAAAAGAAGAAGATTAGTATGTCGGACTGTGCCATTGTTATACACATTTCTTTGTTTTCCATATGGACATATGACTCTCAAAAGCACATGGACCCTTAGTGATCAGTGACTCATAGCTGATTGTTTGCGTTATGATTAGGAACCACAATCTATAAAGATTCTTCTCCACCTCTGGGCCATAGATATAAAAGCAAGCAAACCAGTCTGAACAAGTCAGTTGGGATCAATGACAGTTGGCGAACCGCAACAACAACAAAAAAGCGTCTTAGAAGTGTAGGACCATAATAGTCAGATATCACATCTTGCTGTGAACCACAACACAGGGGTGTCTTTGTTCATTTATCGACCTTTAAGATCATACGACGAGAAACAGTTGTCGTCTGTCAAACGTAGAAGAAGAAAAATTACAACACGTCAACTCTTCAGGGCGAGGACTACTGGTGCAATTTCAATACGAGATCTTCACGAAGGCAATAATTTAAATTTCGCTCAAGTTTTAGTCTACAAATTTTCAGTTAAATCTTAAACGGGAAAGCGTTCATTAAAGTGCACAGCTTGCAGACAAGACTTACTCTCATTTATCTGTTTTCTACTGGACTAGAGAGTTTAACTTACCTACTAAATGGGGGGAAAAAAGATGGTCCCACCTGGAGCAGAACTTTTAAGTATAAGACGAACTATATTGTAGCCGCGGCTACCTCCCACCGTTAGACATAAATAGAGGTCACGGAACAGTTGGAAATGATAGGAAACTTTCAGAAGTAACATGATGTTCGGGAAAACTTGCGCCGAGCAAATATTTCTGTCCTTTAAATAAATAAACGGACGTCTTTGTTTGAACAAGCGAATGAAGTGATTCATCGACATGGGAGCTTATCCACCAAGTCGATTCCCGTGGTTTACCCGTTACTTACAAAGTTACAGGAGAGTGAAGTGTTCCTCTTTACCGGACTATGTCACTGTGTTTAGAAACGAGTGGACCAGTGCTTTTCTTGCTGTTTATATCTTCAAAAACTCAGAGGCCATTCCTTTATAAGCTGTTGAATGCAGATCGTGAAGTGGTATTAAATCCAGACCTCTTTATCATCAAACCAGGACAGTAACCACCACGCTATTTAATTTTTAAAGACTTATTTAATTAGTTACAATGTGTCCATTTCATCTTTTTTTTTTTTTTTTTTTTGCTTGCTTATTATTGAATCGTATTACGCTGTGATTGTAATGAGAAGAGAACAGCTGGAATATGTTGCAACAACTGGACAAATTGAGGGAGGAAGAGATGGAGGGAAGTAAAGAGAAAAGATACCAGACAACTTACGAGAATGGCTAGGCAGAAGGTCAACAACAGAAATGATAAATAACTTTCGAGATCGAAAATTGTGGAGAGACATGATCACCTACGCCAGCAGGCCCGGTACTTGACGATGATGATGATGGTGATGATGATTGCGCTATGTTTACACCTAACGATCCAGAGTTTTCACCTTCAGTATATTTGGGGAATACGTCTCATCTCTGATCTCTGCCTTAATCTTTCATTTGGGACTCACTGGCAATATTGAGACATGTCCAATTTTTGATGATATCTTCCCATCATTTTCACTGCCAACTTCTCCTCCTTTCTTCCACAGTTCCTCGCAGGATTATCTTTGATAGACCAGATGATCGAGACACGTAGTCAAACCATTTCATTTTGTGTTTCTTTACAATAGTCAAAACACCATCATGTACACCCGTTGCTTGTTGTTTCCTTTTGCTAACTTTTTCGTTTTGTGATACGATCTAAGTAAAAATAGCCCAAAACATTTCATCTCCATAGGTTGTATTTTATTCTGTAGCTCTGCACTTTATACTCTATGTAAATAGGCGCGTAGGAAACGCCTCTGATTACAGGCGACAACATGAGTCATACTTTCAAGGTTGCAAACCCAGCAGACGGTAGTTGCTGCTGTCATTCATCTAGAACCAGACGTAGGTTCACCACAGACCTACCAGTCACGTCATCTCGAGGGAAACATTATTCGCTTTTCGGGAAAGGAGGGGGGGGGGGGGGAGGGAGAAGCTCCAAAATTGTTGTGGCTGGAGTAAGGGGTAGGCGGGGGGGGGGAGTATAGGCATTGACATAACGATAGACTGAGACACTTTGTTCAGTGTCTAAAACCTGACAAAAGTCGACCATTGACAACGCGTCAAATATGAACACCTCACATTGAACATCCACTCAACACCCTCCACAGCTCGACTCTTACACCTCACCAAATGTGAATTTCCCCCCCCCCCCACACACACACCTCTTTACAACCTACCGACAGTTGACTCCCCCCCCCCCCGCCCTTTTTCCCCCAACTACAACACACCAAATATCGACCTTACCTCCTCAACAATTCACCAACACTCGACATCTCACAACCCAACAAAAATAGAGATCTCTCCAGAACCCATCAATGGCCGAAACCTCATAACCCACCAACACTCGACCCCTCACAACCCACCAACACTCGACCCTTCACAACCCACCAACACTCGACCCTTCACAACCCGCTAACACTCGACCCCTCACAAACCACCAACACTCGACCCCTCACAACCAACCAACACTCGACCCCTCACAACCCACTAGCACTCAACCCCTCACAACCCACCAACACTCGACCCCTCATAACCCACCAACACTCGACCCCTCACAACCCACCAACACTCGACCCCTCATAACTCGTCAACACTCGACCCCCTCACAACCCACCAACACTCGACCCCTCACAACCCACCAACTCTCGACCCCTCACAACCCACAAAAAGTCGACTCCCCCAACAATCCATCAAACACCAAAGTGTCACACCCCTTCCCCCCCCCCACACATTCCTCCTAACTCAACAGACTTCGACACCCCCCCCCCCAGATCCCTCCTAACTCAGCAGACCTCGGCAACCCCCCACCTCCCTCGATCCCTCCTAACTCAGCAGACCTCGGTAACCCCCCCCCCACGGTCCCTCTTAACTTAACAGACCTCGGCGTCCCCCCCCCCCCCGATCCCTCCTAACTCAGCAGACATCGGCACCACCACCCCCGCCCCCCCCCCCCCGATCCTTCCTAACTCAGCAGACCTCGGCACTGCCCCCCCCCCGATCCTTCCTAACTCAGCAGACCTAGGCACTCCCCCCCCCCCCCGATCCCTCCTAACTCAGCAGACCTCGCAGCCACAGCCCCCCCCCCGATCCCTCCTATCTCAGCAGACCTCCGTACCACCCCTACCCCCGAATCCCTCCTAACTCAGCAGACCTCCGCCCCCCCCCAATCCCTCCTAACTCAGTAAACCTCGGCACTCCTCCCCCCCCCCGCGAACCCTCCTAGCTCAGCAGACCTCGGCGCCCTCCTCCCCCTCCCCCCACGACTTTACCCCCCCCCCCCCCACACACACACACACAACCCACTAAAAACCATCGGCACCGCCCCCTCCATTTCCCCACCAGGCCTCCTTAAAATACAACACCCCCCCCTCCCCCAGCCCACCCAAAACCCGACCTGTAGAGATTATAAAACTGGAGTTTGCAGAACTGTGGCCTATATTCAGTATGGGGAGAAACATTAATGCCATATTTGATGTTTGACATAGACAATTCAGCTACAAGAATCAGTGTCCGCTCAGTGTAATGACGTCAACATTTATTTATTTTTACGAGATATGTCTGTGTGTGTAGAACGTCATCATTGTACCCGTCTTATCTTGAGACAAGGCTTATGATACTACTATAGTACCCGGGTTTCAAGTACACGGGACTCATAGTAGTCTGTGTCGGTCACAAATGTTTGTCATTGACACTTTAGTTGGTTTGCTTATTTGTGTTTTTTATGAACATGCCTTTTTTTTCCGTTCGCCAGCTTTTACCTCTGAGAGGTCCCTAGAGAGTAGGAGCTGAATTTTGCGTCTCTTCTTCTTCTACCTTTTTAGCTCCCAGTGGAGCATAGGTCTTCAACAAACACTTTCCAAGTCGTTCTGTTTTTTGCCATTCTTTTAAGATCATGCCATGTCTTCCCCATCATCTTCATCTCTGCTTCTGTCTGTCTTCTCCAAGAATTCTTTGGTCTTTCTCTTTGTCTTTTCCCCTGGGGATTCCAAAAAAAGGGCCTGTTGTGTAATACTCTCAGTTGGCTTTCGTAGTGTGTGTCCTATCCATCGCCATCGTCTTCGCTGTATCTCTTTATCCACTGGTATTTGACTGGTACATTTCCATAATTCTTTGTTAGTGATTTTGTCCTGCCATTTCCATCCTTTTATTCTGCGTCAGCATCCAATAATGAAAGTCTGTATCTTCGTGATTATCAATGTTGTTGTTCTCCATGTTTCACATCCATATAATAGGACCGCCTTAACATTTGAGTTGAACATTTTTATTTTTCAATTTTGCGTGCTAATCCATTTTTTCCTGGCAGCCGTGTGCACAGGGGTTCCTCGTCGCACAGGCAGATAACTCCGACTTCGGAGGTACTCATATTTTTTTTCCGTCGATGAGTAATTGACGTTTCAAGTCGGGTCTCGCTGCTGAGACCAGGGGTGGTTGCCGCGGAGAGAAATCATAAATAAAAATCCCAACCGGTATAGCCTGGATTTAAACCCACAACCTCTCTGTCTCGAGACCAACCAGTCTCCCGTACCTCTTCTATTATAAATTCAAAGTGATTAGATGAAGGTTTATCTTAACATTTAACAACTTTTGTGGTTATAAAGGAAAATGACATCTTCAAAACTCTTAAATTTGTAAATCTTTGTTGCTACGAACATTCACTACTAAAATATTCCTCAAAATTAATTTATTTACTTAAAATTAAAAATTTTAAATTCCAGTGTTAAGTCAATCTTTTTATAGTGCTGTAAAACATGGAGAACAACAAAATGTTACAATCATGAAGATACAGATCTTCATTAATGAAAGCTTACGCAGAATAAAATAATGGAAATGGCAGGACAAAATCACTAAAATATAATTATGGAAATGTACCAGTCAAATACCAATGGATAAAGATATATAACGAAAACGATGGCGCTGGAAGGGAAGCCAACTGAGAGTATTACACAACAGGCCCTTTTTTGGCATCCCTAAGTAAAAAGACAAAGAGAAGGCCAAAATATTCTTAGAAAAGACAGATGGAAATAGAGATGAAGATGATAGGGAAGACATGGAATGATCTTAAGAGAATGGCAAGAAACAACGGCTTGGAGAATGTTTGTTGTAAACCTATGCTCCACAGGGAGTTGAAAAGCAGAAAGAGAGGAAGAATTTATACACTTGAACAGACAATTTTACGTTCTGCTTGATTGTTATAAAATTGAAAACACTTTCTTAAAATACCAATTATGTCAATGAGTTCAATTTATTAAGCGTAGATTTTCTTCCTGAAAATAAAATTGCTGTGCCATTTCAGCGGTAAGAGCAGATCTTTGTTCCACCCTACCTCCTCATTGTGGCTTTGGTAACATGTTGGTCAGCCTGGCTTGGACCGAAAAGACAAAAAAGATATCGCAGCTTGCTGTAAAGCTCAACAGACAGCAACATGCTAGGTTAAGCCCAGACAGGTAAGTTAAACTATTTTTGAGTGTTTTGCGTAGTAAGTGTAGTTATTTTGTGCCAACATACTGTGTAAGCCTTAGAGGCAATGCAGCAGGAGGTCCACGACTGGGAGTCATGACCAGGCGGGCCCATCTCCCCTAGAGTGTCAAGAAGCTAAATGACTGAAACACTTGCGCGACGGGGATCTACTTCTGAGGATCAGATTGCCTCCTGCTTCGAAGCTCTGCACACAAAGTTTCCTACTACAACACATCAATTCTACTTCCGATTAGCGCCCATCATAAGTGCGGACAAGAAAGAAAGAAAGAAAGAAAGAAAGAAAGAAAGAAAGAAAGAAAGAAAGAAAGAAAGAAAGAAAAAAGAATATCTTTTACTTGTTTATCTTCATTTTGTTGTTGTTGTTGTTGTTCTCTTTATTATTATTTTCATGCGTGGACATCTTGGACGTCGATCTCAATACATTAGTAAGGCGGCTTGTCCAGATAAGGGAATAACAATAGCTAGCTATGGTCATATGCCCTTCTTTGCTCACCACCTGTTTAGCAGCGTTGAACACTTGTTTTGCCTATGCTACTGCTACATTCATGAAAAGCTCACATATTTGAAACAAGAAATAAGAGCCCACTATCAAGCAAAGTGGTGGCACATAGTGAATGCGGCGGTAATAAACCTTTGGCACATTACTTCTCGGATGTTGTGGTCAGTATTACGCCAACGCCGTCTTTTTTTCCGATAAAATCCAGTACCCGTTTAACAATAATCCGTTTAATATATGTTGATGATTATCATCCATTTCCCACCACTGCGGATAAGACGGTGGTCATAAACACATCAGCTGGTCTATTACAACGCGGACTATATTAACATGGAGCTTAATTGTGAGCTACGTGAATCTTGATCACTATTGGGTTGCTGACTATACAGTAACTACAGCAAATCGTCTAATTTGTGCTTCCCCGATAATGTACTTGAACTAAAGGACATGTTTACGAAGATTATTCAAAATGAACTGAATAATTAATAAGAAAAATCATACTTGAAGAAACAAACCAAGAGTATATTTCAATCTTCATTAAGGAAATTAATGGTGTAAAATACCGAGAATGTACTCAGTAATTTTTTTTTATGATAATGAAAATGTTTTAAAAGGTTCTTTTGTATTATGTAGGGCCAATCTGGTAACATGGAGATGAATCCTGGACAATCATACACCAAAGGAGGCAAAGGCGCGCCTCACAGCACCAAAGCTGGAAGTTGTCAGCGACCCACAGATGATGGCTTGCGCCAGGGTCGGTGAACCAGAACCATCCAGACCCTGCTCCACCTCTCAGTGGTGTCTCTAGTAAGAGACTAACCTGGCTAAGCGAGTAGGGACCGAAGAGGGAAGACAACCCGGTACTCAAAAATGTCATGCTGAAGTTGGATGTTTGGGCCGAAAGACTATATCACAGTTATACTGCAAACCACAACACAACGCAGACACGCCCACTTAACGTCCCTTTAAGGGCGGATGATGAAGCGGTATGCTCCTTTAGTCATCGGGAGAACGCAAGCAAGCAAGAAAGACACCAGGAAAATCGTTGAAGTTCACAGAAATGTGGATTTACAGGCAAACGTTGAGATAGTCATCTATAGTTTTACTAAACCATCGGGCTGAAAGGGAAATCCCGTAATTACACAGAGCTTGTGACGTCTTTGGCGATGCGAGCTACACGTCATTTTACCCACAACCCATCCTGCTCACAATGCTGAAAACGTCACAAGCTTTTGGTGATTCCTTTAGTTCGCGGGCCTTAAAAATACTATAGATAGATGGTTATGGTTTGAATATCATGGATAGCTAAAAATTAGTAACTAAAATGTTCTGATAGAGGCGAAAGAAAAATACAAGAAAGCTCATGGCAAACAACAGGAGAAAACAGTCATCACGAAGGCTATGTTAACTGAGAAGTGAACAACTCAAATATGTTGTGACAAAAACAAAAATAAAGGAAAACAAAGAGAAAGAATAATCAGAAAAATTAATGTAATTGATATCTCCTTCTTCTTTTCAACTCTCTGTCGATCATAAGTCTTCAACGAACACTGTTTATATATATATTTTCTTACAATGGTAACAACCCTACTGTATGTCCCGACTCTGGTAGAATTTTCTCTTGCCACTACTGCTACCGCTGTTATTGTTACTAATGCTGCTGTTGTTACTACTGTTGCTATTGTTACTACTGCTGTAATTGTTACTACTGCTGTAATTGTTACTACTGCTGTCATTGTTGCTACTGCTGTCATTGCTACTACTGCTGTCATTGTTACTACTGCTGCTATTGTTACTACCTCTATCATTGTTGCTACTGCTGTCATTGTTGCTACTGCTACCATTGTCACTTCTGATGCTATTGCTACCAATACTGCTAATAAAATACTGTAATCACTAATGCGGCTGATACTAGAACTACTTCTGCAATTGATGCTACTGCTATTACATCAGTAACAACTGCAATTGCTACTACAACTGCTACTACTTCTACTATTACTACTAACTAATTCCACTAATACAGTTTCAACTACTGCTGTTACCACTACTGCAGCCACTGCTGCTATTGCTACTACCACCACCACTACTAATACTGCCACTACTGCCTCCACCACCATCACCACTACTATTACTACTGCTACCTCTACTAGTACTAATACTTATACTATTGCGCATCCCATTACTATTGTTCACACTACTACTTAAGGTCACCTTTGTCTATGTCCCTGGACATGCGGGAGTACGGGGAAATGAGAGAGCGGACAGGTTGGCTAGCTGCGCTGTCGTTGAGGACGGGCAACCGATGGATCGGGCGGACATGATCAATGCCCTTCGAGATGTTGGAAAAGCACAGGACTTCGACAAACACAGATCAACGTCACTTCTTCGGATGATGGAAATGGGAGTTAAGATGGGCACGGCCAGAAATGAGAAACTTGGTGGCCGTGTAAGAAGACTTATCAACCAACATAGAACTGGAGTCGTCAGTCGCTGGACACTGAGGGAATTGCTGAGGAGGGGATCTGAGCACCTATGGACATGTTCGGAGTGCAATGATGATGACCCGCAAATAACTCAATAACTAATAGTGTCAGATCTGGTAGGACACAACCTAATTTAAAACATTAAATTTCTCAGCTCTTTGCATTAAAAGATCCGGCTATTTAACGCAGCTGTATTATCTCAACATCATCATCAAGTACCAGGACAACTGGCGTAGGTGATCATGTCTTTCCACAACTTTCGATCTCGACAGTTCTTTATCATTTCTGTTGTTGACCTTCTGCTAAGCCATTCTCTTAAGCTGTCTGGTATTTTCTCTCTTTGCTTCCCTCTCTTCGTCCTTCAATTTTTCCAGTTGTTACAATATATTCCAGTTGTTCTCATCCCATTACATGGCCAAATAATGATGATTGTTTCCTCCTAATATTGGAAATTAGCTCTCTTTTTTATTCGACCTCTTTCAGAACATTTTCATTAGTCTTCTTAGCTGCCCATGGTATTCTCAACATTCTTCTGTAAAACCACATTTCTACAGACTCCAGTGATTTTCTTGTCTGTTGTCCTATTGTCCATGATTCACATCCATATGTTAAGACTGGCTCTACATAACATTTAAGAACTCTTTTTCTTGTTTGTATTGTCAAAAATGGATAGTATCGTCCTCATTTTCTGGAAAGTTCCTTTTGCCTGAGCCATTCTGCATCTCACCTCTTTTGTACATCTTCCGTCTGAGGTTAACAAAGTTCCCAAATATTTAAATCCATTTACCTGTTTTAATATTGTTCCACTTGTCTTTATTTTGCACTGAGGTGACGTCTTTTTCTCTGTTGTTACCATTACTTTTGTCTTCTTGCTATTAAGGCTGAGTCCTTTATTTTTGCTTTCTTTCACTATAATGTCCAACATTTCTTGTAACTCATTTTCACTCTTAGCGATTATTACTGTATCATAAGCATACCTTAGATTATTTATATTATGAACTCCAACTGTTATTCCAGGCATGCCCCTTATGGATCTTAAAATAATCTCACTATAAATATTAAACAAATCTGGTGACAGCACACAACCTTCCCTAACACCCTGATTTATTTCTTGAAACATTCCCAATTGGTTTCCAGTTCTTATGGCCGCTGTTTGTTGCCAGTACATGTTCTTTATTATTATATCTTTGCTGTCTACGTTTATGCTTTCTAAAATTTTGATTATTTCTTGGTGCTTTACTTTTGTCAAATGCTTTGGTATAATCTATGAAACATAGGTATAAATCTGTTTTCACCTCTATGGCTATTTTTACTATAGATCTTATGATATATATGACATTGCTCGTTCCTTTACCTCTAACAAAACCACACTGTTCATCACTAATTTCTGTACTGATTTTGTTTCGCACTCTTCGCATGATGATTCTTAGTAATATCTTAGTCATGTGACTCATAAGGCTTATTGTGCAATGATCGTCGCATTCAATCACACCCGATTTCTTTGGTAGGGCTATGAATATTGATTTGAGCATGTCGTCTGGTATATATCCGCTGTTGTTGATATCATTCAATATTTTTGTTATTATTCCTATTCCAAAATCACCCATGGCTTCAATCTCTTCCTTAGTTATATTATCTGGTCCAGGAGCTTTTCATGCTTTCATATTGCGCAGGCGTCTTCCACTTCTTCTCTGAGTATTTCTGGTCCTTCTCTATTATCCTTAATATTTACTTCTGTTCGTTCATCATTATAAAGATCTTTAATGTATTATGTACATCGTTCCCTTATGCCTTCTTGTTCAATCAACAGTTCTCCTTCATTTGATCTTAAACATCCAGTTTTTTATTGCGTTTTTCTTCCGGTTAATTCTTTATTTTGTTTGTATATAGCTTTAGCATCTCCTTTTTGTTGCATTTCAATCTATATTATCTACCTAAGCAAATGAAGAAATTAGAGAAATCGCCAATCAACCACTAATATCTTCAGTAATCAAGAAAAGACGCTGGGCATATGTTGGACATGTGATGAGGAGAGATTACACGCGAATAGCAAACCAAGCTCTCAAGTGGGAAACAACAGATAGGAGGAAAAGAGGCCGACCCAGAGAAACACTGAGCAGAACATTGATCAGAGAGGCAAAGGCAGCAGCAATCGGCACCAAAAACAATGAGATTGACACGCTTGCACAGAACAGAGACTATATGAGCGAGATTTTATTGGGCGAGATTTTATTGGGCGAGATTTGATTGGGCGAGATTTGATTGAGCGAGATTTGATTGAGCGAGATTTGATTGAGCGAGATTTGATTGGGCGAGATTTGATTGAGCGAGATTTGACTGGGTAAGATTTGATTTGAGCGAGATTTGATTGGGCGAGATTTGATTGGGCGAGATTTGATTGAGCGAGATTTGATTGGGAGAGATTTGATTGAGCGAGATTTGATTGGGCGAGATTTGATTGAGCGAGATTTGATTGAGCGAGATTTGATTGGGCGAGATTTGATTGGGCGAGATTTGATTGGGAGAGATTTGATTGAGCGAGATTTGATTGGGCGAGATTTGATTGAGCGAGATTTGATTGAACGAGATTTGATACAAAATGTTTGCAAGGATTGATACTGTTAAAAATAATAATTTTCGAAACAGGAAAAGAGTATTTGTGCCTATTGCAATTTTTTTAGAGGAGAGAAAAAAGTGGTATGGTAACATCTTTACGTAGGTGAAAACAAAACAAAAGTCGACGTTCCGGCTTAGTAGGCCTTCAGCTGGAACAATAAATAACAACACACAAATATATATAACGATAAATTAAAAAAATATAACTACATAGCGATAATATGTTAGATACCCAAGAAAGAAAAAAAGCAAAGAAGTCACTTCTCTGCGGGTCCACAGCTTGGTCAGCCACTGACTGAACTAAAATTGGTGGGTTGGTTGACCACCTATATCTCTATGCATCTTGATGCCTTTGCTCTTTTTACTATGCCCTATGGGTCGGTTACGGCTAGAAAGGTCTATAAATAGATAGATTATCCTCCTGAATACTCCCAAAATAGCGTCAGTTAAACAATATTCAATATTTTCCTTACGATCTCCCTCTTCGTACAGAAAACTGATGAAACTAATATCTTTCTTGCATAATGTAAAACAGGAGTAAATTTAATCTCGCTATTGTTTGCTTGTTAACTTATTATTTTAATACACAAACTTAAAGCAAAATAAACAGATTGGACATACACAACACATGGCTTGATAGGAATATATCTGGAAACTGGCATTAAATTCACAAAATTACATTTAACCATGGTCCTTTTTCACCTTCAAATAACAGTTCTTCAAACAAACCAACCAGAATGAAGAACGGAGTAATGATTAAAGAAGGAAGAAAATGCCGATAAAAAAATAATCGTGGAAGAGATGTTGGATATGTTGGGACTGACAAAAGAAATGTGCTCTGAGGCTACTGTAAAAAAAAAAAAAAAGTAAAGTACCCCCGTGACGCCAAGTGGCGTAGGGAAATATGGTGTTAGTGACCCTATATTTTACAGACCTTCAGCACATGATTTTTGGGGTAATGTGGTCGGCATTACGCCCGTGCTGCTTTACTTTCCCAGAAAAAAACCCGTACCCATTTAAGGCTGGGTGAACCCGGAAGCCGTCGGTTTGGATCGAACCCTACCCTGTGTCCTTTGTAGTCCAGTTCACTAACCACTGAGCTATCGCGGCTCCCCTGAGGCTACCATGACACATGTAAATTATGACGAAGCGTAACAATCTCCATTTGAAAATGGACGAACAGCTGGAAACACATCTAAAGTATACAATGTCCCCACGTCTTTGCTCTGTTAGCTAATTAGAAATCCACTTGAATACCTTTTTATTCGCGTTTTTTTTATTTTTTGTTTTCTTGTCATACTGACGAAGGCATGTGACCGAAACGTTTATAATTTTCTACAGTTTTCTTTTTAGGAGAGCAGCTCTATACAGTTTCTATTAATTTTTCAAAAGTAATGAACCTGTATTGACACCATCCTGACGTAAATGCACAAAACAATAGCAAAGAGAACACACTTTTTGTTACCTGTCTTCTTGAGAGTCGAAACCTTAAGACACACTATCAAAAAGGTATACCGGAGATAAAGCCTTTACATACTCCCACGGTTCGACCTGAAAGATCACAAGTCATGAAAAAACTAGGACACTCCCCATGTCGACAATAGAGAGAAACTTGAATCACTGGAACAATGAAATGGAAAACTGTGGGCGAAACACTTTTTTTTTTTTTTTTTTTTTACAAAGAGACGTCATACGGTCTGTGCGTTAAAAAAAAAAAAACACACAGATTCGTCATATACTGTTCATATTCATTTTACGCGTTTTACGTTGCCTTTTCTTTTCTTTTATTTGCAGAATTCGAATACGCTTTTGTTTGTTGAACATTGCTTTTCTTCTCCCTTTCTATCTACTTCAGCCGCCCATGACTTTCAAAATTGTTTTTTACTCTATTTTATTATTATTTTTTTAAATGTAATTTTATTTAATTTTATTTAATTTAATTTTATTTTATTTTAATTTTATTTTATTTTATTTTTTTTTTATTTATTTATTTATTTATTTTTTTTTTTTTTTGGGGGGGGGGCTCTCTTATTACTTGTGACATTTTTCTCTTTTTATCTGTCTCCTCCATTCTCTCATTTCCCCACACTCTAATCACTTCCCCCACACTTTTCTCTCTCTCTCTCTCTCTCTCTCTCTCTCTCTCTCACTCACTGAGACTGTTACATTCGAGATAACAGTTGAGATTAACATAAGAATCTTGTTTCGCGAGTTGCGTAATACGCTTCTGTCGTCATTATTACTCATATTTCAAACCTAGCAAACATGAATCTGCTTGTTTGTTGCTTGACGATATCGCTCGATGACGCAACTTTGTTATACTATGTTTTAAGAGAGAAAGACTGTGGTACAACATCATCTGTGCCTTTAGATTCGTTAGACTATTAAACCATAAATATATCAGATCTATTATAAAAGAGTGCGAGAGTGAGAGAGAGAGAGAGAGAGAGAGAGAGAGAGAGAGAGAGAGAGAGAGATAGCCAACAACGCAATACAGAAAAAGACTAAAATACAGACAAAAAGAAAACCAAGATACAAATAAAACATATAGATAAAGTCAGACAAGCAGTCAGAAGGCTAAAATACAGAAGGACAGACAGACAGAAAAGCAGACAAAAATTGATAAAGGTGCGTAACGAAACGCAGATAAACAGATAAAAAGCAAACAGAAAGACAAACACTTCTATATAGAAGTACGGCGCGAAAGACAGACAGAGAGATAGTTTAGTTTAGTCCAAAGATCATCTTCACTGCACAACGGACAACTCTATATTTGGGAGATTCCCCCCCCCCCCAACCTCAATACGTTCCGTTATATGAAGCACGCGCCCCACACGCTATTGAAAGCATTGACGAATAATTTCAGGGGAAGAAGTATTACAACACTCGGATAATAATCACAAATAATCAACAACAGAAAAAAAAACAAAGAACAACAGAAAGTTCTAACTAGGATAGAACCCGCACCTGAAACCAAGTCTAAAAGGTAACGACTCGCATCAATCGTACGGCATTACATCAATATTCTCGTGAACGTTCCTTTCTCCTCTCTATTACGTTGAAGACATATGTGTTGGGCTGAAAGACGTAGATATCACATCATCGAGTGCCTTCTCCGCAACGAAGGTTGGCTACCATGGATCGCCATTCTACTGTGTTTCTTGCTTTGATGGTGCAGGTTGTCATAGATTGACTTATCCATCTTTTGATGTTACTCGTCCATGTTAGTCTTGGTCTGCCTCGCCTCTGCCTCTTTTACCTTGTATTTTTCCTTCCAATATCACTTTTAGTAGGCTGTTATGTCTTTTTACATGCCCCAAAAATTGCATTTGTCTTGTCTTAATTGTATTTAGTACTTCTCTTTTTATTTTCAGTTGTTTTAAAACTTCATCGTTTGTTTTCTTTTCTTTCCATCAAATTCTACCTATTCTTCTATAAATCCACATTTCAAAGGCTTCAATTTTCTGTTCTGTTTTCTTGTCTAATGTCCATGTTTCTGCACCATACAGGAATATTGAGAAGATGTAACATTTTGCCATTCTTAGTTTCAGCCCTGCTGATATTTGTTTTGTTGTTAGTATATTTTTCATGGCATTAGAATTACTTTTTCCCATACCTATTCTTTTGCATTTCAATTTTGCAATTTCCATTACTCTGATAAGATACCACAGCTAAACGTAAACTAACGACTCAGTGCATCCAACCAATATAATGTAGAAGCGCTAAGGAGAAGAAAAAAAAAGCTCTCCACTGTAGCGTAGGTCGTCAACAAGAGCTCTCAAAATCTTTTCTCACCTACGTTGTCTGTTCCTAATCTTCTTCAGGTGTCATTCCTCTTTGTAATCCTACTCATTGTTTCGTCTGCATTAGTTTCTAGATCGCCCCTATACTTTCCATGTTTATGGGCCCCATGTTTTGGCCTGTGTAGTAATGCTTCTAGTTGGCTTTTGAGGCATGTATCTACCATTTAAAGATCTAAGAATAATAAAGAACACGTACTGGCAACAAACGGGAGCCGCGATAGCTCAGTGGTTAGTGAGCTGGACTACAAAGGACAAGCGGTAGGGTTCGATCCCAACCGACGGCTTCCAGTTCACCCAGCCTTTAATTGGTACCGGATTTGGGAAAGTAAAGCGGCACGGGCGTAATACCGACCACATTACCTCACAAATCATGTGCTGAGGGTCTGTAAAATTTATGGTCACTAACACCATATTCCCTATACGCCACTTGGCGTGACGGGGGTACTTTACTTTTTTTTTTACTGGCAACAAACAGCGGCCATAAGAACTGGAAATCAATTGGAAATGTTTCAACAAATAAAACAGGGTGTTAGATAAGGTTGTGTGATGTCATCAGATTTGTTTAATATGTATAGTGAGATTATTTTAAGATCCATAAGGGGCATGCCTGAAATAAAAATCGGAGGTCATAATATAAATTATGTAAGGTATGCTGATGATACAGTCTTAATCGCTAAGAGTGAAAATGAGTTACAAGAAATGTTAGACATTATTGTGAAAAAAGGCAAAAATAAAGGACTCAGCCTTAATAGCAAAAAGACAGAAGTAATGGTAATAACAAAGAAAAAGACATCACCTCAGTGCAAAATATAGATAAATGGAACAATACGCTCGTATTAAAACAGGTAAATGAATTTAAATATTTGAGAACCTCTGACGGAAGATGTACAATAGAGGTGAGATACAGATGCAGTTTAAAGCAAAAGTATCTTTCCAAAAAATGTCGAAGATATTATGCAATCCATTTTTAACAATAGAAACAAGAAAAAGAGTTCTTAAATGTTATGTAGAGCCAGTCTTAACATATGGGTGTGAATCATGCACAATAGGACAACAGACAAGGAAATCAATGGAGTCTGTAGAAATGTGGTTTTACAGGAGAATGTTAAGAATAACATGGACAGCTCAGAAGAGTAATGAAAACGTTCTGAAAGAGACCAAAGCGAAAAGGTTACTAATTTCCAATAATAGGAAGAAACAATCATCATATGTTTTATCATGTAATGAGAAGAGAACAACTGAAATATATTGTAACAACTGGGAAAATTGAGGGACGAAGAGATAGAAGGAAGCCAAGAGATAAGATACCAGACAGCTTAAGAGAATGGCTTGGCAGAAAGTCAACAACAGAAATGATAAATAACTGTTAAGATCGAAAGTTATGGAGAGACATGATCACCTATGCTAGCAGGCCCGGTACTTGATGATGAACTACCATCTCCAGCATCCTTTACATATGGAGACAAATAAATGAATATGATTATAGAGGGAAACTTCCGAGGCGATAATCAGCGAATCAATTCAGAGGAAGAGGTATGTTTACAGCACTCGGAAAAAATGACAAATAACCAACAACAGAAAAAAATATGGACCAAAGCAGGATCGAACCCGTACTCATTGGCACAGTGCCTTGCCACGAAAAGCAAAACGCTAGGGAACACTGCCACTTTCCGAGTTTCTGTAAACATACCTCTTCCTCTGAATTGATTCGCTCATCCTTTACTTTCGGACTATTTTCACTCTGGGTTTATTTAATTCGGGAGCCGCGATAGCTCAGTGGTTAGTGAACTAGACTAATAGTGACAAGCGGTCGGGTTTGATCCTGATCGCTGGCATTCGGATTCTCCCAGCCTTAAATGGGTACCGGATTTTTTTCTGTGAAAGTAAAGCGACACGGGCGTAATACCGACCACATTATCTCAAATATCATGTGCTGAAGGTCTGTAAAGATTATGGTCACTAACACCATATTCCCTATACGCCACTTGGCGTGACTGGGGAACTTTATTTATTTTTTTTTTTTTACTTATTTGATTAGAGTAGCCTATTACTTTATGTTGCTGTTAGTGAAATTACCAAGTGCTGTTTCTATATTTGTGCTTCATTATCATTGGTTTCTTTAGTCTCGAAACTCCTCGAAGAAATTATTCATTTCTTTGTTATCATAATCAGTCTAAGATTCCTATTCTTAAGCCAAACAGAAATTAAGTTAAACTTTTTCTATTTTGAAGAGTAAAAAAAAAAAAAAGTAAAGAGCCCCCGTCACGCCAAGTGGCGTATAGGGAATATGGTGTTGGTGACCATAAATTTTACAGACCTTCGGCACATGATTTTTGGGTTAATGTGGAGGGTATTACGCCCGTGCCGCTTTATTTTCCCAGAAAAAATCCGGCACCTATTTAAGGCTAGGTGAACCCGGAAGCCGTCGGCTGGTATCGAACCCTACCTCCTGTCCTGTGTAGTCCAGTTCACTAACCACTGAGCTATTGCGACTCCCATTTTGAAGAGTATTCCATATTTATTGTCACAATATTATATCTCAACAGGATTTATGTGCTTCAGACGTATTCGTTTCAAAAAGACATTGGCAAAGATATTAAATGTTCTATTTGCCTTTCTTAATTTATTTACACTAACAGTTTGCAGCAAGATATTTCAATTTCTTCTCTGAAATGCAAATTGTAAATAATTCATTTTAATTTGCCTTTTCTTCTTCCAAATATAACTGATCCCTGAATTATATTTGCTCAAATAACATGAACACTTTCTTCTGCCTTCACCAACCATCCTTTGACCGTTATACAATCTGTCACGTGCAAAATAAAATTATGTCGTTTAATTCATGGACCTGATGTTTCTTATAACGCCATTCTGTCAAAATGGAAACGATCAGGTCTCGGTATGGCCCATCACAAACTTGGCGTGTTCCTGACTAATGAATGTTCATCCTCTCAAGCTGTCCAAACCATACTCTAGGTTCGGTTGGTTGAGCCCCATCATTTGCAAATATCCTCCTCATTAGTTCCCCTCGGCTGTCACATTGACTATATCATTTCTGACCTGTCGGTTGACAAGGGCGTCCATAAGTTTAACAACCTTAATGTTTCTAGACTTTAAAAATAGTTTATTTCCTTTTTTTTGATAAAAAATAACTAATTTATTACAATATTATTATATTGGTTCATTTAACATGTTCACAAGATCTACTTGTTGGCATGCCGGGCACCAAAACATTAAGACTTAATAAGTATTCTCTTTGAGCATTAAGGCGTATGGGTATGGTGAATATTATGTTATTACCAGTATTTTTTTTTAATTAACCATTGGCATATTTTTGTACATGATATAGTCTGCAATACGTCAGATTACCTAACCTAAAACTTAACTTAAAGTACCCCATTCACGCCAAGTGGCGAATCGGGAATATGGTGTTAGTGACCATACATTTTACAGACCTTCGGCACATGATTTTTGGGGTAATGTGGTCGGTATTACGCCCGTGCTGCTTTACTTTCCCAGAAAAAAATCCGGAACCCATTAAAGGCTGGGTGAATCGGAAGCCGTCGGTTGGGATCGAACCCTACCTCTTGTCCTTTATAGTTCAGTTCACTAACCACTGAGCTGTCGCTGCTCCCTAAAACATAAAGACTTAGTAAGAATTCTCTTGGCGCAATAAGGCGTATGGGTATGGGGAATATTATGTTATTACCAGTATTTATTTAATAACCATTGACATATTTTTGTAGATGATGTAGCCTGCAATACGTCAGACTACTTTATTTACCAAGAAAAAATTTCTATATAGTACAAGTTTCAGGTGTTAGGTGAAGTTGTGTCGGTCTTAAAGAAATTACCACATCCGGAATTGAATACGGACTGTTCTATTTAGTATCGTTGACATTATACAATCAACCAAGGCAGCTTCAGAGTATGAAAAACATAGATAATAAAATCATCACTATGATCATCATTTGCAATACCGATTGGCGTAGGCGATCATGTCCTTCCACAATCTTCTATCTACAGTCCATCGTATCACTTCTGTTTTTGACTGTTTTCCATGCCATGACAACAAGCTATCTAGTATTTTCTCTCTTTGTCGTTCGCGATCTCTCTTTCCTTATAATTTGCCCGTTGTGACCAAGTATTCCAACTTTCCTCTTCTCATGATGTGCCCGAAAAATGTTAATTGCTTCTTTCTGATGTTTTTTTAGGAGCTCACTTTTTGATAATAATATAGAACCTTAAAAAAACATTTGCAAAATGTATGATTTATAATGATTGTCATGTTTTTTTAGGAGCTCACTTTTTGATAATAAAATAGAACCTTAAAAAAGCATTTGCAAAATGTATGATTTATAATGATTGTCATGTTTTTTTAGGAGCTCACTTTTTGATAATAATATAGAACCTTAAAAAAACATTTGCAAAATGTATGATTTATAATGATTGTCATGTTTATTTTGTGCATATAAAATTAAGTTTTATGCGTAACACAGAGTCCGAAATGCGTCACACCGTAAACTATGCTGGGACATGCTACCACGATGGGTGTCCGGTTAGCGCAATCGATAGGCGGTTGGCTTACCACGGCAACAGCCGGGGTTCGTACCCTGGCGAGGACACCTGGGTTTTACTAATTCCCTAAAAATTAGTACCTCTGAAGTCGGAGTAAATCTGCCTGCATGGCGAGGGGCATCCTGTAATGGGATAAAACAGACTTTACACGCAAAATTCAGTCCCACAAAATTGAGTGGGTGGGACTTCGTCAGAGGTCAAAGCTGACGAAAGCGAACGAACGAACGCTACCACGATAGGTCGTCACAAAGAAGACCAGGCTGCGCGGTTCACTCAACAACGATTGTTCTATTGCGGGTCATCTTTAACCTTGTTGCGAAAATGGGTACTTGCAGCAGGGCTGCAGAATTAAATGCAAACAATGGGGATGAAATGCTATTGTAAGGTTTCGGGCAACTGTCATAGATTGTATCGCAAACGAAAATGTTTGGAAAATGATGCAACAGGCAATCGGTGTATATGATATTATTGTAAATATAGTAAATAATCGTAGAATGAAATGATTTAGCCACATCATCTAGCTTGACATGATTTAGCCACATCATATAGCTTGGCATGATTTAGCCACATCTTCTAGCCTGGCATGATTTAGCCACATCATCTAGCCTGACATGATTTAGCCACATCATTTAGCTCTGCATGATTTTAGCCACATCATTTAGCCTGGCATGATTTAGCCACATCATCTAGCCTGCCATGATTTATCCACATCAACTTGCTTGGCATGATTTAGCCACATCATTTAGCCTGGCATGATTTAGCCACATCATCTAGCCTGCCATGATTTATCCACATCAACTTGCTTGGCATGATTTAGCCACATCATTTAGCCTGGCATGATTTAGCCACATCATCTAGCCTGACATGATTTATCCACATCATCTAGCCTGACATGATTTAGCCACATCATTTAGCCTGGCATGATTTAGCCACATCATCTAGCCTGGACATGATTTAGCCACATCATTTAGCCTGGCATGATTTAGCCACATCATTTAGCCTGGACATGATTTAGCCACATCATTTAGCCTGGCAAAAAGCACACTGCAAGGAAAGTAAAAAGCGAAATTTGGAGAGGCAGATACTACAAAAAAGATAGAAATATAGCATCAAAGAATAGACAGGTCTCGACTTCGCAATCCCAAACTTTGAATAGAGATATAGATCGACGGAGAAAGTTTGATGAAGTTACTTCCTCAACGATTCACATGGTTATGGGATAATGATGAAGAAGAAGAAGAAGAAGAAGAGGAAGAAGAAGAAGACCAATGTTGCATTACAATGTAGAGTATAGTTCGGACAACTGTAGAGTGAGGTTAAGGTATTCACCTCACAGGTAAAATTGTCCTTGTTGAAACTAGAGACACATACCATCTTTTACACCAAATAACCGGGAAAACGTGGCATCATTTACCAACTTTATAATATTAAATCGGCAACAAATGACTTTATTTACTTTCTTCATGAGAATTAATATGCTTTCTTTAGTCTACCATGATACTCTAGAATACTTTAGTCATCGGGCGAACGCAACCAACAACCATATGCTTTCTGAATTCACATAGGAGAATGTCATATAGCACGTAGTTCGCGCTTTGTGCTTAGATTTTTCTATTAGAACACTGTCCTGTTGTTGGACCTGAGACAAAGAGCAATACTCTGCTTGCTAGCATTCGTCCGATGACTAAAGGACTCTTCTTCGTCATCCGCCCTTAAACGGACGTTAAGTGAGAGTATCTGCGTTCCTTGTAATATTTTTGCCTTTCGGCCCAATGCATGCGGCTTCAGCACGACATTTTTGAGAACCGGGTTGTCTTCCCTCTTAGATCCCTATTCGCTTGGCCAGACTAGATAGGTTAGTCTGTTACTGGAGGCACCACGGAGAGGTGGAGCAGGGTCTGGATGGTTCTGGTTCACCGAACCTGGAGCAAGCCATAGACTGTGGGTCGCTGACAACTTCCAGCTCTCCTGCTGTGAGGCGCGCCTTCGCCTCCTCCATTATCTTGTAATGAGAAATAATTTCTCCCCAAGTGAAGTTAAACTAAATCTCCACATAAGCAACTATACTTAACCTTTTTTTAATGAGACCATAGACTATACATCTATATGAAACCACAACGAGCTCGTGAAAACAAAGTATATGAAACGAACACACACGTACACAAAATACGTGACTGAACATCTACTCATAAGCATTCACTGCGCTCCACTGTACACGCCTTAGGCATACCAAGTTATTTATGGCCCCTTTCAGGACCCCAGTTACAAGAAATTCACATTTGCAGCATTGCTTCGTGCTTTGCGTCCTAAGAATTAATGGTTACCAGGCGCAAGTATGCTTACTGTTGTCAGTAGCTCGTTCAGTGCGCAAGTCAGGAACTTGTAGATTTAGGAAGAGATAAAAGTACACTATGTGACTGGCAGCAACTAGAAAAAGTTGCATTAATTCCTTGCGACAGACAAGGTACATTCTATGACTGGAAACACCTAGAAAAGTTGCATTAATTTCTTGGGGTAGTCAAAGTACAATATATCATTTATGTAATAGCTAGAAACGTTGCATTAATTTCTTGGGGTAGTCAAAGTACAATATATCATTTATGTAATAGCTAGAAACGTTGCATTAATTTCTTGGGGTAGTCAAAGTACAATATATCATTTATGTAATAGCTAGAAACGTTGCATTAATTTCTTGGGGTAGTCAAAGTACAATATATCATTTATGTAATAACTAGAAACGTTGCATTAATTTCTTGGGGTAGTCAAAGTACAATATATCATTTATGTAATAGCTAGAAACGTTGCATTAATTTCTTGGGGTAGTCAAAGTACAATATATCATTTATGTAATAGCTAGGAAAGTTACATTAAATTCTTGGAAAAGTCAAAGTACCATATATCATTTATTTAATGGCTAGAAACGTTGCATTAATTTCTTGGAGTAGTCAAAGTACAATATATCATGTTGGTTACAGCTGCAAATTCCAATTTAATTTCTTTACAGAAAGCAAACTATAAGCAAACTGTAGTATGAATCTGTTAATAATTTGGGAAATTCAAAGTACATTCTATGACCTTAGCAAAAGAGCTGAAAATTTGTGATAACTGTTTTGTGTTCAATGTATGGTCTATGACTTGGACATATGCTAAAAAATAGCGTTAATTTTTTTGGAGAATTAAAACACATTCGATGCCCTTTGGTAATAACTAGGAAAGTGGCGCTAATCCCTGCCATTGTACATCGAATGACTTTGGTAATAACTAGGAAAGTGGCGCTAATCCCTGCCATTGTACATCGAATGACTTTGGTAATAACTAGGAGAGTGGCGCTAATCCCTGCCATTGTACAGCGAATGACTTTGGTAATAACTAGGAAAGTGGCGCTAATCCCTGCCATTGTACAGCGAATGACTTTGGTAATAACTAGGAAAGTGGCGCTAATCCCTGCCATTGTACATCGAATGACTTTGGTAATAACTTGGAAAGTGGCGCTAATCCCTGTCATTGTACATCGATTGACTTTGGTAATCTAGGAAAGTGGCGCTAATCCCTGCCATTGTACATCGATTGACTTTGGTAATCTAGGAAAGTGGCGCTAATCCCTGTCATTGTACACTGATTGACTTTGGTAATCTAGGAAAGTGGCGCTAATCCCTGCCATTGTACATCGAATGACTTTGGTAATAACTAGGAAAGTGGCGCTAATCCCTGTCATTTACATCGAATGACTTTGGTAATAACTAGGAAAGTGGCGCTAATTCCTGCCATTGTACATCGAATGACTTTGGTAATAACTAGTAAAGTGGCGCTAATCCCTGTCATTGTACACCATATGACTTTGGTAATAACTAGAAAAGTGGCGCTAATCCCTGCCATTGTACACCATATGACTTTGGTAATAACTAGTAAAGTGGCGCTAATCCCTGTCATTGTACACCATATGACTTTGGTAATAACTAGTAAAGTGGCGCTAATCCCTGTCATTGTACACCATATGACTTTGGTAATAACTAGGAAAGTGGCGCTAATCCCTGCCATTGTACACAATATGACTTTGGTAATAACTAGGAAAGTGGCGCTAATCCCTGTCATTGTACACAATATGACTTTGGTAATAACTAGGAAAGTGGCGCTAATCCCTGTCATTGTACACCATATGACTTTGGTAATAACTAGGAAAGTGGCGCTAATCCCTGTCATTGTACACAATATGACTTTGGTAATAACTAGTAAAGTGGCGCTAATCCCTGTCATTGTACACAATATGACTTTGGTAATAACTTGGAAAGTGGCGCTAATCCCTGTCATTGTACACCATATGACTTTGGTAATAGCTATAAATGTGGAGTCAATTCTAATTCCTGACTAGCTTTCCTGACGATTCAAAAGTATTATATCCAAATATTATCAAACATTAATGATATTTTTATGTCGCACACTTTCTCTGTATTTTGACTGGTCTTGTTAGAAGTTTGAATTAACAAAATAGGTTTCTCAAACAACACAAGTTTGAATTAACAAAATAGGTTTCTCAAACAACACAAGTTTGAATTAACAAAATAGGTTTCTCAAACAACACAAGTTTGAATTAACAAAATAGGTTTCTCAAACAACACAAGTTTGAATTAACAAAATAGGTTTCTCAAACAACACAAGTTTGAATTAACAAAATAGGTTTCTCAAACAACACAAGTTTGAATTAACAAAATAGGTTTCTCAAACAACACAAGTTTGAATTAACAAAATAGGTTTCTCAAACAACACAAGTTTGAATTAACAAAATAGGTTTCTCAAACAACACAAGTTTGAATTAACAAAATAGGTTTCTCAAACAACACAAGTTTGAATTAACAAAATAGGTTTCTCAAACAACACAAGTTTGAATTAACAAAATAGGTTTCTCAAACAACACAAGTTTGAATTAACAAAATAGGTTTCTCAAACAACACAAGTTTGAATTAACAAAATAGGTTTCTCAAACAACACAAGTTTGAATTAACAAAATAGGTTTCTCAAACAACACAAGTTTGAATTAACAAAATAGGTTTCTCAAACAACACAAGTTTGAATTAACAAAATAGGTTTCTCAAACAACACAAGTTTGAATTAACAAAATAGGTTTCTCAAACAACACAAATTTGAATTTAACGACACTAGATACTTTCAAATTGCAAGGCAGACAATTATGATCAAACTAGCAAGACAACCTGCAGTTAAAGCGTTAACGACTTGTTTTATTTCATTTTTTTTTCTTTGTTCCCGTTATCTCACAGTGGTTATTATTATGTGTCTATCCACCTCGAGTACGGTTGAAAGAACGTAGATTGAATTTCAATTGAAACAAATAAGAAACTGATAGTTAAAAATCGAAAAGAGCAGATAGTATACTCTTGCCCAGGCGATTTTAATTTTAGTAGAAAAAAAAAAGGTCGACATTACATTTTCTTAAAACAATGAAATTACACCAGGGGTTGTTGTGTGTGAAATGCACATATGCTTTCTTGTGTGTGAAATGCACCTAGACTTTCTTGTGTATGAAATGAACCTAGGCGTTCTTGTGTATGAAATGCACCTAGACTTTCTTGTGTATGAAACGAACCAAGGCTTTCTTGTGTATGAAATGAACCTAGGCTTTCTTGTGTATGAAATGCACCTAGACTTTCTTTTGTATGAAACGAACAAAGACTTTCTTGTGTATGAAATGAACCTAGACTTTCTTGTGTATGAAATGAACCAAGGCTTTCTTGTGTATGAAATGCACCTAGACTTTCTTTTGTATGAAACGAACAAAGACTTTCTTGTGTATGAAATGAACCTAGGCTTTCTTGTGTATGAAATGCACCAAGACTTTCTTTTGTATGAAACGAACCAAGGCTTTCTTGTGTATGAAATGCACCTAGACTTTCTTGTGTATGAAACGAACAAAGACTTTCTTGTGTATGAAATGAACCTAGGCTTTCTTGTGTATGAAATGCACCAAGACTTTCTTGTGTATGAAATGAACCTAGGCGTTCTTGTGTATGAAATGCACCTAGACTTTCTTGTGTATGAAACGAACCAAGGCTTTCTTGTGTATGAAATGAACCTAGGCTTTCTTGTGTATGAAATGCACCTAGACTTTCTTGTGTATGAAATGAATCTAGGCTTTCTTGTGTATGAAATGCACCTAGACTTTCTTGTGTATGAAATGCACCTAGACTTTCTTGTGTATGAAATGCACCTAGACTTTCTTTTGTATGAAACGAACAAAGACTTTCTTGTGTATGAAATGAACCTAGGCTTTCTTGTGTATGAAATGCACCAAGACTTTCTTGTGTATGAAATGAACCTAGGCTTTCTTGTGTATGAAATGCACCTAGACTTTCTTGTGTATAATCAGTAATGATATTAAAATATTAAGTAGCAATGCCCGAGAACGTAATAACAGCCCTATATACGTTTCTCTTAAATGGTTAGTGAATATAAAACAATTATATATATATATATATATATATATATATATATATATATATATATATATATATATATATCGTTCGCCAGCTTTTTACCTCTGACGAAGTCCCTAAAGACTAGGAACTGAATGTTGCGTGTTAATCCATTTTTCCCTGGCAGCCGTGTGCACAGGGGTCCCTCGCCGCACAGTCAGATAACTTCGACTTCGGAGATACTAATTTTTTCCGTCGATGAATAATTGATGTTTCAAGCCGGGCCTTGCTGTTGAGATCAGGGTGGTTGCCGCAGAGAGAAGTCATACATAAAAATCCCAACCGGTGCACCCACGACCTCTTTGTCTTCAGGCCGGTGTCTTGCCTCGAGACCAACCAGTTCCCCCAAAATTATATATACGAAACTACCATCGACAAGACAAATAACTGAAGCTACTTCTTATGTTTTACTCAAACACACAGATAGTAGTAGTATAGCTGTAGTTAGTGATCTTGTCTATTGAGAACAAATGGTTCAGTTTGATACTGATCAACAACCGCTCTGTTCGATCAGTGGTTCAATAAATGACATACACAGTTTTAGTAGAAAAGAAATACGACGTTGGCGTAGTGTCGACCACGTATGTGCTGTTCTAAATTTAGCAAGAGTATTAGTTTCACTATTAAGTCTAATTATAGAAAGACTGCGCGATAGATTAATACAGCGCTGCAAATAAAAAGGCACGTAAGTCTAATTTACGTTAATAAAGCGGGAAGTAATATATATAGAGAAGGCTTTAACCCTTACATATATCAACAGTCAAGCTGGAGTAATTTTGCAATATAACCAATGCTGTAGTTACACTTTTACACAACTAATTAATAACCCAACCTAACTAAAGAATATGTCAGTCCTGACCCTAGATGCAAGAACAATAAGAAAAATAACCTCTACTGAGATGAAATGTGTCAGACGAATGACAGGAAACAGTTTAAGAGATAAGATCAGAAATGAAGAACTAAGAAAAAAGCTAGGAATAGCCCCCGGCCATAGAATATATAAAGAAACAACAGACAAAATAGTTTGGCCACGTGACAAGGCAGAAAGATCAAGACACTACACAACGAGTCATCAATTAACGTTGTGAGGATATCAGACCCAAGGGTCGACCACGAAAAAGATGGATCGATGGAATATTAGAAGCACTAGAAAACACAACAGCGGCAGAGGCGAACAGAAGAGCAAAAGACTGCAAATTATATCTCCACTCGGCACTGAAAGGCAAATGAGGAAGGAAAGAAGAAGACGAAGAAGAAAAATGAATGAATGAATAACATTCTATTCCACAAACATTTTAGCAGTTTCACTTCAGCGTGCGCCTTAGGCTTAGCACACAAAAACGGTGCGTCACTGTATGAATTATACACCTTGAGAAAAAAACAGTAAAGGAGAGAAAAATTGAAGAGATCGTGTTGACAATCTATGTCCCAATGGAAGATAAAGAAGACAATAATGGACATATTTTAAAGAAGCAACAAAAGGCTCAGATTGAAAATTAAACCAAGCTAAAAGAATCGTTTAAAATTAAGAGCAGACCCCGTGATGCTTGAGAGAATCAATGTAATTACGCATTATAAAGCACACAAGCAATTCAATTATGTTAACTAATCTTAGTAAAATGTTATGTCCTCTCAAGATTCCTATATGTTGCAGAAATATGGACATTAGACAAGAAAACAGAACAGGAATTGAAGTCTTTGAAATCTGGATATATAGAAGAATAGGTAGAATTGGATGGACGGAAAAGAAAACAAACGATGAAGTTTTAAAACAACTAAAAATGAAAAGAGAACTACTAAACACAATTCAAACAAAACAAATACAATTTTTGGACCATGTTAAAAGACACAACAGCCTACTAAAAGTAATCATGGAGGGGAAAATACAAGGTAAAAGAGGCAGAGACAGACCAAGACTAACATGGACGAGTAACATAAAAAGATGGACAAACCAGCCTATGACAACCTGCATCATTAAAGCAAGAGACAGAGCAGAATGGCGCTCCATGGTAGCCAACCTTCGTTGCGGAGATGGCACTCGATAATTATGATGAATCTACAAAATGGCAGCGCTACAGAATTCGCGTTCCTGGCTAAGGGTTTTCTTTTTTCTTAGACCATCTGCTGTTGCATTGAATCGTCGCAAGAGAAAAGAAAAATATATAATATAATCTGATGTGTGTAGATGTATTACGTCTTCTTTTTGGTCACTTCTCTTTCACGTGTAATGAAATTAGGCCAGTTCTTGGTTGTATCTGGACAACTGATAGGATAGAAATGTATTTGTTCTTCCATTTGTCTTGCATTGGGGGAGCCGCGATAGCTCAGTCGTTAGTGAACTAGACTACAAAGGTTTAGTTAGGGAATCATAGGAGGAAGATGTATGTTTTACTGCACTTATAAAAAATAACAAATAAACAACAACAGAAAAAAAACAAAGAACAATATATGGTCCGAAGCAGGATCGAACCCGTACTCCTTGCACTACGCCTCGCCACGAAAAGCCGAACGCTAGGGAACACTGCCACTCAGCTAGCTAAATATTATCTAGCGTGGACAGTGTCTTTCATGCAGGTGTTCTCATGACTATAGCATAGGGTTACGATGTTAACCGAGTTGACAGTGTTCTCTAGCGTTTGATTGTTCTCGCTGCGAGGCGCTGTGCCATGGAGAACAAGTTCGATCCAGCTTAGGACCTTATATATTGTTCTTTTTTTTCTGTTGTCGAATATTTGTCATTTTTTCCGAGTCCTGTAAACATTAACTCTTCCTCTGAATTTATTCACTACAAAGGACAGGAGGTCCAGCTTGATTCTGATCGACGGCTCCGGGTTCACCCAGCCTTAAATGGGTACCGGTTTTTTTCTGTGAAATCAAAAAAACTGTTTTTACAGTAACGTATAGTGGGGTGGAGGGGGCCAAATACCGACCACATTACCCCAAAAATCATGTGCCGAAGGTCTGTAAAATTTATGGTCACTAACACCATATTCCCAATACGCCACTTGGAGTGACGGGAGTACTTTACTTTTGTTTTACCTACTAGGCCGACTACACAAGAAAGAATTGAGTGCCTTCACATGACACAAGTTGTATGTTGATCGATAATAAAGAAATAATATGTGAAAGAGTTGATAATATAACGTTCGCGTTCTAATATATTTCTCACTAAATTAAATGACAGTGAGCGTTTAATATCAATGCAGACACCCATTAGTTTTGATAAAAACACTCAACTTTAAACTTTATTGAACTGAAATAGAAAGAATTTACTGATTCTATTATTCAATTAAATCATTTAAAAAAATAGTCTCATAGTATATATACATTTGAGAGGTGCGGTTAGTGTGCCTATATATGTTTCCTTACTTGCATGTACGGATTTCACTTAGAGCTAAGCTCAATCAAATTTTGAGGCCCCCTATTTAAAAATTATAACCAGATGTCTTCTATAACAGATTACAGTATAAGACAATGTGAGGCCCTCTTCGGACTGTGAGGCCCTTCCCCCCTCGGATTGTGAGGACCCCTCGAATTTTTATTCCCCCCCCCGCCCCCCTTTACGTATTGTGAGGTTGTTCCCCTCTTGGATTGTGAGGTCCCACTCTCGGACTGTAAGGTCCCCCTCTCAGATTGTGAGGCCATATGTTATAACGCATTTAGCCAGGGCCTATCCGGCCCTGCTTACTTATATTAAATAGTGATGCGATCAGTCACACGTAAGACCATCATTTATTAATAGTTATATATTAATGTGGAGGTTCTCACTCGCACAGGCCTCCCGAATATCTACACGCTGCTCAAACAACGTAGGTTACGTTGGCTTGGCCACGTACACCGTATGAAATATGGCTGCATATCAAAAGATACACTCTATGGACAACTAACAGATGGCAAAAGAGCTAGGTGTGTCCAATACCTCGATTTATAGACGTGTGTAAACGTGACATGACGACACTGAACATAAACCCTGCAGCCTGGGAAGAAATAGCTGCAAACCTCAATCTTTGGAAACACACCTAAAGCTCCAACTCAAACAAGAAGCAGACAGATTCATAGAAAAAGAGAATACACGGCGAAAGAAAAGAAAAAATAACACTTCTAGGGGCGCTGGAAAATCCATAGTCAAATATAACTACCGGAGGCTACTCCACTCTATTTATAGATAAAAATATTTAATATTATGACAAGCGTAGAACAGTTTTGAAGTTACCTATACGCTAATTCAAAAATTCTAACACAATCCAAAATAAACAGCACAAATAAATTTGTTTAAAGTAAGTTTCAAACGGTGTAAAACAGTTTTATTATCACCACAATCATCATCAGTTATCATGCTTTTAGAAGCAGGCGATAGAAGCTTCCTTGTATTCCTGTTCCATCTCCCCTAGAGTGCCAAGAAGCTAAAGCCAAAACACTTGCTTGAAGGGGAATCACTTCTGATGATCAGATCGCCCTCTGCTGCTAAGCTCTATACAATAAGTTTTCTACTACTGTACAAATGGTCCCTTTCACTTCTACTTGTGATCTGTTTCTATACCAGAATGTTAAACTGTCTAGACGTGTTCCGTCGTCAGTATCTTCTGTTTGTCCCTCTTTTTTTTTTTTTTACATTGTTTCCATTGTTACAATGTCTTCAAGCTTTTTCTTTTCTCATAACATTACCAAGTAAGGTAAATATTTACTTTTCTAATATCATTATCAAATAAGGTAGACTTATTTTCCTTTCTCACATCATTACCAAATAAGGTAGACTGCCTTATTTCTCTAATGCACCTATAAAATCATACTTATGAATTAGCTTCACTGAAGACTTCAAGAAATCCTTTCAGCTTTCCACTATAGCATTGATATTTGTTTATGTAGCGCCACACTTATGTTGACTCCTATCATCGTGTTACTTGATACCAAAGACTAAAGTAATATGTTACGGTTAATGTGGAGACTAATAAATATTTTCGATAAAATACATAGACCTCAAGCCGTGACGTAATGGCAATTAATCTTAGTTATATTGAAACATCATGATCATTATGAGACGTGTAAGAAACAAAATAAAACCAGAAATAAGTGAGGAACAATGTGGATTTGTGGAAGGAAAGGACACCAATAATGCAATATACATATTAAGAACATTGATAGAAAAATCTATAGAGGTAAAGAAAGATCTATATATGTGCTTTATGGACTACACAAAAGCATTTGACAAAGTAAAGCATGTGGAAATAATCAATATGCTGCAGAAATTAAACATTGATGGCAAGGATCTGCGAATCATAAAAAACATATTCTGGCAACAAACAGCAGCCATACGAATTAACAACCAAACATGACAATTTCAACTTATAAAACAAGGAGTCAGACAAGGCTGTGTTCTGTCGCCGGATTTGTTTTCACTTTACAGCGAACATATTATGAGATCAATAGTAGACAAGAAAGGAATTGAAGTCAACGGTCACAACATAAATAATTTGCGATATGCGGATGACACAGTCTTAATAGCAGAGACAGAGAACGAACTACAAGAAATGATACACATTATAGTAAAAGAAAGCAACAAGAAAGGTCTCAGTCTGAATAGTAAGAAAACAGAAGTAATGGTCATATCGAAGAAATAATCATCACCAGCATGCAGCATTCAAATAAACAGGACAAATTTGAAACAAGTGCAACATCTGAAATACTTGGGCACAATAATAACATCGGGTGGAAAATGCACCACAGAAATAAAAAGCAGAATAGCTCAGGCCAAAATAGCATTTCAGAAAATGAAAAACATCTTATGCAACAAATCTATGTCAATAGAAATGAGAAAGATAGTTCATCGGTGCTATAAAGAACCAATTCTGACCTATGGAAGCGAATTATGGACAGTAGACAAACAAATGAAAAGACGATTAGAGGCCACAGCGATGGGATTTCTCAGAAGAATGTTGAAAGTTCCCTGGGCAGCTAAAAAGACCAATGAGGAAATTCTCAAAAAGGCCAACACAAAAAGGCAGCTCCTAAAAAATATCTGAAAGAAACGATCAACATTTTTCGGGCACATCATGAGAAGAGGAAACTTTGAATAATTGGTTAAAACTGGCAAAATACAAGGAAAGAGAGATCGCAGACGACAAAGAGAGAAAATACTGGATGGGATGGTGTCATGGCATGAAAAGCAGTCAACAACAGAACTGATACGATGCACTGCAGATAGAAGATTGTGGAAGGGCATGATCGCCTACGCCAACCGGTATGGCACATGATGATGATGATATTGAAACAATAGTTGAATCGGGAGAAAGCTGTAAGAAATGAGTCAACTGGTAATGACAAGTGAAATATAAAAAAATCTAGAATGATAGCACGACAAACAAGGTAATTTACATTTTACGTGAGGTGAACGTGAAAATGACGCAGTTTAAAGTCAAATGCCAATTGAAAGCAGGAAGCTTCTTTCATGACTCACTTATAGGCGGAAGTTGTGTATTGGAGAACCAGGGAAACTGGTTTCAGAGTAGAGCAGATATCGCGGCGACAGGAGGAGGCTAAGGAGCCTCACAGCAGTAGAGCTGGACGTTGTCAGCGACCCACAGCTTGTGCCAGGGTCGGTGAACCGGAGCCATCCAGACCAAGCTCCACCTCTGCGTGTTGCTTCCTGAAACATACTAATCTGTCCAGTCGGGAAGACAACCCTGTACTAAAAAATGTCATGCTGAAATCGGATGCGTTGGGCAGAAAGGCGCAAATATCACAGTTTTACTGCAAACCACAACACGATGCTGTTACACCCACTTAACGTCCTTTTAAGGGCAGATGACGAAGAGTTGTGATCCAGATGAATGTAGACCAACTGCATCAGGACTTCTTCCGCCTAACAGAGTCATCTCTCCATCCAACATCCCTTCACCCCCACCCCCATTCCCCCTTTTAAAAAACCGGCAACTGAAAGTGTGTGTTTTTTGTTATTCCATTTGTTTAATAAATCAACCTTGAAAGTATCAAAACTAAAGTATTTTCTTGCTACTCTCACAACGTAGCAAGAGCCAACACAGACCGTGAGATGAAAGCAGGGCGGTGGAGACGGATCTTGGTCAGTTCTGATGCACATATTCTGACACAAGCAGTCGTTCCTCTGTGCATCGCTGACGGTATTCTATGTCCGGTTCATTAACTGTTAACACGAAGCAGCCATGTTTTACTAGTAAAGCAGCATAGTCTCCACAACAGGTTCTTGCTCTAAAGAAATTATCTACATGAGAATTAACACAAATGCTAGCTCGAACTTGTTTCTTCTTTGTGACGTCATTTTATTCATTATAATCGAGCGACATTTGCGTCTATTTGTGACGTTATTTTATTAAATATCACCAGAGGCGAGACTTACTTCTTTATGACGTCATTCTATTGACTGTCATGAACGAAATTTGCCTTTTCTCCGAGTAAGTAAAAAAAATAAAGAGCCCCCGTCACGCCAAGTGGTGTATAGGGAATATGGTGTCAGTGACCATAATTTTGACAGACCTTCGGCACATGATTTTTGGGGTAATGTGGTCGGTATTACGCCCGTGCCTCTTTACTTTCCCAGAAAAAAATCCAGTACCCACTTAAGGCTGGGTGAACCTGGCAGCCGTCGGTCAGGATCGAACCTGGCCTCTTGTCCTTTGTAGTCCAGTTCATTAACCATTGAGCTATCGCGGCTCCCTCTTTTCTACCAGGCTGGACTGTAATTGTTGACGTCAGGAACGAAACTTTTCTGTTCCTTTTGACGCTGTTTTACTGAATGGCATGGAAGCGAAATTAAATAACATCAACTCACTGTGGCTTTGTGTTGTTCTATTGTAGGAATATTTTCTGTGGTTTCCAAAATAAACATTTCGTTATTTATTACACCAGAAAAATCCCTGGCGGAACCCCAGATAAATGGGTAAATAGCATAAAAATAGTACTCTTTTTTAAAATTATGGTATAGCTTGTTGCTTTGAGAACAACATACCAAAATGATTCACATAAACTCACATATGTATCCACAAACATAAACATACTTGTGGCACCTCTTTTATCAGGCTAGTCTGAGAGATGACAGCCGTGAAATAACAAACTCTTTGTAGATTTAAAACAACATGAGATGTTTGACAGAGCAAGTATAGTTTATATTATTATCGTCTACTTTCCCTTTCGTTGGACCTCAACCAGGGCTTTATTATGAAAGAACAGCCCCTCCATCCAAATGCGGCTATTGTTAGTACATTGACAAGTGTAATTACTGTCTACATAAACATGCAATAATTAGTATGGTGGAAGCTTTGAGAAGAAAACAAATAATGAAATTTTGAACAGCTAAACAATGAAAAAAGGACTATTTAAGGCATTTCGAACAAGATAGATGCGGTCGCAATAGCAGGGTCGGCGCACCATCAGCTGACCAAGACCTAGCAGTTCTACCTCCTCTGGTAACAGTCTGCGTCAAAACAGACTGGCTAAGAAGCTAGGATCGCCGTGTTCCCTGTAGTGGTGGCTGTTACTGATATAGAGGACCCAGTATTGCAGTACCTCTGGGCTGGACTAGTAGTTTCCCAGCATAGCCTTGGATAGGCGAACTCCAACTTCTCCAGTAAGAGCCGGGAATGTCAAGAAAGCCATTACGACCCGCCACATCTAATGAGTCAAAGGGCAACCTGCCCGCATCAACTCGTGGCAATCCGTCAACAACAACAAGATAGATGAAGCCTTTTCACCCACGTAAAAGGGAAGGTAAAAATATTATTTATTACCTATTGAAAGTCATTATTCTTTGTAATATACAAAGCTGACGAGGCAGAGGTAGATGAAGATTAAAGTGGATTCATCATCATCATCATGTGAAATACCGGTTGGCGTAGGCGATCGTGTCCTTCCACAATCTTCTATCTACAGTGTATCGTATCAGTCCTATTTTTGACTGTTTGCCATGTCACCAAGCTATCTAGTATTTTCTCTCTTTTAAAAGTGGATTAATAACATCAAATGTTGACTTGAAAACATATGACAGTGTGTACCATCATTACAAGGGATAAAGTTAAATGACGCTCCATGGTAAGGTATCCAACCTTCGATGCGGAGACGGTACCACATGGTGATGATGCACGACAAGTAAATCCCTCCAAAAATTGCTTATTAATAATAGTATTTGCTGCAATTTTTATGTTTTTGATGTCCTCAAGGAGCACGTATGGAATATTGATCTGGCTATCAGTGAGGACGCAGTTTTGAGATTCCAAGAATTAGTAATAAAACATTGATCAAGTAGGGCGGATTGCCTGCAATGTTGAATTATGTATTTGTGCAATCAGTGGTCTACTTTAAGCATATCAGAGAGCACAACCAACAAGCTAATTTAACCATATCAGAGAACGCAACCAACAATCTATTTTAACCATATCAGAGAGCACAACCAACAAGCTATTTTAACCATATCAGAGAGCACAACCGACAATCTATTTTAACCATATCAGAGAGCACAACCAACAAGCTATTTTAACCATATCAGAGAGCACAACCAACAATCTATTTTAACCATATCAGAGAGCACAACCAACAAGCTATTTAACCATATCAGAGAGCACAACCAACAAGCTATTTTAGCCATATCAGAATGTACAATCAACAAGTATTTTAACGTATCAGAAGGTATAATCAACAAGCTATTTTAACCATATCAGAATGTACAATCAACAAGCTATTTTAACCATATGAGAGAGCACAATCAACAAGCTACTTTAACCATAGGGAGAAATTGGTCGGAGGGTCAAAAGCAGGATATATTACAGCTACACAAGCAACTTTCTCTTTCTCATTCTGGCCACTGTCCACGACACAGGGAAGAAATTTTGTTTTTCTTAAACCAGTTTCGATTATTTTATTTTGATGTTTCATTACTAGTTAGCTATGTATGATTAGTTTTATTTACTTACATATCTGTGTGTGCGTGTTGCTTGTGTGTTCCTGCTGAAGGCCTATTGAGCCGAAACGTCTTTCAAATGTGTGTCGTATATCAATCACGTAACTCTTTTTTTCCATACCATTTTTGTTTTCTATTTTTTATTAAATTCTTTCTCACATTTAGCTTTACTGCAGGCTCGCATTTTTATGCATTCATTTGCATTTCTTTGCATTAACCCCATACTTTAACCATATGAGCATGTACAATCAACAAGCTACTTTAACCATATCAGCATGTACAAATGTTGTCGTGTGAAGGAAACGAATGACAAAAAAGCAACCCAAAGATGTGACGTAGTAGTGTCGTTAGGTCATCTCTAACACAAATTAACACTTTGAATCATCTATCTTTTTATGTGTAAAACCATTATGCCCGCGACTTTGTTTTTAAAAGTAAATGAAAATTACTTATCCCATCCACACAAGTTGCAGAGTAGTGTAGAGTAATGTTACTGTAGGGAGCGGTAATTGTTTGTAGTTAGCCAAGTATGTTAACTGGCGGTAATTAGTTCGTACCGTCACAGGATTTCTGAAGTACTGTCTATCAATGTAACTTTTAGTCTTCTTCAGCTTGAAACCAGATCGTCGGCTGTTACAGCTGTGTAAATGTCACTGTTTATGCTCCATTATTATGCGAAGGCGCAACTATTTTATTATGGTTATGGTTATGGAAGGCCCCGGTATCACTGCAAACGAATTAAAAATTCATAATTGCTCAACCGCCCGTGCCAGTGGAATCATCCGAATTACTAACTCATCTCCCAAACAAAGAAAGATAGCTGTAGTCCCCATCACAGCAGTCTCAGCACACGCAAAAAGACATAAGGCGAAACCGCACAGAAAATGAACACACCCAACTGTTCCCTTTCACACGATAGTATCTTTTATTACTATTTTATAATGTGATAGCCGAATTATGTTATTTTCTTCTATGTGTTTAATGCAGATCATATCCTACAGGACTTCAGCACTTTCAACTGAGGCGAAAGCGTGTCTCGCAGCAGCAGAGCTGGAAGTTGCCAGCGACCCACAGCTGATGGCTTGCGTCAGGATCGGTGAACCAGATCCATCCAGACCCTGTTCCACATCTCCGTGGTGCCACTAGTAACAGACTAACCTGTCTAGTCTGGATAAGCGAGTAGGGATCTAAGAGGGAAGACAACCCGGCATTCAAAAACTGTCATGCTGAAGTCGGATGTATTGGGCGGAAAGGCGCAAATATCACAGTTATACTGCAAACCACAAGACAACGCAGACACGCCCATTTAACGTCCTTTTTAGGGCAAATGACGAAGAGGCGTACTCCTCTGATCATCGAGCGAACGCAAACAGGTAGTCTCAACACCCTAAGTCGCAAACATGGGTCACATAAAAAAAATAAAAACCTGATAAACTATAGGGAACCGGTGAAGACTCTCTGAAACTCCCCGTCTTGTTCTTGACCCATGATGACCTAAATGTCTAAATACTGGCAGTCGCTGATCGCTGAGAAAGAAGAGTTACTGTGTGTTCATTTCTAATTGTGCCTCTTTCAAATAAAATATTTTGTCAACACATTTTACAGTGCAAAGCGTTACCAATAAAACAAGTCAATGCAGTATTGGTTTCTCATTTAAATGAAGAAAAAAAAAAACAGGTATATAGTTACGGCTGGGTGAACGTAGAAGTCGTACATCGAGATCAAACTGGAACTCTTGTCCTCACGAACCGGCTCACTAAACACTCCTTTACCAAAGTATGCCTCTAGCCGTCAATATTTATACATTTGAAGAAAGACTACATAGAATATATAAAGAAACAACAGATAAAATGGTTTGGCCACGCGACAAGGCAGAAAAATCAAAACACAACACAAGGAGCCTTCAACAAACGTTGTGAGAATACCAGACCCAATGGTCGACAACGAAAAAGATGGATCGAGGGAAGGTCTTCTATTGGTGAAGATTTAATGTACAAAACCGCATTTTATAGTAGACCATCTCTCTCTCTCTCTCTATCTCTCTCTCTCTATCTCTCTCTCTCTCTCTCTCTCTTCTACCTTTCAACTCCCTGTGGAGCATAGGTCTTCAACAATCACTTTCCAAGTCGTTCTGTTTCTTGCCATTCTTTTAATATCATTTCATGTCTTCACCATCATCTTCATCTCTGCTTCTGTGTTTCTTCTCCAAGAATTTCTTGGTCTTCCTCTTTGTCTTTTCCCCGGGGATTTAAAAAAAAGGGCCTGTTGTGTAATACTCTCAGTTGGCTTCCTATCCAGCGCCATCGTTTTCGCTGTATCTCTTTATCCACTGGTATTTGACTGGTACATTTCCATAATTCTATGTTAGTGATTTTGTCCTGCCATTTCCATCCTTTTATTCTGCGTAAGCATCCATTAACAAAAGTATGTATCTTCATGATTGTCAATTTTGTTGTTCTCCATGTTTCACAGCCATATAATAGGACTGACTTAACATTGGAGTTGACAATTTTCATTTTTGTATTTAACCTAATTTCTTTGGCCTTCCATATGTTTCCCAGTGCAGCAAAAGCTCCTATTGCTGTTGATATCCTTATTCAGACAGGCCCCTCTACCATTGTCGTGAGACACGTCAGAGTAGCAAATTTGTACAGGTCTTCTACTGGTGAAGTTTTAATGTAAAAAAAACATATTTTATAGTAGAACATCTATAGGGTTATAGTGTTGCATATCTGATCGGTCATGGCTGAGGACGTCATAGTTGGCTCTAACCGGGCTCTACCAAACCAAGGCATGTAATAATTCAAACTCTTGGTTCCGTGTGATGAAGCTTACGCTTTCATCAGTTACTTCAGCAGAAGTAAAGAAAGCTATATAACATTAATCTGCCAAAAAGTGTCCTCCTTTTGACGTGTCTTGCCCCACCTATACCTGTCCAACCCCTAAAGCTATTAGAGAATAACAACAACAAAAATTAAGAGTCCCGTTACGTCACACAACGCAATGAAAGTACGGTGTTAGTTTCCTTTTTTTTAAATAAAAGTAAAAAAGTAAAGTACCCCCCGTCACGCCAAGTGGCGTATAGGGAAATATGATGTTAGTGACCCTATATTTTACAGACCTTCAGCACATGATTTTTGGGGTAATGTGGTCGGTATTACGCCCGTGCTGCTTTTACTTTCCCAGAAAAAATCCGGTACCCATTTAAGGCTGGGTGAACCCGGAGCCGTCGGTTGGGATCGAACCCTACCCCTTGTCCGTAGTAGTCCAGTTCACTAACCACTGAGCTATCGCGGCTCCTACTAATTTTTAGGGAATTAGTAAAACCCAGGTGTCCTCGCCAGGATTACGAACCCCGGCTGTTGCCGTGGTAAGCCAACCGCCTATCGATTGCGCTAACCGGACACCTTTTTTTTTTTAAATAGTAAAAAAAAAAAGTAAAGTACCCCCGTCACGCCAAGTGGCGTTAAAGGAATATGGTGTTAGTGACCATAAATTTTACAGACATTCGGCACATGATTTTTGGGGTAATGTGGTCGGTATTGCGTCTGTGCCACTTTATCTTCCCAGAAAAAAAAAAATCAGGTACCCATTAAAGGCTGGGTGAACCGGAAGCCGTCGATTGGAATCGAACCCTACCTCTTGTTCTTTGTAGTCCAGTTCACTAACCACTTAGCTATCGCGGTTTTCTTTTTTTTTTTTTAATTAGACCTTTGGTATATTATATTTGGGGTGATATTGCCAGTTATACGCCCGTACCTTCACCCGTTGACATGTCTTTCACTGAAGAAAATGAGTTACCCATTTAAGGTTGAGGGAACCTGGAAGCGTTTGATCAGACTCTCGTCCTTAGTTGTCCAGTTCGCTAACCACTGCGCTATAGCGGCACCGTACACTTATTGACAAGAACACAAATAATGTTAGAGATTGTTACAGTACTGTAAGTAAGAAAGTTCAAATGATAAGAGATAACAAAGATATCATCTGAATGCAAGAATCATCATCCTCACCAGGTCGCATGCCATTTGCAGAACGTTGCATTCGTCATAGCCCGTCAGAAAGAATATATGTCTCTAGTCAGATCTCCTACTTTTTATGTTGTTATTAAGTCTCCTTGATGTCTTGAAACCACATACTTCTTGGTCTACCTCTGATGCGTCGCCCAATAACCATGCCTTCCACCATTGTTCTTTCCAGTCCGCTGTGTTTTTTTACGTTGCCATAATATTTAATTTCCTCTGTAGAACGTGCTTATAAGCCAAATCTTTTTAATGTTTAAATCGTTTAGTATGTCTTCATTGCTCTTTTTTCATTACCCAAGGTATTTTAGGGATTTGTTTTGTAGCATCTTGTTTCGATTAAATCGATTTTATTCCTTCCTGTTTGCATGATTCGCAACCATATGTTGCTATCGGGAAGATACATACTCTCGTTAATTTTAATTTTAATGCCTTGCAGGTATTGTGCCACATGTTCTTCTTGGTGTTTAATATATATGTTGCTATTGTTAATCTTCTTTAATCCCTTTCTTACAGTCTCCATTGTTAGTTACTACAGATCCCAGATATATATATAGTTTGTTATAATTTAAAGTTCTTAATGTTGATGATTTAGGGTCGGCTTTTTGTTTTGTCAATGGACATTATTTTAGTTTTCTATATATTTAGATAAATGTTTTGCTCTTCACTGTGTTTCTTAACATACTAAGTTGTCTCTTTTAACTTTTACACTGTTTGACAGGAAGACTGTCATCAGTATACCTGAGTTCTAGAAATAAGAAATTCTGGAATAAAAGGAAATATATCAGAAATGCTTGATAGAAACAGATAAATAGACAAAACGTAAAATGCACGACCGGACTAGACTTTCTAAAGGCAATAGTGGAAAACGCTATAAGAAAGGTGAACCAAGGATATGCTATAGATTATGACAATTTACATACAAGCTGATAGTGAAATTTTGCATTGGAAGGATCACAGACTCGTTTGGAGATGTATGCAAACACATAGACGAACATTTTAATGTATTAATTTGCCAAGGAGAGATGGAGTAATGTGATTTTAGATATTTTACAGAGTCGTAATCAACATTTGTACATGAAGTTTTATTACATTAAATTCAAAATAAAATCAATGAAGCAATTGACAAGCAACAGATTAGATCAGATAACGCTTAGGGACGAAGAAAATTATCTTATTTAAATGTGTGACAATGCAAGTAGAAAGGTATATAGATTTACATAAGGCAATGTATACGTTTCGTATATTCTATTCAAACTATAGACTGGGTTCAGAGATTTGGTGTAGATTAGTTGAGTGAAAGACTGCATTCTAAAGATTGAGAATGATATTACGCAATCTATTTCATGACAATAGAAGTAAGTGAAAGAATTCTTCAGTGTTGTGTAGAAGTGTCTTGTTATATGGAAGCGAGTTCTTGACAATTGGGCAATAGATTAAAAAAAAATCACGGTCACAAAAATGTCGTTGAACAGAAGACTTCTGAGACTGAGATAGACAAATAGCAATAACAAAAAAAAAACTGAGTCTGGGCGTTCTAAAAGAGGCCAAAGCAAAAAGAAAGCGTATTATTAACATCAGAAGGAAACAAGGATTACTTTTTTGTCCAGGGAGCAACTGGAATATATTGTTACAATTGAAAACACTAAAGAGAAGGAGAAATAGAGGGAAACAAACAAAAAATTAAAAAAGTTTAAATTTAAAAATGGTTTTGTAGGAAGTCAACATCGATATTGGTAAACAAAGTGTAGGGGCAGAAGATTGTGGAGAAACGTGATCATCTACGCCAGCACGTATGGTAATTATTGATGATGATGATGATGACGATGATTATGGTGATGATGATGACGATGATTATGGTGATGATGATGATGATGATGATGATGATGATGATGATGATGATGATGATGATGATGATGATGATGATGATGATGATGATCACGAAAAAGTTACAAGTAGGTCCGTGACTCACAACTCGCCAGTCGTAACCTCATTGGAGATGACAAAGCATTGTATGTGGTGTAGTCTGGGGTATTTTGAATTAAAATTATTTTTTTTTCGAAAAATTCACCACAAAGATCTACTACGTTTTATCTCTTATATTGTATATTACTTTAATTAGCTGCTACCCGGCCCTATATGTTGAGAACATTTTAAACAATGTTTGTCTTAGTCACAGCTATATTTGAACAACTCTTCTCCATTATTAGCTGACAGTTTTCTTTTACTGGCGCAAAGAGCAAACGGGTCCTTCTGTTTTTTGCTTATATCCGAGATGGCTGGACATATCTTCTCACCACCCATAAACCAGGGGAGGGCAATGCCAAATAAAACCCACGGAATCGAAACGAGAACAATTCCTACTGTCATTGGTGGGGTTCGAGCCCGGAACCTTCCTGTCCAGATGCCGACGTCTTACCTCAAGACCACACCCCCCCCACCCTCTTCCTAGCACCCCATCCCCAAGCCACAATGCTCCACGAAACCAATCGATCAAGGAAATGGCGTGCAATGATGCTGACTCTCTAAAGTCGTAGGACGTACATCATGGTGATACTTCTAGTGATAGTGGTGTACTAGTAAATGATACCGCGCATTGTTAGATTTCCTACGTCATAGGCTGGTCTAAACATTCTATACACAAATATTTTGGCTCCGAATCGGGAAGATCAGATATAAAGACACACATTCCTGGCTAAGATCTGTCACAGCTTGTATTTCCAGAACGAGCTGAACGTGAAATAAGCAATGATATTCCACTATGTTAAGTATACCACGGGCACATACAAAGTGGAGAGTAATTTCCATATGAAACAATCATAACTTCTTCTTCTTCTTCTATCCTTCCTCTGTTGCCGTTGGCGACAAGGGGAGAAACAATCTGCGATTCTTTGCTCTTCTGATGTTATTCCTCCTAGTGACTCTAGTATTCCCTTTATCCATCTCTTTCTCGGTCTTCCTCTTAATCTGGCGTTTTCGTAGCGTTTGTTTATGGCTCTTTGATTCATTGTTAGTTCTTTCTGTCTTGTTATGTGGCCGAACCAATTTATCTGTTGTTTCTTTATGTATTCGATGGCTGGTTCAATTTCGAGTTTCTTCCTCAGGTCAGTGTTTCTTACTCTGTCCCTTAAGCTGTATCCTGTCATTCTTCTGACACATTTCATTTCTGTGGTCGTTATCTTTCTTATTGTTCTAGAGTCCAGCGTCCAATTCTGGCACTGATAGCACAGCGTTGGTAGAAAAATTGATTTGTATATTGCCCTTTTTGCTTCCGTAGTTATTGCTTTGTTTTTCAATAGTGTTGATACTTGGTCTATAACTTGGCTTGCTTTGTTACACCTTATATCTATAACCTACAATCATAACTGAAGTGGATTAATAGTTGGAATATGTCTGTGATTAGTGAGGAAAAATAGAATAAACAGTAAATAGAGAGAATCAGAGAGAAAAATACCAGCCAGTTTAAGAGAATGGTGGTGAATAATGTTAACAAATGATAAATAAACATCTGTAAGGGCGGAGAATTGTCAACAGACACAATCATCTACGCCAGGAAGCACGGTAGTAATAAAAGAGAGTTAATAATAAAACAAATGTCAAACCAAACACATTTCAGAAATTACATACATAAATTTGGGTCAGGTTGCTCCAGTTTTTATCAATGAAATATTAACGTTATAAATAAACTATACTTCCACACAATGCAATACCTCTACCACCAAGAAACATCTTATACAGAGTACATTCATTCCAACATTGTTCTACCAACGCCAAATATAGTCACTTACGACTAAACATAAAAGAAAGCTTATCACCACAGAGATGAGATGTCTGATAAACGCGATTGGAGTGAACAGAAAAGACAGATTTAGGAATTATATTATAAGAGAAAGAGTAGGCATTGAACTACCTAAGCTACATACAGAAATAACAAATAAACTGGTTTGCCCATCTAGAAAAAATGTCAAAAGATTCCTTACCATACAAAACATATATTAAAACAAGGGAAGGGAGAAGACTAGGAGTGAGACTTACGGACAACATCAAAGGAAGCCCCACAACAACATCAAAGGAAGCCCCACAAGAACATCAAAGGAAGCCCCACAACAACATCAAAGGAAGCCCCACAACAACATCAAAGGAAGCCCCACAACAACATCAAAGGAAGCCCCACAACAACATCAAAGGAAGCCCCACAACAACATCAAAGGAAGCCCCACAACAACATCAAAGGAAGCCCCACAACAACATCAAAGGAAGCCCCACAACAACATCAAAGGAAGCCCCACAACAACATCAAAGGAAGCCCCACAACAACATCAAAGGAAGCCCCACAACAACATCAAAGGAAGCCCCACAACAACATCAAAGGAAGCCCCACAACAACATCAAAGGAAGCCCCACAACAACATCAAAGGAAGCCCCACAACAACATCAAAGGAAGCCCCACAACAACATCAATTGACAATGAGTGAAGCTGCCGAAAGGGGCAAAACCAGAACTCTGTATCCCCCTTGACACCCAGACGGGTACGAGAAAAAGAGGAGAAAGAATAAATGGAAAAAGGGGGAGGGAGGCACTCATCATCATCATCATCATGTACCCTGCCGCTGGCGTAGGCGATCATGTCCCTCCACAATCTTCTAAGAGTCTAATAAACGCAAGCGCTGAAAGGGGTCAACGAATCACCGCTGAGCGCTTGGATCAGGAATCTGTACAGTTGACCCATCAAGATTTTTCTCAAACTGCCAGTGTGCAGGGGCAGTCAACCTTCGAGGCAAAGTTAGTAATGTTTTCCTGAACATATATTTTAACACGTATTTTCGCTACTTTCTTTTCAAATTTTGCATCAACAGAAATTTTGCTGCAAGGACTAACGCCCCTCAAACCCTACCCTCGTAACGTCCCTCAGGCCCTACCCTCGTAACGTCCCTCACTCAAACCCTACCCTCGTAATGCCCCTCAAGCCCTACCCTCGTAACGTCCCTCACTCAGACCCTGCCCTCGTAGCGTCCCTCAGGCCCTACCCTCGTAACGTCCCTCACTCAGACCCTGCCCTCGTAGCGTCCCTCAGGCCCTACCCTCGTAACGTCCCTCACTCAAACCCTACCCTCGTAATGCCCCTCAAGCCCTACCCTCGTAACGTCCCTCACTCAGGCCCTACCCTCGTAACGTCCCTCACTCAAACCCTACCCTCGTAATGCCCCTCAAGCCCTACCCTCGTAACGTCCCTCACTCAGACCCTGCCCTCGTAACGTCCCTCACTCAGACCCTGCCCTCGTAGCGTCCCTCAGGCCCTAATGTCGCTACGACACTGTCATCCTCTCCGCAATTACCTTGGGCACGGAATAAATATTTCGATGAAGCAAATAGGCATTACAAAGAAAAGGCAGCGCCGTATTCACAAATATCGGGCTGAAGTTGAATGTGTTCGATCGGAAGGCGCAGATATCGCTGTTTCCTTTAAACCACAATATAACGCAAATTACGCTCGCTTAACGCCCACTTAAAGGGGGAACAACCAAGTTGGGTAATCGTCGGGCGAATGTAACAGAAGAGGATTAATGAAAGCGTGTTAGGTGTAGTATTTGACAATATAGTGACGATATAGCTAGCTACTGGAGTAAAGTTATGGCCTTTTTTCAGCTGAAATAAACACAACAGTTTTAAGTTTTATACAAATCAGCATCATCATTGAGTGCGTCACCGCATCGCAGGTTGGCTACCAGGGAGCGCTATTTCTCTGTCTCTTGGTAGTGCAGGTTGTCATAGGCTGGCTTGTTCATCTTTTGATGTTATTCGTCCATTTTAGTCTTGGTCTGCCTCTGCCTCTTTTACCTTGTATTTTCCCTTCCAAGATTACCTTTAGTATTTTGTTGTGTCTTTTAACATGGCCCAACAATTTCATTTGTCTTGTTTGGATTGTGTTTAGTAGATCACTTTCCATTTTTAGTTGTTTTAAGACTTCATCATTTGTTTTCTTTTCTTTCCATCCAATTCTTCCTATTTTTTTAGAAATCCACATTTCAAAGGCGTTCTCGTCCAACACACTCATTGCCTTGTGAGAAGACTGGAGAGTTCGTAGGCTATGGGAGTAAACCCAAACAGAAAATCCGGAGGGAGGAACCCTAAGGCAGTCGGTGGTGTATTATCCATATTCTGGCATCCCCTGCAACTCAACTTTGTTTCCGGACGTAGGGACCTAGTCCCTCCTGCGAAACGCTTCAAAGAGGAGACGAGAGGGGGGTAGTGCGTTTTGAGTAAAGCATTATCTCCATATTATTGGCCCAGGCATAGCAAGCAAGCTAAAATGTCAATTCCATCCTTACCATGATTGCTTGCTATAAAACCGTCTGTCAAGACGCCAAAGGCCATACGACATACATACTACTTATTTGCACCAAATTAAGTCCTATATTACCTTGAATACAATCTGCGGTTGAGCAAGACCGCATCACCAAAAGCAGGAACAAACTCGAGACCAAATTAAATGGAGCCGCCTGGAGCAATGTTAACTGGTTTAATGAGAGAAAAAAAAAGACGGGATCGATCACAATAGGTGGATTTTAGGTTCACCCAATTATTTATATGTACCTGATATTTTTTTTTTTTTAATAAAGAAAACGACACTGGCTAGTAGTGTTCACTGTGTCCCGGTAGTGTTGACAGTAACGCTAATAGAACACAGTTCCTTATTCCTATGGACACTTATTCCCTGGACAACGTGACGGGACACATTCCTCTACTCTTCTGTTCTTTTTCTCGAGTTATTGTTTCTGGTAGAGTCAAGAGCATTTGTCCAGTAAAAGTTCTCTTTCTCTCCCTCTTCCTCTCTCTCTCTCTCTTTCTATCTCTCTCTTTCTCTCACAATTAATCACGTGGACACAGATGACATAGTTAAAAGTATGATTCCTCTCTCCACTCCTTTTTTGCACTCTTTGAATTGAATTAAATGCAAATTTTAATTTGTACATTCTGAGTTGCAGCCGCTTGTCCGCTCCCCAGCCGTTTTTTTCCGAGAAATACCCTGACAGATCCGAGAAAACGATATAAATGTGATGAGATTAGTTGTTTATTTAGCGGCGTTTTCATGGTTTAACTCACACATTTCTTCGCCACTTATCAATTAAGTATTCCCCCACCGCCGAACCCCCCCCCCCCCCGCCCCTCCTTTATTGACGACCACATTTGTTTTAGGGAGCCGCGATAGCTCAGTGGTTAGTGAACAGGACAACTAAGGACAAGAGGTTGGGTTTGATCCTGATCGACGGCTTCCGGATTCACCCAGCCCTAAAGTTATGTACCGAATTTTTTTTTTTTCAGGGAAAGCAAAGCGGCACGGGCGTAATAGCGATCACATTACCTCAAAAATTATGTGCCGAAGGTCTATAAAAATTATGGTCACTAACACCATATTCCCTAAACGCCACTTGGCGTGACAGGGCTCTTTAATTGTTTTTTTTATTTTTTTTACATGTTTTTTTTTAAGTTAATGAAAAAAAAAATTAAACAGAGTGAAGAAATATATTAAAACTTAAACCGAAGTGATCTTTAAATAAAGAGATAAATAAAAACAAGCAAACTATCTATCAACATTAAACCCTTGGTCTATGTTCCCATAAAAGGTTTCTACCGTTCAGTTGTTTAGAATTCACCTGTTGTCTGTTGTGAATTCAGTTTTCTCCACATCCATTTAGTTGTGACATCCTTCTCTTGTTTACACGTATGCCCCCGGATATTCCCGAATATAATATTTTGTCAGATAAAAGCCGAGAGTTGTCGAGGTCAACGTTGTGACTTCCGTTGTCACTGTTATTTTGGTTACGTTTTGAAGGTTATAAGCCAAATTAGAGCGGGAGTGAGGGGTGGGGGGCGCAAATTGAAAAGTTAAACGCGGACAACTGGGACAGGCAGGAAACGGTGACCAGTGTCACAAATAAAAGATGTTAAAGATGAAATGTGTGAAATAACAGCACGATAAAATAGTTCGATAGCGTGTGCAGCAAAGCTTGTCAAATCATTGGATAGTTATCACCACTATTTTCCAACAAGGAAATAATTCCACAGGCAAAACGAGCACTATACAATACAATCTTCATCCCAACGTTGAGCTACCAATGCCAGACCTGGACCCTAGATGCAAGAACAATAAGAAAAATAACCTCTACTGAGATGAAATGTGTTAGCCGAATGATAGGAAACAGTCTGAGACATAATATCAGAAACGAAGAACTAAGAAAAAAGCTAGGAATAGCACCCGCCATACAATATACAAAGAAACAATGGATAAAATAGTTTGGCCACGTGACAAGGCAGAAAGATCAAAGCACAACACAACGAGCCTTCAATAAATGTTGTGTGAATACCAGACCCAAGGGTCGACCACGAAAAAGATGGATCGATGGAATATTAGAAGCACTAGGAAACATAACAACAGCAGAGGCGAACGAAGAGCAAAAGACCACAAATTGTATCTCCCCTCGACGCTGAAAGGCAGATGAGGAAGGAAAGAAGAAGAGGAAGAAGTTAGCGTGTGCTTGTTGGTAGACGGTAACAACTCAGTTTTCAGGCAGTAGAGCTAAGTTAACTGCCTAAGAGCTGACAAACAAATATTTTTATTTCAATAGAAATATATTCTATTACGATCATCATCATGTGAAATACCGGTTGGTGTAGGTGGTCATGTCTTTCTACAGTTGTCTATCCACAGTGAATCGTATAAATTATTTTGACTGTTTTCCATGCCACGACATCAAGCTATCCAGTATCTTCTCACTTTGGTTGTCGCCATCTGTCATTCCCGGTATATATATATATATTGAGTTTTAGAATAATAAATACAGTAATTAAAAGTATAAGTAATGACGAAATTCATCTTCTTCTTCTTCGTCTTCTTCTTTCCTTCCTCATCTGCCTTTCAGCGTCGAGGGGAGATATAATTTGCGGTCTTTTGTTCTTCTGTTCGCCTCTGCTGCTGTTATGTTTCCTAGTGCTTCTAATATTCCATCGACCCATCTTTTTCGCGGTCGACCCTTGGTTCTGGTGTTCTCACAACGTTTGTTGAAGGCTCGTTGTGTTTTGTTTTGTTCTTTCTGCTTTGTCACGTGACCAAACCATTTTATCTTTTGTTTCCTTATATATTCTATGGCGGGGGCTATTCCTAGCTTTTTTCACAGTTCTTCATTTCTGATCTTATCTCTCAGGCTGTTTCCTGCCATTCGTCTAACACATTTCATCTCTGTAGAGGATACTTTTCTTATTGTTCTTGCATCTAAGGTCCAGGTCTGGCATTGGTAGCACAACTTTGGGATGAAGATTGTAATGAAGAAATTAATATGTGAAAATATTTTTTCTTCATCAAATTTATTCGCGATATTACTGCTAACCGCAATATGGAGAGAGGCAAGTAATGAGGCAAGTAATGAGGCAAGGTAGAATATTATCATTATCAACATCAAGTACCGGGCCTGCTGGCGTAGGTGATCATGCCTCTCCACAACTTTCGATCTCGACATTTATTCATCATTTCTGTTGTTGACCTTCTGCCAAGCCATTCTCTTAAGCTATCTTTTCTCTTTGCTTCCTTCTATCTCTTCGTCCCTCAATTTTCCCATTTGTTACGATATATTCAATCTGTTCTCTTCTCATTATGTGGCCAAAAAATGATGATTGTTTCTTCCTAATATTTGAAATTAGCTCTCTTTTTGCTTTGAACTCTTTCATAACGTTTTCATTACTCTTGTTAGCTGTTTATGGTATTCTCAACATTCTTCTGTAAAACCACATTTCTACAAACTCCAGTGATTTTCTTGTCTGTTGTTCTCTTGTCTATGAAGGCAGAACATAGCCAAACGTTTAAGTTTCTCGGTGAACTTTAAACATGTCAAATGTTTTGATCTCTCTAGTTTTGTGTTGTCAAAGTGTCAAATGTTTTGATCTCTCTAGTTTTGTGTTGTCAAAGTGTCAAATGTTTTGATCTCTCTAGTTTTGTGTTGTCAAAGTGTCAAATGTTTTGATCTCTCTAGTTTTGTGTTGTCAAAGTGTCAAATGTTTTGATCTCTCTAGTTTTGTGTTGTCAAAGTGTAAAATGTTTTGATCTCTCTAGTTTTGTGTTGTCAAAGTGTAAAATGTTTTGATCTCTCTAGTATTGTGTTGTCAAAGTGTCAAATGTTTTGATCTCTCTAGTATTGTGTTGTCAAAGTGTCAAATGTTTTGATCTCTCTAGTATTGTGTTGTCAAAGTGTCAAATGTTTTGATCTCTCTAGTTTTGTGTTGTCAAAGTGTCAAATGTTTTGATCTCTCTAGTATTGTGTTGTCAAAGTGTCAAATCTTTTGATCTCTGTAGTATTGCTTTGTCAAAGTGTCAAATGTTTTGATCTCTGTAGTATTGTGTTGTCAAAGTGTCAAATGTTTTGATCTCTGTAGTATTGTTTTGTCAAAGTGTCAAATGTTTTGATCTCTGTAGTATTGTGTTGTCAAAGTGTCAAATGTTTTGATCTCTCTAGTTTGTGTTTTGTCAATGTGTAAAATGTTTTGATCTCTGTAGTATTGTTTTGTCAAAGTGTCAAATGTTTTGATCTCTCTAGTATTGTGTTGTCAAAGTATCAAATTTTTTGATCTCTCAAGTATTGTGTTGTCAAAGTGTCTAATGATTTGATCTCTCAAGTATTGTGTTGTCGAAGTGTTGAATGTTTTGATCTCTCTAGTATAGTATTGTGTTGTCAAAGTGTCAAATGATTTGATCTCTCAAGTATTGTGTTGTCAAAGTGTTAAATGTTTTGATCTCTCAAGTATTGTGTTGTCAAAGTATCAAATATTTTGATCTCTATAGTATTGTGTTGTCAAAGTGTCAAATGTTTTGATCTCTCTAGTTTTGTGTTGTCAAGGTGTCAAATGATATAATCACTAAGCATTACGCTGTCAAATGTTGCTATCTCTCTGTATTATGCTGTGAAAGTGGCAAATATTTTTTTATTCCTCAGTAAACTAACTAAACAGTTAAAGTACTAAACATGTTCATCTTTCTGTATTGGGCTATCAAAATGCCACATGTTTTAATCTCCCTATATTGTGTTGACAAAATGAGTTCTATATACGGTTGAGAGACGAACAAAGAAACGAATATGATTCAATGTAGAGAAGATATACGAAATTTCAAAGGGATGAACGGACGGAAGGACGGCCAAACACTGAAGCAAAGGCCAAGAAAAGAATGATACAAAGTGAGTGCATTATTATCATCAACATCATCATCATCATCATCATCATCATCATCATCATCATCATCATCATCATCGAGTGCCGTCTCCGTAACAAAGGTCGGCTACCATGGAGCGCCATTCTGCTATGTCTCTTGCTTTGATAGTGCAGGTTGTCATTGGCTGATTGGTCAATCTTTTGATGTTACTCGTCCATGTTAGTCTTGGCCTGCCTCTACCTCTTTTAACTTGTATTTTCCCCTGCAGCATTACTTTTAGTAGGCTGTTGTGTCTTTTAACATGGCCCAAAAATCGCATTTGTCTTGTTTGAATTGTGCTTAGTAGTTCTCTTTTCATTTTTAGTTGTTTTAAGACTTCATCGTTGGTTTTCTTTTCCTTCAATCCAACTCTACCTATTCTTCTTTATATCCACATTTCAAAGGCTTAAATTCTCTGTTCTGTTTTCTTCTCTAATGTCCATGTTTCTGCACCATATAGGAATATTGAGAAGATGTAACATTTTGCTATATCAATAGTTTTAGCCTTGGTGTTATTTGTTTTGATGTTAGTATGTTCTTCATGACATTAAAATTACTTTTTGCCATTCCTATTCTTTTGTTTATTTCAGTTGTACATTTTCCATCACTGGTTATAGTATGTCCAAGGTAGTTGTAGTTCTGAACTGTCTCCAGGTCTATTCCTTCCATTTTTATATACATATGTGGGTTTTGAGTATTTTCTTTGTTTATGATAATAGTTTTAATCTTTTTGATATTCATATCTAGTCCATATTTTTTGCTTATCATGTTTATTTCATTAAGTAATTGTTGTAGTTCTTTTGGATTTTCTGCTAGTAGTACAGTATCATCAGCATATCTTAGTTTATTGATTATCTTTCCATTAATTTGTAGGCTTGATATCTCTATGATGTTTTTTAAAGATTTGCTCAGTGTATAGATTGAACAAGCTTGGTGATAGGATGCATCACTGTCTTACTCCTCTTTTTATATCAATGGGTGTAGAGTTCTCTGTTATATTTTATTATTGCTGTTTGCTCCCAGTATAAATTACATATTAGTCGTATGTCCATGTCATCTAGATGTATCTCTTTTAGGCATTCTATAAGTTGTTTGTGGTGTACTCTAACAAAACCTTTGGTGTAGTCTATGAAGCAGGCATATATTGGTTTGTTTACTTCTGTGTAATTTTCGATTTATATTCTCATGCAGAATATGGCTTCTTTTGTCCCGCTATTTTTCCTAAATCCAAATTGCTGCTCATCTAGTTCAGTATTTATTTTATTCTGAATCCTTCCTTGTATAACTTTTAGCAAGATTTTTGTAACATGGCTCATTAGGCTTATTGTTCTAAAGTCACTGCATTCAACTGCACCATTCTTTTTAGGCAATGCAATGAAAGTTGATGTTTTTAGTTCATTTGGTATGTATCCTGTGTGGTATATGTCGTTGCATATGTCTGTAATCACTTCAATGCCAAAATCTTCTAGTGCCTGTATCATCTCTATCTGTACGCTGTCAGGTCCTGCTGCTTTTCCCATTTTCATTTTTTTAAATAGCTTTTTCCACCTCAGATTTTAAGATTTTATAGCCTGATGTACATTTTATAACTGGTTTCTTGTCCCTTTGATCATGAAATAGTTATGTTATATATTCCTGCCATCTATCTATAATATCTTTATTGCCTGTTAGCATTTTTCCTTTTTTGTCTGCAATGCATCCACCTTCTGTGGCTTTTTTTATTTCTGTTAGTCATTCTCTTTATTTCTGTGTGCATTCCTCTTAAGTCTTGTTTGCTTTCCATAGTTTCTATTTCTATACATTTTTGGATGAGCCAGTCTTCTTTTGCCTTTTTGCACATTTTGCTTATTTCATTATCTATTTTATTGTATTGGGCAGTGTCCTTCGTTTGTCTCCTTTCTTCCATTTTTTCTAAGATTGTGTTAGTTATCCATTTTTGTTTTTTGTTCATTTCTCTTTTGGGTAAGGTGTCACAAGTTTCTTGTATGCTTTTCTTTATGCATTGCCATTTGGTTGCTACTTTTTCATCAGGATTTTCTCTTCTGTATTGCTCAATTCCTTCTTCTAGTAGCTTCTGGTATGTGTTCTTTACTTGTATTGTATAGGTATCTTTAATATCTTTTTGATTTAAAGCTGTTATATCTAGTGGATTTGTTGATGAATTAGTCTTTTGCTTGTTTCTCTTTAGTTTGATTTTCATTTTAATCATTACAGGATTGTGATCTGAATTAATATCTGCTCCTGTGTAGGTTTGGCTTTCTTTACGCTGTTACGGAACCTTTCTTTTTTTATTATGTAATCTATTTGATTCCTCTTCTTATCTCCAGGGCTTTTTCATGTGTATAGTTTCCTTTTCTCTTGCTCATAGTAGGTGTTACATATTATCAGTCTGTTTTCTTCACAGAATTGTATTAATTTTGTTCTCTGTCATTTCTTTTTCCTAAACCATGATTTCCTATAATGGTCTTATATCTACCATTTCCTACTTTAGCGTTCATGTCACCCATTACAATCAAGATGTCTGAAGATTTCACTTGCTTCATAACTTTATTTAGGTCTTCATAGTATGCCTCTATTTGTTCATCTGTGTAGTCTTGAGTAGGTGCATATGTCTGTATTATTGCTATGTCGAATGGTTTTACTTTCAACTTGACTAGTATAATCCTATCACTGTATGTCCAGTGGGTACTTATATATTTTTGTAGCTCTCTTTTTATCAGTATTCCAACCCCCTTTGATGTTCTATTGTGTTTCCTGAGTATATAAATGTATATTTTTCGTCCTCTATGTACCCACATTCTTTCCATCTTGTCTCTGATATGCCTAGTAAAAAAAAAAGTAAAGTACCCCCGTCACGCCAAGCGACGTATAGGGAATATGGTGTTAGTGACCATACATTTTACAGACCTTCAGCACATGATTTTTAGGGTAATGTGGTCGGTATTACACCCGTGCCGCTTCACTTTCCCAGAAAAGAATCCGGTACCCATTAAAGGCTGAGTGAACCCGGAAGCCGTCGGTTGGGATCGAACCCTACCCCTTGTCCTTTGCAGTCCAGTTCACTAACCACTGAGCTATCGCGGCTCCCCATTGATATGCCTAAGATATATATATTTATTCGTTCTGCTTCTTAAATCAGATTTTCTAATTTCCCTTCCTGATATAGAGTCCTAACATTCCAAGTACTTATTTTAAGATCTTTTCTCCGACATAGTTCCAATTCCTCTCCATGGCTTCCTCTGGACTAGTACGTGATGAGGCTCCAATCGCTTTCACGGTGGTCAGCCACATTTGTCTTTCGTGTCCTGAACATGCCTCTTGTGTACCACACACTTTGCTCTTTTCGCTTTCTGGGCAGTTGGTCATTTCTGACTCTTCCGCCCCATCCACCGTTGCAGACTTTGTACAATACGGAATGGACATTAAAAAAGTGAGTTCAGTTTAAGCAAAAGAGAGGAGAGTGGCATTTTCTAAGAGAATATTTTAAAGGTATAGATCTATAGATTAACTGCTAAACTGGTGAACTAGGATAGACTGGTACATAGAGGAATAGCCAAGCACCTTATACGAAACTAACATTCGCAGTCTGCACTCAGAAATAGACACGGTTATACATTGAGGTCCAGACACCGATAAACAACTGAACTTAAACAAACACAAACCGACACAGAAAGATAACGGACTCAAATAGACAGACACAAACGCAGACATGTAGCGTAAATACAAACAGACAGACGCAGTCGATCACACAGACACAGGATATAATGAACACATGGACAGGCGTACACTACATACACGAAGACACACATAAATAGAGACGGTGGATAGTTTGATAAATGTATTATTTTTATTTTATTTTTAACGAATGCGTTTTAATTGACGTCCAAAAGAAAGGAACTAGGAAATTCTCAAAGAGGCCAACACAGAAAGGGACCTCTTAAAAACATTTTTTTTTTTTAAATCAACATTTTTGGGCACATCTTGTGAAGAGAAAAATTGGGATACTTGGTTACAAGTGGCAAAATACAAGGAAAGAGATATCGAGGACGACAAAGAGAGAAGATAGTAGATAGGTTGTTGTCATGGCACGGTAAACAGTTAACAACAGAATTGATACGAAGTACTTTGAACTGATAATTATGGAAAGACATGATCGCCTACGCCAACCGAAATCATGATGATGAATATAGAGGTACTGTATTTATCAAATATCGATGCAACGCGCGATTTCTGACTGCATTTATCATTATTAAAAAGCCTGACGTAACACAAACACACTGCTTTGTATTGAGAAGAGACCAAACGCAGATCATGAAAATGTGAACAAGCTAAAAATAGACTAGACTACTTATAGCATAAACACTATCATTAAAAATTGTTTAATGTTATGCCACATGGAGAAGACCAACACACATTAATGACGCGATTGTCGGGGTCATGTAAGAGATAATAATAAAGTCAGAATGAAAATTATATCTCAACTAGAATTATATCTAAACTGTAAATTGAACCCTCGATTGGTACTCGGCCTGTATATAGTTTTTAGGAACAACAAGCGGTTGTCAGCAAACTTATAATGAAATGCAGGGAGTGTTGAGAGCTGGTAGTGTTAGCACACTACCAAGAGACAAAAGAGTTGTACAGAAACCTGCTTGCTGGAATCCTTGTCCAGGATGACTAAAACCTTTATTTTCTTGTATCTTTAAATTTAGTTTGGGTATGAATCTTTTTCAAAGTGCAGCCCAAATATAAATATCATTTATTCTAAAATTAGTAAAGCCACAACATTCACTATCACCCTGGATGATAGTAAAACAAATAGTAAAGTACCCACGTCACGCCAAGTAGCGTTTAGGGAATATGGTGTTAGTGACCATAAATTTTACAGACCTTCAGCACATGATTTTTGGGTTAATGTGGTCGGTGTTACGCCCGTGTCACTTTAATTTCGCAGAAAAAAAATCCGGTACCCATTTACGGCTGGGTGAACCCTGAAGCAGTCGATTGGGATCGAACCCTACCTCTTGTCCTTTGTAGTCCAGTTCACTAACCACTGAGCTATCGCGGCTCCCTGGATGATAGTGCTCATTCACTAATATCTGATTGCTTACGTCTGGGTTAGTGAACCATAACTAACTAAGATATTATTTCCGTTCCTCGTGGTGGTTTTGGAAACAAAATAACTCGTCAGGAAAAACAGGTAAGAATCGAAGAGGATAGGCAGCCTGATAGTTCTCGCCACGATATCTCAGTAGGCTCTGACTGAAGCTTTGTAGACATCTATGTACTCTTCTTGTATGTTTTTGTTTGTTGTCTTGTCATACTGACGAGGGTTTGGGGCCGAAACGCTTATAATTGAGTATTGCCTTCTTTTTTGGGCACAACGTGAGGAGAGTTGGAATACTTGGTTACAAGTTGAAAAATACAGGGAAAGACAAATCACAGAAGACAAAGAGAAAATGCTAGACAGCTTGGTGTCATGGCACTGAAAACAGCCAACAACAGAATTGATACTATGCACGGTAGATAGAAGATTGTGGAAGGACATGATCGCCTACGTCAACCATATGGCACCGGATAATGATGATGACAGTCTTCTATTTCATAAAGTTTATACACACATTGTTTGTGGGAGTTGAGATAGTTCAGTGGTTAGTGAACTGGACTACAAAGGACAAGAGGTAGGGTTGGATCCCAACCGACGGCCTCCGGTTCACCCAGCCATTAATGGGTACCGGACTTTTTTCTGGAAAGTAAAGCGGCACGGGCGTAATACCGACCACATTACCCCAAAATTCATGTGCCGAGGGTCTGTAAAATGTATGGTCACTAACACCATATTCCCTATACGCCACTTGGCGTGAAGGGGGTACTTTACGTATTTTTACTTTACACATTCTTGTATTTATTTCTCCATGATACCGATGTGCTATGTCGAAATATGCAGATATCGCAGCTTGTTGCAAACCACAACACATCGCATCTGCGCCGTTTTGATGGCCTTTAAAGGGCAAACGATGAAGAGGTATAGCCGTTGGTCAACAGCAAAAAACTCTCACAGCACTTAACATAAAACACTAACATAAGTTAACATTGACCCAAAGATCTACTCACGTTAACATCATAAACTAAGATAAGTTAACATTAACCCACAGATCTACTCACGTTAACATCATAAACTAAGATAAGTTAACATTAACCCACAGATCTAATCACGTTAACATAATAAACTAAGATAAGTTAACATTAACCAATAGATCTACTCACGTTAACATCATAAACTAAGATAAGTTAACATTAACCATAAGATCTACTCACGTTAACATCATAAACTAAGATAAGTTAACATTAACCATAAGATCTACTCACGTTAACATCATAAACTAAGATAAGTTAACATTAACCATAAGATCTACTCACGTTAACATCATAAACTAAGATAAGCTTACATTCATCACAATGAACAATTCATATTAATATCATCAACTAAAATAAGTTAATATCAGAGATAGAGATCAACTCACATTAACATCAATGATTAAGACAAATGAACATCTAAAACTACGAATAGTTAGCGTCAGACACAAAATTAAACCATTTGAGCTAAGGCCAAGTTACGTTAGACGCTAAAATCAACTCTTCATGATTTCTCTCTGCGACAATCACCCCTGGTCTCAGCAGCGAGGCTCGGCTTAAAACGTCAATTACTGATAGACGGAAAAAATATGAGTACCTCCGAAGACGGAGTTATCTGCCTGTACGGCGAAGGACCCATGTGCACACGGCTGCCAGGGAAAAAATGGATTAACATGCAAAATTCAGTTCCTAGTCTCTAGGACTTCGTTGGAGGTAAAAGCTGGCGAACGAAAAAAAATATGAAGATTAAAAGCTATGATCAGTTCAGACATTATGACAGTAGCGTTATTATAAAAAAAAAGACACAGATAAAAGTGCACGTGCTGCAAAATTTTCAAAACGGTGTACGATTTTTTGCTGCCAAGAGTTCTCATTTTTTTCACGCTAACAAACTAGAAAACTCTGTTGTTCATGTAACGAACCCGGAACTATTAGTATGCAGAAGCCCATCACTAACAACGAAACCACACAACTCAGTTCAGGGAGTGTAATGGAGATTGTACTGTAAACTATCAAACTTGGTTTATATTATTACTTTTGGTCATTTAGACGTCACATTCATCGTAACAAGGAGCGGTCATAGACATGGTTGTTCGTAGTTATTGAGGAAGAAGCAAATGCTTCAAAACACACCCATTTTATAAGGATGTTTACAAACAAGAGGCTCATTAATCAAAGTCTCGTGACTGTTCACTTAGTGCGAACGATTGTAGTTTGGTGTTTGTTGCAACGATTACGATCATCATCATCATCATCATCGCGTGCCGTCTCCGCAACGAGGGTTGGCTACCATGGATCGCCATTCCACTCTGTTTCTTGTTTTGATGGGGCAGGTTGTCATAGATTGACTTGTCCATCTTTTGATGTTACTCGTCCATGTTAGTCTTGGTCTGCCTCTGTCTCTTTTACCTTGTATTTTCCCTTCCAATATTACTTTTAGTAGGCTATTGTGTACATTAACATGCCCCAAAAATTTCATCTGTCTTGTCTTAATTGTATTTAGCAGTTCTCTTTTTATTTTTAGTTGTTTTAAAACTTCATAGTTTGTTTTCTTTTCTTTCCATCCAATTCTACCTATTCTTCTATAAATCCACATTTCAAAGGCTGCAATTGTCTGTTCTGTTTTCTGGTCTAATGTCCATGTTTCTGCACCATACAGGGATATTGAGAAGATGTAACATTTTGCTATTCTGTTTCAGCCCTACTGTTATTTGTTTTGTTGTTAGTATATTTTTCATGGCATTAACTTTACTTTTTGCCATACTTATTCTTTTGTTTATTTCAATTTTACATTTTCCACCACTGGTTATAGTATGTCCAAGGTAGTTGTCGCTCTGAACCGTCTCCAGGTCTATTGCTTCAAAAACGATTACGATAGCAATCTTAATTATGATATTCGTACAATAAAAAAAAAATAAAATGAACAAATGAAACATCGTTGGTAGAAGAAGTTGAGGCAATTAAAAAACATTATATTTTTACTGTAAAGAACAACACCTGATGCCTAGGTCATCAAGCCGCTTACAACTTCCTGATTTTAGAATTGTTTATCAATACAGCTGTTGCTGTCTACCATGTCTTTGCTGAAACTGTTAATTGTTTGTTGTTTTTGTTCTCTATTTCTTCTTTCAGTGGTTGATTATACTTGTCTAAACATATTCCAGCTGTTCCATTTCTTTACTTCTACATAAGAATGCGTATCGTGCACATTTTTTTACAATGTTCCTAGTAAAACACTTGTTCGTGTGTTGTCTCTGCTTTCAGAGTATCGTCATTACTTTCTTCACTCGTGATTAATATGTTTGAGACAATGACAACGATCTCCGACTAATGTAGTTACTGCCGTTCTTGAGAACAATGGGCCCCTGCCAGATTATCTTAGCTTGTTTGTCACAAATGATAGACTGTGATTCAATACCGGATCGGTCGCAGCCCAGATAAAATGTGACCACTCCTTTGTTGTTCAACAGAAAGTACTATGTGTGGGCTACTGGAAAAATAACACATAAAATAAGAATAAGAAACTACACTACAATAGGAAGATGGAATGTCAGATCGCTTAGACAAGTAACAAAGTTGAAAGAACTGACCCACAAAATGTAACTAGGGTATAATAGGATTGTGCAAAACAGGGTGGACAATCTTTATGTAGTGAAATAACAACATCTACAAGTTATACTTTAACTGGGACAATAGTAAACATGAACAAAGTGTTGGTTTTCTAGATCATAAAAGAGAGAGTAATATAGTATTAGCAAGCCACCTTGTTTCCTGCAGGATAAGGTAACATCTGTCTCAAGGCGACGCCATTCAGCATCAGAATAATTTAAGTATATGTATCTACAACAGCATGCGATGATACATACGTAGTCAACGTTTTATGGTCAAGTGCAGGCAGTCATCGTAGAAACACCAAAAAGAGATATATTTTTATTTTACAACCAGACTGAAAAGCTAAAGTTGGAAAAGACACACAGAAACATTGGCCTAACACACTGTGCGATGATAACAGTAATTAAAGTGGACAAAAACTCTTGGAATTTGCCAGACATAAAGATAATGCCCAACACACGTGAACAATAAAATTATCAAGATTATAGGCCTAGTATAGTCCAGATGGGGGAGCCGCGATAGCTCAGTGGTTAGTGAACCGGACTACAAAGGTCAAGAGGTAGGGTTCGATCTCAACCGTCGGCTTCCATTTCACCCAGCCTTTAATGGGTACCAGATTTTTTTCTGGGAAAGCAAAGCGGCACGGGCGTAATACCGACCACATTACCCCAAAAATCATGTTCCGAAGGTCTGTAAAATTTATGGTAACTAACATCATATTCCATATACGCCACTTGGCGTGACGGGGGTACTTTACTTTTTTTTTTACAGTCGAGATGGGAAGCACCAGAACAAGATTTTACATCTTATCTAGGAGATTTCAATCCGGAACCAAAAAAGTCAAAATGAGGTGTATTCCGGAAGCTGACAATGGAAGCGACCTTGAGTTAGTTAGAGCTACTTTTTTGTTTACATCTAAAGAAAGTTTCTGACACAAACTTGGGGGGGGGGGGGCCTCGGTAGCCTACTTGGAAAAACCACCCACCTGGGCTAACGACGTTTGGACAACCCGTGTTCGATTCCACAACCCGCCTGGGCTAACGACGTTTGGACAACCCGTGTTCGATTCCCGCTGCAAGCAGTGTGGGTTGTACTCATGGTTGGAAAAAAAATACTCTCGCGGTCGATCCAGCCTCAGGCAGAAATGGGTACCAGGGTAGTACTCTGGGAAGGTGAGGAATGCCGCCTCGCATCGTGAGTTTCGATGCTTGAAGCGACACTTCCCAGAAGTTTCAGATCACTTCTGGATAGGCGGCCGTGCACATATGGGTGACAACTCGCTTGCTAAGACGCCGATTAAAGTCTCGTACTTTACCTTTACAAACTAAAGCTCATGTTTGATATCGAGATACTGAAGGCCACTAACGTTAAAGATGACTTCCAAGGAATGATAGAAGGAAATTCCCACCCCTCAACATATTTGAAAGTGATTATTTTGATGTTGAATGATTGACTTTGACATTCAATTCAGTTATAACAGACACAGCCATGGGACAGAACTGAATACACAGCCAACGAAATTGTAGATAAACTTGTTCCTATTCGTCCTATAACCCTGGGAGTATTAACCTTGTTGAGGCACCACTGACATGCCTAGTCAACTTTCCCGTTTATCGCTTTCTCCAGTCACTTTTTGGAACTCTGCAATGTCAAGGCCTCTCCATTCTTTGATTTTATCTTTCCATCTCTCTCTCTCTCTCTCTCTCTCTCTCTCTCTCTCTCTCTCTGCCTACCTCTCCTTTTCGCTCCTTTCACTGTTCCTCGCAGTATGGTCTTTACTAGGCCACACCATTTAACTTTGCACTTATTCACAAAGGTCAAAAGATCATTATGTACTCCGATTACTCCTTATACCCTTTAACAATCCTTTTCATTTCTGATACGATCTAAGACATAAGAATTATCAAAAATCGTACGATAACATTTGATCGCCTTAGCTTGTTTTTTTTCTTTTCTGTAGCTCTGATTAAGGATAAAAGCTTCACATGCATTCAGAAAAATTGATATAACAAGGGTGTGCATCAACCTGATTTTAGAGCCAGTGGGATGTTCTCATCTTATCCAATAGGTTTTAGCTTTCCAAGGGCTGTTGTAGTTTCTGCTATTCTAGTGAATTTTTCAGGGATTTCAGCCTTTATCGCTAACAATATCCTAAAAACCCACCAAGGGACAAAGAAACGATGGATCAGTGAGGACATCATCAAACTCCATGATTTTAGAAGAAGAAAACTAAAAAAAAATAATAATAAACACACACCAGAAGCCAACCAAAAATACAAGGAAATAAATAACAACTTTCCAAACAATATGAAAAAAAAGCAGAGAAGAACTGGATAAGCAAAAAATGTTTTAAAAGGGATAACTTCAGCAAAAATAATAGTAGTATATGTATGTATATATATATATATATATATATATATATATATATATATATATATATATATATATATATATATTGGTAAAATGGGTAAAGTAAAAATAGAGTACTCCCGTCACGCCAAGTGGAGTATAGGGAATATGGTGTTAGTGACCATACATTTTACAGACATTCAACACATGATTTTTGGGGTAATATGGTCGGTATTACGCCCGTGCCGCTTTACTTTCCCAGAAAAAATCCGGAACCCATTAAAGGCTGGATGAACCGGAGTCGTCTGTTGGGATCGAACCCTACCTCTTGTCCTATGTAGTCAAGTTCACTAACCACTGAGCACGATCAGTCAGGAAAATGCCTCGCCAATGCGCGTGAGATTACCAGTCGGTGGACAGAATACGTGTCTGAACTGTATAACATTGAAGGTAATGGTGCCCACAATCTGTGAGGAGAAGACTGTCCTACGCTTCGCATTGAAATTGATGCGGCCGTGAAAGACTTGAAGCAAGGAAAATCTGTCGCCATATTTAACATTCCAGTTGAACTGGTTCAGGCAGAGGGAGAGGACCTGATCAATGCACTCACTGTTGTCTGCATCAAGGTCTGGCAGACTGGAGAGTGATCATCATCATGGATCCAGTGTTAATTATTACCATCCTGAGAAAGTGAATCTATACCCATGTCACAACAGAACAATCAGCCTTATCAGCCATCTTGCACTGGGAAACATATTCCATAGTCCAAAGAAATTAGGTTAAATACAAAAATAAAAATTTTCAACTCAAATGTTAAGTCAGTTTTATTATATGGAGAACAACAAAATTGTCAATCATGAAGATACAGACTTTCATTAATGGAAGCTTGCGCAAAATAAAAGGATGGAAATGGCAGGACAAATTCACTAACATAGAATCATGGAAATGTACCAGTTAAATACCAGTGGATAAAGAGATACAGCGAAGACGATGGTGCTGAATAAGACACACACTGCGGAAGTCGACTGAGAGTATTACACAACAGGTCCTTTTTTGGAATCCCCAGGGGGAAAAGACAAAGAGGAAGACCAAGGAACTCTTGGAGAAGACAGATACAAGCAGAGATGAAGATATTGGGGAAGACATTGAATGATCTTAAAAGAATGGCAAGAAACATAACGACTTGGAAAGTGTTTGTTAAAGACCTATGCTCCACTGGGAGCTGAAAGGTTGAATAGAAGAAAAGAAAGAAGTGGAATCTATACCAATGTCACAACAGAACAGTCAGTCTTACCAGCCATCCAAGCAAAATAAAGTTACACAGAATACTCAGGCCATTAGAACCACAACCGAACAGTTCACTGTAGATGCGGGGTGTCTGGTTAGCGCAATCGATAGGCGGTTGGCTTACGACGGCAACAGCCGGGGTTCGTACCCTGGCGAGGACACCTGGGTTTTACTAATTCCCTAAAAATTAGTACCTCTGATGTCGGAGTAAATCTGCCTGCATGGCGAGGGGCATCCTGTAATGGGATAAACAGACTTTACACGCAAAATTCAGCCCCACAAAATTGAGTGGGTGGGACTTCGTCAGAGGTCAAAGCTGACGAAAGCGAACGAACGAACTGTAGATGCGCAAGCCAGACTTTCGTGTGGCTACAAAACAGCAGATCTTCAATCTATTATTATCTGCTAGGAATATCTGCAACTCCAAGAAGACCTATATCATGTGTTCATAACATCAACAAAGCATTCATAGATTTTGGTATGAAGACTTAAGGACGACGGTGAGCAAATACAACTTTGGTGCCAACATTGCTCGCTGTATAAAGCACCTATAGAGCGAAGCTACAAGACCAGAACTTATCAACGATATCAAGCATTTATAAAGCGAGGCAACAAGACCAGAAATTATCAACGATATCAAGCATTTATAAAGCGAGGCTACAAGACCAGAACTTATCAACGATATAAAGCATTTATAAAGCGGGGCTACAAGACCAGAACTTATCAACGATATAAAGCATTTATAGAGCGAGGCTACAAGACGATAACTTATCAACGATATAAAGCATTTATAAAGTGAGGCTACAAGACCAGAAATTATCAACGATATCAAGCATTTATAAAGTGAGGCTACAAGACCAGAACTTATCAACGATATAAAGCATTTATAAAGCGAGGCTACAAGACCAGAAATTATCAACGATATCAAGCATTTATAAAGCGAGGCTACAAGACCAGAACTTATCAACGATATAAAGCATTTATAGAGCGAGGCTGCAAGACGAGAACTTATCAACGATATAAAGCATTTATAAAGTGAGGCTACAAGACCAGAACTTATCAGCGATATAAAGCATTTATAAAGCGAGGCTACAAGACCAGAACTTATCAACGATATAAAGCATTTATAAAGCGAGGCTACAAGACCAGAACTTATTAACGATATAAAACATTTATAAAGCGAGGCTACAAGACCAGAACTTATTAACGAAAACCGAGGGGATTTGTTCAGAACAACATTTTGAGTTGGACGACGCTGATTACTCTCCCGTACATTGTTTTGCATCTTCTTGGAAAACAACATAATAGATGTTTTATATAAGACCATTAAAGTAGTGCCAGTAATGGTGACAAAACTATTAATAACCAAGGGTTTCAGGATGAAAAAAATTAAACAAATATAAAAATACATAGAGAAAAGAAAATAGAAAAGAACGGTATGGTTAAAGCTTCATGTACAATATTCAAGATCGGCACCTCAACTACATGTACATGTGGACTGGCGCCCCACACTAGTGAACACATACTTCAAGACTGCAGTGAATCTAGTAGACAGGAAAATCCATTGGCCTATAGGTACAACACTACAGACAAAACAATATGGGTCACTGCAAGAATTACAAAAGACAGTAAATGTATACAGGAAACGACATTGCAGATATAGTCAACACTTCAGGCGAACGAAAGATAGATAGAAAGCTTCATGTAATAAGCGGACAACACAAACCAGAACGACGTTTCAGCACAATAGGCCTTCAAACTTTTTTTTTTTTTTTTTTTTTCATTTCTCCTCACTATTTGCTTCACTGTATCTTAGGCTTTTGGTGCATTTATGTGCATTTCTTTGCCTTGGCCCTGTTTGATCATAGCATTGATGGTTTACAATGAACAGAAAGAAAAAAAAAACAACGAATCTGATACACGCACTCGATAAAATACTTGGTGTCTATGTCTTGGAGAGATGGTGTTACAAAAAAAAAACACAACTAATGAATATAACAACACTACGGGCACGTTGCAAAAATCAAAATAAAGGGGTAAGATTTAGAAACAATTGACAAATTTAAATACTTCGGATCAACTCTAAGTAATGGATGCTCGAAACCTAAAATCAGGCTGTTACTCACATTTACGATATTTATTTATTTATTTATTTTATTTTTTTTGCGTTCGCCAGCTTTTTACCTCTGACGAAGTCCCTAGAGACTAGGAACTGAATTTTGCGTGTTAATCCGTTTTTCCCTGGCAGCCGTGTGCACAGGGGTCCCTCGCCGCACAAGCAGATAACTCCGTCTTCGGAAGTACTCATACTTTTTTCCGTCCATGAGTAATTAACGTTTCAAGCTGGGTCTCGCTGCCGAGACCAGGTGTGGTTGTCGCAAAAAGAAATCACAAATTACAATCAAATAATTAAATAAAAATCCCAACTGGTGCAGCCGGGATTTAAACCCATAGCCTCTCTGTCTCGAGGCCGGCGTCTTGCCTCGTAGACCAACCAGTCCCGCTACATTTTCTATATCATTATTTCTATACGTTTATAAAACATTGACCCTTACAGAAGAGCTACAGAAGAAAATACTAGCTACGGAGATGAAATGCTATCATACGATTCTGGACAGTTTTTACTACAGAGATCGTATCACAAATGAAAAAGTTCGCAAAAAGAAACAACAGGCAATCGGAATCATCATGATATTCTGGCTATTGTGAAGAAGCACAGAATGAAATGACTTGGCCATTTATCTTTATCATCGGACCTGACAAAGTCCATTCTGTAAGGATTTTGTGGAAAATGATGGGAAGGAGAAGTAGGCATAGAAAGAGAGTGGGGGATATAGCATCAAAGAATGGGCAGACATCGACATCAAAGTGTCCAAAAGAATGACCACAGATAGGAATATACGGAGAAAGCTGATCTCCACCCCACCACTCCCCACCCTTAACTTCCGAGGTTTATGGGATAAAGAGGGAGTTGGGGGGGGGGGGGGGGGTATGTGAGGATATTCTAATTATTCTTCAGTAAAAGACATTCCTGTGGCCTCCAAATATTTTCTTGCCCGCTGCTCGGTTGCCCTGCATCCACTCCCCTACATCAGAACTGGCTCTACACAACACCGTAGAACTCTTTCTCTTACTCCCATTGCCAAAAGCAAGGTAGAGAAACTTTCTCTTCTTCTTTTGCATCGTATTGCATCTACTCGTAAAAATCCGTTGCATCCATCTCAAGCATGTGGTCGTTTTTGTGTTCGTTTTTGCCTATTTTTGTTCTAGACCTCAAAAAGCATACATTTCCTCATAATCCTTTAACTGGTAGGTTGGGGGCACACATATTAAAAGGGTTGAAGTGGCTATGAGACATTTGTGACAGAGAGTTATCAGCACATCTTAGAGTGTTAGACACTCAAATAAAAACCATGCATGACTAATGTTAGAGTGGGGCGGGTCCTATGTTAAACGTGAAACTTTCTAGCCGCAGCTGGACACGCCTTAGAGTAAACAAACGTAATGAGAAAAGATCGTGTACTTTTTCAAAGTTTGGTTTGAATAAAACAAAAAACAAAACAAAAAAAACACACACAAATTTACAAGTCTGGTTTATGTACAAAATATAACTTTTATCTGATTCTAAAACACAGACAAAAAGAGCGCAAATACTTTCAGAACAATTCTGCAGTAACAAGTTAATTATATTGTTTAATTTGTGACTTATTATTTCTTGGACATTTTCAGTTGTGCTATTTGTAATATGAGCAACTGTTCTGTTTTTACTGCCGTAGCGATTATAGTATTCCACTTTATGAAAAGTTTTCTATAAATTTATAATGATTCTAATGTTATTAAGGAAAAGCTGCATTCCAAAGAATGGGGGGAAAATATAACTCAACCCATATGAGTTAAAGGAAATTAAAATTAAAAACAACAACAGAAAAAAGCTGTCTTTTGAACAAAAGAAAAGACGAAGTTAGAGTTAAAGAAATGAGGTTTTACAGAAGTAGGCTGAGATTACAATGACCGATAACAAATAATAATGATGATGTAAAAATTATCAAAGTGAAAGAAAGAAAGTTCGAGTGATAAGTAGTTGACCATTTTATGAGAAGGAACCAAATACAATATAGAGCGTCACTCTAGGTGGGACATTCGTATATCTGCCACGCCCACGTTCCAGTAATCAACAAAGTGTTCATAAATATTGTTTATGCTGTTCTATTGAACGTGTTGTGTTTTGAAAAAAAAAGTGCGGAGGTCATGTTGCACACTGTTGGTTTGCTGTGATGGTCGTACAGCAGTACCATACCCATGCGTAGGGGCCGAAACCAAGTAGACTTCGTTGTCGATGAAGTGTCCCTAAAAAATAATGTCAGGCCTCCACTTCGATGGTGCGTTCGATCCGACCACAGTCCAGGTAGTGAAAAATTACCAATCGAACACAGACAGAACTATCCATCGGTAAACTAAGGCCTGGTAAGCTCCACTTCAATTAACAGTCGTCGCGTGCAGCACGAATCTGTATGCACTGGCGCCAAAACCACGTTGACTCCGTGGTCAGGTGAATGCGATCAGGCTATCGCTGTATCCACAAACGAAAATTCAAACTAGAAAGAACTATTTGAAAATATACTGCAGCAAAAATATCAGCAGTCCTAAAACTGATTTGACTAAGAGTTCATCTTGGCCCACTGCACCAACCCGAAATTTTTATTCTGTTACATGGCATTTCTTTTTATTGTTTCTGAGTCTCTTCTCAACTCAATTTCCTGCTCCCAGTAAACACGTTCACCTACCATCGCGGTTAACGCGACTCTCTCGATGTCAAAATCAAAACATGTACACTACGCAGCGACGGCCAGTTATTCCAAAACCCGCAGTAAACCCTCATAATTTCTCTAAGAATGCAGAAATATGGCGCTGCCGTATAAAGATTGGCTCAACCAATCCAGAACAAGACATAAAAAACTGTCTCAAAAAAAAAAAAAAACAAGAGAAAACAAAATATTCCGACTTACACAAAACAATATATTCAGACTTACACAAAACAATATATTCAGACTTACACAAAACAATATATTCAGACTTATACAAAACAATATATTCAGACTTACATAAAACAATATATACAGACTTACATAAAACAATATATTCAGACTTACACAAAACAATATATTCAGACTTACATAAAACAATATATTCAGAATTACATAAGGTAAGGGGTCTCAGAAAACACATCCATAAAATGGGTCTCAGAGACTCTGTTGCCTACAATTGTGGAGGTTCCAGCAGAATCCTGAGAATGTTCTACATGCCCACAACAGCCAAGGAATGAAAGTTTGGCCTACAAAAGCAATAATAAATTACAAACAAACAGTACTGGCTTTGTGCTGACACTACTCAAAAGTATGTCGATAGTCAAAAATACATGGGCACTAAGAATATGGGTGCTCGGCGGGACTATTTCGTTAAGAAGCAGTGTGTTTTTATTACGTGCTAGTTTAATGTCTGCATATTGACACTGTGGCCTTCCAGGCATGTCGTAAGAGGCGACTAAGGAGGTTGATCGATGGCTTGACAAGCTGTCATTGTAAAAAGTATTGTTATGGAAACAGCGCCATATATTTTAGAGCAGTGATCTCTGCAATATATGCCACTTTGGCACGCAAGGTTTCTGTTTTTGATATTGTGGTTCTGCCCTATGTGCCGTCTTCGGCTCGAAAGGACAATAGATAGATAGATAGTTTAATGTCTCCTCTTCGATCTGTTTGCAAATACATACATTTGAGACTGTATTGGCAATATGCGTGAACATTAATTCATTTGGCAAACAAATTATGTCAAGTTTGCGATGATCAAACATTTCGATTAGGAAACAAGAAGCCCTACGCTTCTTTCACTTCCCGTCTCTCTCTCTCTCTCTCTTTCTCTGCGTTCAGGACTCAATCAGAGTAAGGATTCCAGACTCTCATATGAGGCCAGCTGTCAGGCTAAGTGTGTTGATCGCCCCCACAGACAGAACATCACAATTAGAGTCTGTCAGATCCACTCTGACTGAACACCCGTTAATACGTTGCACTGTGTTCTGCGCCAGTGGCCCAGTGCATCCGATTTCAGCCAGCATTTTTTCAGGTTTGCTTTCCTTAGCCTTTGATTGTCCCCAATCTTCCTGCAAGGCAGCAGTTGATCTTTTCTGTCGGGGGATTCTGCCCTTAGATGGTCGGCCTTCCCAGGTTTACGAGCACCATCTGCCCGAGTCACTAGAGGTGACTAACACAGACATGCGACTTGTAATATGAGGAAACTGCAACAAGGAACACATTTCATGCATAGCCTCCATTTGTTCCCGCCGCCTATCCCCATATACCGGTAAGTCACGTCCTCCCGAAAATGATGATCATCGTAGCACTTGATGATGTTAGGCCATCGTTGATGACTCCAATTCCGAACATATAGACACACAGTCAGTCGTCAATTTATTCTTGTTGCACATCAAACAGCAGACCGTAAGATTTGCGCACGGCCGGTTTAGGGAACCAATACGATGACGTAGGACACAATGTCGCCAAACTCATAATCTCGATACCTTTAGACTTATGTCTGATTACTCAAGTGTAAACAGTCTACGACGAACAATACACGAAGCAACTTCCCCAAAGAGACAAAACTGCGACTGACGAAGTAGTTTACATTAATGTGTAACATGGAAATAACTTGCGTCAAAGAATCCCAATAACGGTCTTGAACAGCACTAATGTGACGTAAAGCACAGATGAAGTCTGGACGGTGGAATGTCTCACTCACAACACTTGATTCGTCAAAAACGGACTGTTGTCGGCCTACGACCTCGTCTTAGCGACACAGATGTATCAAGCATATCATCATTTTGACTTTTACGCAGAAAAGTGCAATGAAGATCCGAAATTAATCAGACCTTGGGTGCATTTTCTGCAGCGATCGAGAGGACGTGGACTAGATCCGCCATCTTGGAAACGGAACACTTCCCGTCTTATTTCATCACGACAGAAATAAATAACTGAAGAAAGCAAATCCAACCTACGCTTTATTCTAACTTCATATTTTGGAGAGCAGTCTAAAGATTATAGTCGGTGTCTCTGTATTCTTTGATCAAACTAACTCATTTATAACTTACAATTTGAGCACTTTAATTTATTATTATTATTGCTATCATTATCCGACCACATTACCCCGAAAATCAAGTGCTGAAGGTCTGTAAAATTGAGTCACTAACACCATTTTCCCTACACACCGCTTTGCGTGACGGGTTAAAAGAATACGATTACTATCATTATTAATTCTAAGATGCTTTCACATAATTTTACATTTCAATCTTCTAATTAAGTTATTCTTGTCTATTTTTTTTTTTCATTTTCTCCCTTTCCTTTTTTAGTATTCATTCAACAACTAGTCATCAGTATAGTCCATCGCTAAATAAACGCTAAACAGATCTACAACGTTTTGGTCAGCTGATATGTGCTACTTTCGGTCAAATGATTTCGTCTTCAAAACGGCTATTTGCGTATGTAGTGGTTGCCTTCCCTCTACCATCTCTGCTCCCTTGGCTTCTTCTTCTTCTTCTACGATCACGACTCCTTCACACCGGGATTCCGGATTCTCTTATAATGTTTGCTGCTTGTTTCAGAGATGTCATAGCATCTTCTCAGTCATCTCCTGGCATAATTAGTTTGTTTCCATCTCCACCACGTGAAGGCGGAATAGGGTCTTCCTCAGCTCTGGTTCAATGACCCTGACACAAGCAGTCAGCAAACAGCTCTTTTAACATATAGTACACGTAATATTTAAAAAAAAACTACAACAATAATAAAAATATATTAATTGTGTTTATTTTACCAGAAATAATCCCAACAATTTGCATTAGTAACGAAGTCAGTATCTAGTATCAAGTCACGGAAATAAATTATAATTAGATCCCAGGCCACGTTACTGTAAACATCCCAAAGTCTCACTTGCTGAAGACTGAACACTAAGAGCTAATGCATTATTCTAAGCAAGGAATTTGGCTCGACTCCTACCTATTCAGTGTTTCGTATTACATCACATACGGAGTTAGTTACTAGTACATAGCAGATGACGTATCAAACAAGCTGCAAGTTTTTGCACATGTGCTGTCTTCATGTCTACAGTTCTTTACTGTATTTTCCCGATTTTACTTTCCCTTCGTTAATTCAAAACACATCCGCATTGTACTATTTCATTCACTCCAAACTAGCCTGCAAAAACATGTTGTAGAGTCGCTAATTTAACGTTTGTGAGAGCTCTACGATATGTCTTTAATGTTTTAAATAATAATTTCTATGACTTAAAAAAAATAGATGTTGGGGGTATGTTAAAAGACACAGCAGCCTACTAAAAGCAGTCTTTGAAGGGAAATACAAGGTAGAAGAGGCAGACCAAGACTAACATGGACGAGTAACATCAAAAGATATATACGTCAGCCTCTACACTACTAGCCTATGACAACCAGTATTATCAAAGCAAGAGACAGAGAGAAATGGCGCTCCATGCCGGCCAACCTTCGATGCGGAGGCGGCAAACAGTGATAAATATGATGCCTTTTAAATTGCGTAAATTATCATTTCTATGACGTTTTGGTTGTATTATATATAAATTTCTATGACTTTTTAATAGTGTTAAATCATACTTTTTATGACTTTTTAATAGTGTTAAATCATACTTTCTATGACTTTTTAATAGTGTCAAATCATACTTTTTATGACTTTTTAATAGTGTCAAATCATACTTTTTATGACTTTTTAAGAGTGTCAAATCATAATTTTTATGACTTTTTAATAGTGTCAAATCATACTTTTTATTACTTTTTAATAGTGTCAAATCATACTTTTTATGACTTTTTAATAGTGTCAAATCATACTTTTTATGACTTTTTAATAGTGTCAAATCATACTTTTTATGACATAAGCATGATATATATGCCTTTTCTCGTCGATACCTACTCGTTTGTTTATGACATAGCCATGATACACATGCCTTTTCTCATCGATACCTATTCGTTTGTTTATGACAAAGCCATGATATACATGCCTTTTCTCGTCAATACCTACTCGTTTGTTTATGACATAGCCATGATATACATGCCTTTTCTCGCCGATAACTACTCGTTTGTTTATGACATAGCCATGATACACATGCCTTTTCTCGTCGATACCTACTCGTTTGTTTATGACATAGCCATGATATACATGCCTTTTCTCGTCAATACCTACTCGTTTGTTTCTAACATAGCCATGATATACATGCCTTTTCTCGTCGATACCTACTCGTTTGTTTCTAACATAGCCATGATATACATGCCTTTTCTCGTCGATACCTACTCGTTAGTTTATGACATAGCCATGATATACATGCCTTTTCTCGTCGATACCTACTCGTTAGTTTATGACATAGCCATGATATACATGCCTTTTCTCGTCGATACCTACTCGTTAGTTTATGACATAGCCATGATATACATGCCTTTTCTCGTCGATACCTACTTGTTAGTTTATGACATAGCCATGATATACATGCCTTTTCTCGTCGATACCTACTCGTTTGGTGTGAGAATGATTAATCCGTTTCAGGCCAGGAACACAACTGGGAGGTGAAGTAGAGTCTGGATCAGCTTTATTTTTCGCCGTATGCAGTCAGCTGTGAGTCATTGACTACTTTCAGCTGGTCCTCCAAGTTTGGTACGAGTAGGATAGATCCAATTAGAAAATGGAGAAGTGACTACATCCAGTAAGATACAAAAACTCTCAGCATGCATATTGAGTGTTAACTTGTTAACAATTCTGAGTACATTTCAGTCTGCTCTGGGAGCGGTTCAGATCGATGTCAGCAATCATTAACTCTATCTTTCTTCATTTTCTCCCTTTCCTTCTTTAGTATTCATTCAACAACTTGTCACCAGTATTGTCCGTCGTTAAATAAACGTTAATATGAACAGTAATAAAAATAAAGTGTTAATTTGTTAAAAATTCTGAGTACTTTTCAGTCTGCACTGGGTGCGGTTAGGTCGATGTCAGCAATCATTAACTCGGGCTACAGAATTTAGAGACGATGAAGACCAGTTCCCGTTCTCGATGTTAATATCTTCTTCAAGTCAGAGAGACAGATATATATTTTAGTTGGATCCAAGGGTGTCGTTCTGGAATTTTCTTTCTACATTTTTTTTTTTATTCGTTCCCAAAGGGCGCTAAAATAGCGAGGATACGCTGTATCGTGGATACAACTATCCGTGATATTTCGCCTTTTTGTTCTACTGAGGAGGACTAGGTGGCCTAGATCTAAGACGTCGACCTCTAAAGAAAGAATGGTCCCGTTTCGAATTCCGCCGAAGACAGTCGAGAATGTTCTCTTCTAATCCGAGGTTTGTCCGTGGCTTTACCAATCCCCTGTCTATGGATAGAGAGACCTGATGACTAGCTCTATCACAGAACGGCGAAAAAAGCGCACGTTATTAAAGAACTCTTCGCTGTTATAAATCGAAAGATTGGGCTAAAAACGGTCGCAGATCGGAGAAAATTGTTAAGTAATCTATCTATCTTTCGTTCGCCTGAAGTATTGTCTATATCAGCAATGTCGTTTCCTGTATGAATGTTACTGTCTTTTGTAATTCTTGCAGTGGCCCATATAGTTTTGTCTGTAGTGTTGTATCTATGGGCCAATGGATTTTCCTCAGTCTACTTTGTTCAGTGCAGTCTTGAAGTATGTGTTCAGCAGTCTGGGGTGCCTGTCCACATGTACAAGCAGTTGATGTGCCGATCTTGAATTTTGTATGCATGTGACTATGGAGTCGATTGTGTCCTGTTCTTAGGCGTATAATGATAACTTGTTCATATCTATTCATATCATGAAAGGCATCTTGATTTGGGGCTTGTGGTCCTCTGATTGATTTGATTATCTGTTTCTTATGATGGTATGTAACTGGTGTATCTAGTTGTGTGCCTGTTGAACCTTCCTTTGCCAACTTATCTGCTTTCTCATTTCCTGGTATTCCACAGTGAGACGGGATCCACTGCAGGGCAACCGTGTGGTGCTTGCAGAGTTCAGTCAATAAGGTCTGCAGATGTGGTAATTTTCTGGATTGTAGTGCCTGGAGTACTGATCTTGCATCTGTCAAAAACACTATAGGCTGTGGGCTAAGATTACTGTTCAGCAGTTGTTCTATTGCCAACCTTATTGCTTGTAGTTAAGTAATTAAAGATCCACCCATGCTGTGGACAGAAGTGTGGGGCCTAAAGGGACAAATATGATAAATGCCGCTAACCAAAAACGTCAATGTATCTATCCGTGCATATTTCCGTGCATATTAACGGGTGAACGTTGAAAGAAGAAGATGAAGAGAAGAAGAAGAAGTGTAATACATTTAAAAAGAGGAAAGAGGAAGAAGATGAAAAGAGGAAAGAAGTATAATACATTTGTCTTCAGCGTCGCATTTTGTGAGAATTGGATTGTCTTCTCTCTCTTTCCCTACTCACTTTTCCAAACAGGTTAACGTATCACAGGAACCACAGCAAGGATGTAGAGTTGATCTTGATCAGTTATGACTTGCTGACCACATTCAGCCCAAATGTTACCCAACCTCCTGACCCCTGCATTATATTGAACAAATAAAATAAACAAAAAATTCCACAAGCAATAACATTTTTATATTCTACAAAATTGTTAGGCCTTTATTTTCATTGTTCTTGTTTTTAGTTGAGAATACACCTGGTTCATACCCACACCATGTCTTTAATCTCTAACCGCGCTAGCTGCTAATTGGTATGTAGAGAAAAAAAAAACACGACATGGTTTGGCCAACTTAAATGAAAAGAACAAGAGCCGCAGAAACACATGTTCTCAAGCTGCAGACCAGCGCCAGTGCTTCCACTAACAAGAATGTGTTAACATCAGGAAGAAACATGCAATGACACAAGCTATGAACCAGCAGCACAGCTGTTTTCTTTCGTCCAAAAGTGGCATTTTAATTCTAAACTTGCAAACTCTGCAGCATTTATGGACGATGAACAGGGAGCGTAGTATATTTCATTCATTGTTAAATTTTATTTTTGATGGAAAAGGGTTCACTTTGTGACAAAGTCCACAAAAATGTAAAATTTCTAGCTGAAGTTAATATTTATATATGAGTTATATTAAAGTTTTGTGGTGGATCCTCGGTGGCTGAATGATTAGTGTGCTGGCTTCCTCACCAGAAGGTTCCGGGTTCGGTCCCCAGCAAGGGCTGATTTTCCGTTTTTGGAAGGTCCCGTTTCGAATTCCGCCGAAGACAGTCAAGAATGTTCTCTTCTAATCCGAGGTTTGTCCTTGGCTTTACCATCCCCCTGTCTATGGATAGAGAGACCTGATGTCTAGCTCTATCATAGAACGGCGAAAAAAGCGTACGTTGTTAAAGAACCCTTCGCTGTTATAAATCGAAAGATTGGGCTAAAAACGGTCGCAGATCGAAGAAAACTGTTAAGTAATTAAAGATCCACCCATGCTGTGGACAGAAGTGTGGAGCCTAAAGGGACAAATATGATAAATCCTGCTAACCAAGAACACAATGTATCCGTGCCTTTTCTTTTCCCCTTTTCCAGTCCCCTTTTTTTTGGACTGACAAGGGTAAGGAAACCCAGCCTCTAAAAATGAGTATCAGAGAATTTTCTCGAAAGTAAAGACGGCCTGGCGTGATACTCACCACATCGCCCAAAAATGTGCTGTGGTCAAAGAAAAATATGGTCGCTAACACCATATTCCCCAAACGACTAGCTAGGCGTAGAGGGAACCTTTACTTTTTTAATATATTGTAGTAATTAATGATTGTAACATAAATATTGACAAAATTGAGTTTTCAGAGATGCAACATTCTCTTTTAACCACAAAAGTGTTTACATTTTAAAACACATCTTCTTCTAATCATTTTCAATGTGCAATGGAGGTATGTGGAGCCGCGATAGCTCAATGGTTTGTGAACTTGACTACAAAAGACAATAGAGGTTCGATCCCAACTACGTCTTACGGTTCAGCCAGCCTTAAAAGGGTACCTGGTTTTTTTCTGGGAAAGTAAAGCGGCACGGGCGTAATACCGACTACATTACCCCAAAAATCATGTAATGAAGGTCTGTAAAATTTATGTTCACTAACACCATATTCCCTATACGCTATGGCTTCGTTCTATAAATGTATGTCTGCAACACAAGTATTCAGCCCTACCGGGAGATACCTATCTTATTAAGAAAGTAAAGAAATACAATTTATTCCCGAGCTGTGATCATAAAACTATGCTATAGTCAGGAGAACACCTGCGTGAAAGACATCGTCCACGATAGCTAATTTTTTTTAGTTAGCTGAGTGGCAGTGTTCCCTAGCGTTCGGCTTCCCGTGGCAAGGCGCTGTGCCAAGGAGTACGGGTTCGATCCTGCTTCGGACCATATATTGTTGTTTTTTTATGTTGTTGTTTATTTGTCTTTTTTTTTGAATGATGTAATACATACCTCTTCCTCATATGATTTCCTATACGTTATTTGGCGAGACGGGGCTCTGTACTTACTTTAATAAAGGGGGGGGGGCCTCGATAGCCGAGTTGGGAAAACCACTCTACTGGACTACCGACGTTCGGACAACCCATGTTCGATTCCCGCTGGAAGCAGTGTAAATTGTACTCGTGGTTGGAAAAGAGATACCCCCACGGTCGACCCAGCCGTTGGCAGAAATGGGTACCAGGGTATCACCGTGGGAAGATGAGGAGTGTTGCCTTGCATCTGAGTTTCGTTGCTTGAGGCGACACTTTACAGAAATCTCCGAACATTTCTGGATAGGCGGCCGAGCACATATGAGTGGAAACTCGCGTGCTAAGACGCCGGTTCAAGTCTCATACTTTACTTTACCTTCAATAAATGTACACGTATTTTATCTTAATGGAAAGACACACACATGAGTAAATGAACTAAAGTATCAATGAGAAACAACTGTGCCAAACACATTGTTGTTCCTCTTACAGGTAGACACGTATGTGAAGAAATTAGTAACGTAATGTATCGTTGGCAGTATCTTCCTCTTTATGACATGCCATATTGAAGCGCAGATGTTGACAAAAGCACGGAATTAGGTAATCATCTTAATAAAGCCTGTGGTTTTTTTTTTGGTGGTTTGCAGAAAGTGTTAGTTATGCCAGGTAGTTAGTTATAGCTATAGCTGGTTATGTCAGGTATTTAGATAAAACGGTTTAGTTATGTCAGGTAGTTAGTTATAACTGTTGCTGGTTATGTCAGGTAGTTAGTTATAACTGTTGCTGGTTATGTCAGGTATTTAGTTAAAACTATAGCTGGTTATGTCAGGTATTTAGTTAAAACGGGTTAGTTATGTCAGGTAGTAAGTTATAACTGTTGCTGGTTATATCAGGTAGTTAGTTATAACCGTTGTTGGTTATGTCAGGTAGTTAGTTATAACTGTTGCTGGTTATGGCAGGTAGCTAGTTATAACTGTTGCTGGTTATGTCAGGTAGTTAGTTATAACTGTTGTTGGTTATGTCAGGTAGTTAGTTATAACTGTTGCTGGTTATGTCAGGTAGTTAGTTATAACTATAGCTGGTTATGTCAGGTATTTAGATAAAACGGTTTAGTTATGTCAGGTAGTTAGTTATAACTGTTGCTGGTTATGTCAGGCAGTTAGTTATAACTGTTGCTGGTTATGTCAGGTATTTAGTTAAAACTATAGCTGGTTATGTCAGGTATTTAGTTAAAACGGCATAGTTCTGTCAGGTAGTAAGTTATAACTGTTGCTGGTTATATCAGGTAGTTAGTTATAACTGTTGTTGGTTATGTCAGGTAGTTAGTTATAACTGTTGCTGGTTATGGCAGGTAGTTAGTTATAACTTTTGCTGGTTATGTCAGGTAGTTAGTTATAACTGTTGTTGGTTATGTCAGGTAGTTAGTTATAACTGTTGCTGGTTATGTCAGGTAGTTAGTTTTAACGGTTATTGTTATGTCAGGTAGTTAGTTATAACTGTTGCTGGTTATGTCAGGTAGTTAGTTATAACTGTTATTGTTATGTCAGGTAGTTAGTTATAGCTGTTGCTGGTTATATCAGGTAGTTAGTTATAACTGTTGCTGGTTATGTCAGGTAGTTAGTTATAGCTGTTGCTGGTTATGTCAGGTAGTTAGTTATAACGGTTATTGTTATGTCAGGTAGTTAGTTATAACGGTTATTGTTATGTCAGGTTGTTAGTTATAACGGTTATTGTTATGTCAGCTAGTGAGTTATAACGGTTATTGTTATGTCAGGTAGTTAGTTAATTACGGTTATTGTTATGTCAGGTAGTTAGTTGTAACGGTTATTGTTATGTCCGGTAGTTTGTTATAACTGTTATTGGTTATGTCAGGTAGTTAGTTATAACTGTTGCTGATTATGTCAGGTAGTTAGTTATAACGGTTATTGTTATGTCATGTAGTTAGTTATAACGGTTATTGTTATGTCAGGTAGTTAGTTATAACGGTTTGGTTATGTCAAGTAGTTAGTTATAACGGTTCTTGTTTATATCAGGTTGTTAGTAGTTAGTTATAACGGTTGTTGTTCTGTCAGGTAGTTAGTTATGACGGTTGTTGGTTTGACAAGTGATGTGTTATGGTGGACTTTGGACTGGTCAAATTGGGAAATGTTTCAGATAGTTGCTGGACTTTTCAGGGAATTATTAGTAAGGGGAGGGAGGTTGAACGAGGGGGTCTTTCAGTGAGTACATAAGTAGGTGTATGAAACTAGTGGGTGGGTGAATGAGTGAGTGGTTTCATAAGTGAGTGAGTGAATGAGTGAGTGGGTGGGTGAGTGGGTTAGTTGGTAAGTGAGTGAGTTGGATAATAGGTTATAGGGGGTCATTCTGTGAATTTGTAAGTAGGTGTGTGTATTAGTGGGCTGGTGAATGAGTGAGTGGGTTTCACCTTTACAAAGTATGTTAGCGGAAGAAACATTCGTTGTGAGAAGCCACATCCAAAACTAGTTCAGGTATCTCGCAAACCCTTTTACGGATTACCGTGATTATTTTTTTTTATGTGATTTTACTTTGTCCACGACGTTACACATACATAATTTAAAATAATGTAGGTAATACAGTTTACTTAAAGTGACTGGTTCCTTTGATTTTTGCCAATGCAGAAAATAGTTCAACCCTTAAAAAAAAAACAGAATTTACAATTAGCTTAACAATTTCTTGATTTTTTTTATATTTGATTAACTGTTACAAACAGAACTGAATTATATGCGTTGGTTTCGTCTTGTAGGCTACATGTTTCTGTGAGACAATTATCACTGTCAGAAGGTTTCAAGTGAGTCAATAGTAAAAGCAGAGATGATAGTGAATGTTTCTTATGCTGAACAAAATATAATTGGTTATATTCAATGATGAATTCAAATTTACTGGATGATTGGAATAGTCCTGAAAAGGACCTGTTTTACAATTTGATGTCAACACGCAGGCAAGAAAATTTATTTCGCGGCAGATTTATTCAGAGCAATGATTCTCATTCAGAGTCATACGAATCTAACAGGTTGATTACTGCTTTTGGCTGAACAAACCACAAACCATCCTTCTTCTAATATTCCTCTTCTTCGCATATACATTGTCCTCACATTTTGCCCAGTAATCTTTACCTATCTTTAAGAGGGTGTGATTTGTAAGCGTCTTAACATCGCATCATTTGAAGGCTTATTTTCAGCTGCTACTTATCCTTTGACTTTTGTCCAAACTAGTTTTATTGGGTTTAAGTGTGAATGGTAAGGTGGTAATCTCAAACATCCTATGATCATGCTCTTGTATTAACTTGTCTATAAGAAATATTGTTGTCCCTTGAGTCTGCTTTACAATGGAAAGCAATACATGTTTCAGATACATGTTAAATGGTATATGTTCTTGTAAGAGTCACATCTTTGTATTATTTTGTGTACCCGATGCCGTCGGGACTTTATCTTCTTGATCAACTACGTTGTGGTATGTATGGCATGGTCCATTATTAAACAAGAGGGTCGATCTAATGTTGAAAGAGCAGTTTTCTCAATGCACTCTCTCAATATGTGGCCGTTCATATCAGAGTGATTGCCCCGGTTGTCTGTCGACTTTGAAACAAAAATGAGTTCAGTATTCTGCAACAGCCCATTATGTCTGCTACCTGCATGTGCAACTATCAAGCGCTGTCTTTTGCTGCTTAGGCCCCGTTCATTTAATACCTGATTTAATAACTGCCATTCCTTTTCACTTTTATGGTTAGAGCATTGATTCATGCTTCATGTAAATGTACAATATTATAATTGTCTTTACGCACTTCGTTGACTTCACGTAAATACTTGCTTCTCACAGCTAGTAGATGTGGCTTCTCAAAAATGTTTTTTTTTTCCCACCAGCGACTTTCTTTAGGTAAAGCCCGCACTCCACAGAACTCTCCATAGTGTAGATTTTGAAACATTAATGCTGTTGTTTGTTTTCAGCCTAGTCTTCACTTTTCTAAGTGTCGCTGTTTTGTTCAAAACAAACGTTTGAAAAACGTGTCTTCGTATAAGGTCTTTATCGAAATTATTTAATACTTTCTTCTTTTTTCCCTTGAACATAAATATCCATATTCTTAGACCCAGCGATGAAATGCCCGTATTCTTCCGTTTACTCTATCTCTAAAAAATATTGATAAATCTTTAATGCTATAGTTTGTAGCGTAATTAATTTCATCTTTAGACTTATTGTAAAATGCTCCCAGTCCATGAAAAGTTTTCTACACATTTGAAATGAACTAGAACCCGTGGGCAGTTTTCAATATAAGCTCGACGGCGGTTAGATAGTCTTAATCAGCGCAAATAATTTTTGTTATTATGTGTATAATGTTGACCAGTAGAAACTCTAAATATTCTATTTGACTTGTATCATTATGTGTATTTGCTTTTATATACGACAAAATTGAAACTATCGATTTGTTTTCATTGATTTTATATATATATTTATAACGTCGTGACAACAAACAATTTGCATACAAAATTGCAACATTTAAAACCAAACAGTAATTAAGTTAGAACATCGTAAGAAGGGCATGAGTTTTGGAACGAACTATAACCACGGACATACCGCTGCTTGCATCGAAAACAAAATAACAGAGGAAAGAGGATTAGATGACAAAGGAATGGAGGAAGAATTGAAGAAACAGAAGGAAATAAAGAAGATGAAAAACAAAGGAAAGTAGTAAAAGTGGAAAAGGAGAAATAATAAATGTGAGAAATGGGGAAAAAATAAGAAACGAAAATAAATGAAAAGAACAAGAAAATAAAGGAGAAAAAAATAATTTCGACTACTATTAAATGTATACTAAAATAAAAAGTGAAATTTTTTTTTTTAAAAAGAGAAATAGATGCAAATCACAAGAAAGAAAGAGAAGAGAAAGAAAATGCAAAATATTAAAACTAGAACTGACGATCTTCGCACAAGGGGAGGAGTTTTCCCAGACTGCCTGAGAGCAGTGATGGATTACATCAAAAACATGGCCATTAATTAAGTCCATTCTCGCAGACTCGTGAGATTTGTAGAAGCGGATTTTTTTTTGGTTAGTAAACATGAAAAAGGTACAGTGAGATATGCCAGTGGATTATTACCAAGCGACATCTTCACGAGAATTTTACTGGACTCAAATAACCAATTGCATCTACTTTATCGGAGCGTCGGTGACTGAGTCGTTTGTGCGCTCACTTCTTGAGCATACTAGTCCAGGTTTAATTCCCGGAAGTGCTTATTTATATTTTTTTTCCTTTTCGCCGTGGTTCGCCCAACCCATAAAAATAGGTATCATAGCAAAGTAATGGTGCCCTCATGCGATACTGAACTCTCGACCCAAAAATGTATATTAAGTAAGTAAAGTAAAGAGCCCTGGCACGCCAAGTGGCGTATAACGAATATGGAGTTAGTAAACAAAATTTGCATAGACCTTCGGCACATGATTTATGGGATAATGTGGTCGGTATTACGCCCGTGTCGCTTTACTTTCTCAGAAAAAAAAATTCGGTAACCATTTAAGGCTGGGTGAACCTGCAAGCCGTCGATCAGCATCGAACCCGACCTCGTGTCCTTTGTAGTCCAGTTCAATAACCACTGAGCCAGCGGCTCCCTAGAATGTATCATTGTTATGGAAAATTATGGTCGCTAGCACATAATTTAACATACACCATCTAGCCAGGCGTGGAGGAAACTTTTACTTGCATTTTACCATCTATACTAGCCAGGCGTGGAGGAAACTTTTACTTGCACTTTACCATCTATACTAGCCAGGCGTGGAGGAAACTTTTACTTGCACTTAACCATCTATACTAGCCAGGCGTGGAGGAAACTTTTACTTGCACTTTACCATCTATACTAGCCAGGCGTGGAGGAAACTTTTACTTCCACTCTACCATCTATACTAGCCAGGCGTGGAGGAAACTTTTACTTCCACTTTACCATCTATATTAGCCAGGCGTGGAGGAAACTTTTACTTGCATTTTACCATCTATATTAGCCAGGCGTGGAGGAAACACTTTACCATCTATATTAGCCAGGCGTGGAGGAAACTTTTACTTCCACTTTACCATCTATATTAGCCAGGCGTGGAGGAAACTTTTACTTCCACTTTACCATCTATACTAGCCAGGCGTGGAGGAAACTTTTACTTCCACTTTACCATCTATACTAGCCAGGCGTGGAGGAAACTTTTACTTCCACTTTACCATCTATATTAGCCAGGCGTGGAGGAAACTTTTACTTGAACTTTACCATCTATTTTATCACATTTTAAACTGTAAATGTCAGATATCTCTAAATTAGTTAATGAACAGGATGTGCTGAAGTCGGATGTGTTGGGCCGAAAGGCGCAAATATAAGGCGCAGTTATACTGCAAACCACAACACAGCGCAGACACGCCCACTTAACGTCCTTTTAAGGACGGACGACGAAGAGGAATTCTAGTCTACGAATACTCTATAATACTTTAGTCATCGGGCGAATGCAAGCAAGCGCAAAGCAAGCAATGAACTGGATATACAGGATGACCAAGAAGTCGTTGCGCACATAAACAACAATTGTCTAAGTGATCGACTGCTTGACAGGTATGTCTCTCAAACATCCCCGTGTGGCCACCAGGGTCCCAACAGTGAGGAAAGACAAGAATTGTGCCAGTATTACCTGCAATGCATGTCGTAAGAGGCGACTTAAAAAAAGTAAAGAGCCCCTGTCGCGCCAAGTGACGTATAGGGAATATGGTGTTAGTGGCCATACATTTTACAGACCTTCAGCACATGTTTTTTGGGGTAATGTGGTCGGTATTACGCCAGTGCCGCTTTACTTTCCCAGAAAAAAATCCGGTAATCATTTAAGGCTGGGTGAACACGGAAGCCGTCGGTTGGGATCGAACCCCACCCCTTGTCCTTTGTAGTCCAGTTCATTAACTCCTGACAAGAGGCGACTAAGGAGGTTTGAAATCATCGCCTATAGAGTAGCGTAGGACATGCACGGAGCGATCTTGTCAGTGGAATTTACCTATGTATTTTGGGTTATGCTATGACATGTAGTGGAGCGGATATGGGGAAGTGCTAATAGCATTAAAACTTGTTCCATTTATAGAATAGAGTAGTCTCTCAAACTAACATAATGATGTGACCCACAGGTCAGGAGACACATTTTCAGCATTTTTTTTTTACATTTCCTGCCACTACGTTTATATTTTTTTACAACGTAAATTTCCGTGCAAGTCTGTGCTTTTCCTCTCCCATTATCTGGTAAGTAGAGAATGTGTGTATCTGGTAAGTAGAGAATGTGTGTATCTGGTAAGTAGAGAATGTTTGTATCTGGTAAGTAGAGAATGTTTGTATCTGGTAAGTAGAGAATGTGTGTATCTGGTAAGTAGAGAATGTGTGTATCTGGTAAGTAGAGAATGTGTGTATCTGGTAAGTAGAGGATGTATGTATTTGGTAAGTAGAGAATGTGTGTGTCTGGTAAGTAGAGAATGTGTGTGTCTGGTAAGTAGAGGATGTGTGTATTTGGTAAGTAGAGAATGTGTGTATTTGGTAAGTAGAGAATGTGTGTATTTGGTAAGTAGAGAATGTGTGTATTTGGTAAGTAGAGGATGTGTGTATTTGGTAAGTAGAGAATGTGTGTATTTGGTAAGTAGAGAATGTGTGTATCTGGTAAGTACAGGATGTGTGTATTTGGTAAGTAGAGAATGTGTGTATTTGGTAAGTAGAGAATGTGTGTATTTGGTAAGTAGAGAATGTGTATCTGGTAAGTAGAGAATGTGTAAATCTGGTAAGTAGAGAATGTGTGTATCTGGTAAGTAGAGAATGTGTGTATCTGGTAAGTAGAGAAAGTGTGTATCTGGTAAGTAGAGAATGTGTATCTGGTAAGTAGAGAATGTGTATCTGGTAAGTAGAGAATGTGTATCTGGTAAGTAGAGAATGTGTATCTGTTAAGTAGAGAAAGTGTGTATCTGGTAAGTAGAGAATGTGTATCTGGTAAGTAAAGAATGTGTATCTGGTAAGTAGAGAATGTGTATCTGGTAAGTAAAGAATGTGTATCTGGTAAGTAGAGAATGTTTGTATCTGGTAAGTAGAGAATGTGTGTATTTGGTAAGTAGAGAATGTGTGTATTTGGTAAGTAGAGAATGTGTGTATCTGGCAAGTAGAGAATGTGTGTATTTGGTAAGTAGAGAATGTGTGTATTTGGTAAGTAGAGAATGTTTGTATCTGGTAAGTAGAGAATGTGTGTATCTGGTAAGTAGAGAATGTGTGTATCTGGTAATTAGAGAATGTGTGTATCTGGTAAGTAGAGAATGTGTATTTTGTAAGTAGAGAATGTGTGTATTTGGTAAGTAGAGAATGTGTGTATTTGGTAAGTACAGAATGTATGTATCTTGTAAGTAGAGAATGTGTGTGTCTTGTAAGTAGAGAATGTGTGTATCTTGTAAGTAGAGAATGTGTGTATCTTGTAAGTAGAGAATGTGTGTGTCTTGTAAGTAGAGAATGTGTGTATCTTGTAAGTAGAGAATGTGTGTGTCTTGTAAGTAGAGAATGTGTGTATCTTCTAAGTAGAGAATGTGTGTATCTTGTAAGTAGAGAATGTGTGTATCTTCTAAGTAGAGAATGTGTGTGTCTTGTAAGTAGAGAATGTGTGTATCTTCTAAGTAGAGAATGTGTGTATCTTGTAAGTAGAGAATGTGTGTATTTGGCAAGTAGAGAATGTGTGTATTTGGTAAGTAGAGAATGTGTGTATTTGGTAAGTAGAGAATGTTTGTATCTGGTAAGTAGAGAATGTGTGTATCTGGTAAGTAGAGAATGTGTGTATCTGGTAATTAGAGAATGTGTGTATCTGCTAAGTAGAGAATGTGTATTTGGTAAGTAGAGAATGTGTGTATCTGGTAAGTAGAGAATGTGTGTATTTGGTAAGTACAGAATGTATGTATCTTGTAAGTAGAGAATGTGTGTGTCTTGTAAGTAGAGAATGTGTGTATCTTGTAAGTAGAGAATGTGTGTATCTTGTAAGTAGAGAATGTGTGTGTCTTGTAAGTAGAGAATGTGTGTATCTTGCAAGTAGAGAATGTGTGTGTCTTGTAAGTAGAGAATGTGTGTATCTTCTAAGTAGAGAATGTGTGTATCTTGTAAGTAGAGAATGTGTGTATCTTCTAAGTACAGAATGTGTGTGTCTTGTAAGTAGAGAATGTGTGTATCTTCTAAGTAGAGAATGTGTGTATCTTGTAAGTAGAGAATGTGTGTATTTGGTAAGCAGAGAATGTTTGTATCTGGTAGGTAGAGAATGTGTATCTGGTATGTAGAGAATGTTTGTTTCAGGTAAGCAGAGAATGTTTGTATCTGGTAAGTAGAGAATGTTTGTATCTGGTAAGTAGAGAATGTGTGTATCTTGTAAGTAGAGAATGTGTGTATCTTGTAAGTAGAGAATGTGTGTATCTGGTAAGTAGAGAATGTTAGTATCTTGTAAGTAGAGAATGTGTGTATCTGGTAAGTAGAGAATGTTTGTATCTTGTAAGTAGAGAATGTTTGTATCTGGTAAGTAGGGAATGTGTATCTGGTATGTAGAGAATGTTTGTATCTGGTAAGTAGAGAATGTGTGTATCTGGTAAGTAGAGAATGTTTGTATCTGGTAAGTAGAGAATGTATGTATCTGGTAAGTAGAGAATGCGTGTGTCTGGTAAGTAGAGAATGTGTGTATCTGTTAAGTAGAGAATGTTTGTATCTGGTAAGTAGAGAATGGATGTATCTTGTAAGTAGAGAATGTGTGTATCTGGTAAGTAGAGAATGTCTATCTGGTCAGCAGAGAATGTTTGCATCTGGTAAGTAGAGAATGTGTGTATCTTGTAAGTAGAGAATGTGTGTATCTTGTAAGTAGAGAATGTTTGTATCTGGTAAGTAGAGAATGTGTGTGTCTGGTAAGTAGAGAATGTGTATATCTGGTAAATAGAGAATGTTTGTATCTGGTAAGTAGAGAATGTTTGTATCTGGAGAGTAGAGAATGTGTGTATCTTGTAAGTAGAGAATGTGTGTATCTTGTAAGTAGAGAATGTGTGTATCTGGTAAGTAGAGAATGTTTGTATCTTGTAAGTAGAGAATGTGTGTATCGATAAGTAGAGAATGTTTGTATCTTGTAAGTAGAGAATGTTTGTATCTTGTAAGTAGAGAATGGGTGTATCTTGTAAGTAGAGAATGTGTGTATCTGGTAAGTAGAGAATGTTTGTATCTGGTAAGTAGAGAATGTGTGTATCTTGTAAGTAGAGAATGTGTGTATCTTGTAAGAAGAGAATGTGTGTATCTTGGAAGTAGAGAATGTGTGTATCTTGTAAGTAGAGAATGTGTGTATCTTGTAAGTAGAGAATGTGTGTATCTTGTTAGTAGAGAATGTGTGTATCTTGTAAGTAGAGAATGTGCGTATCTGGTAAGTAGAGAATGTGTATCTGGTAAGAAGAGAATGTGTGTATCTGGTAAGTACAGAATGTGTGTATCTGGTAAGTAGAGAATGTGTGTACCTGGTAAGTAGAGAATGTGTGTATCTGGTAAGTAGAGAATGTGTATCTGGTAAGTAGAGAATGTTTGTATCTGGTAAGTAGAGAATGTGTGTATCTGGTAAGTAGAGAATGTGTATCTGGTAAGTAGAGAATGTGTATTTGGTAAGTAGAGAATGTGTGTATCTTCTAAGTAGAGAATGTGTGTATCTGGTAAGTAGAGAATGTGTTTATCTGGTAAGTAGAGAATGTGTATCTGGTAAGTAGAGAATGTGTGTATCTGGTAAGTAGAGAATGTGTGTATCTGGTAAGTAGAGAATGTGGGTACCTGGTAAGTAGAGAATGTTTGTATCTGGTAAGTAGAGAATGTGTGTATCTGGTAAGTAGAGAATGTGTATCTGGTAAGTAGAGAATGTTTGTATCTGGTAAGTAGAGAATGTGTGTATCTGGTAAGTAGAGAATGTGTATCTGGTAAGTAGAGAATGTGTATTTGGTAAGTAGAGAATGTGTGTATCTTCTAAGTAGAGAATGTGTGTATCTGGTAAGTAGAGAATGTGCTTATCTGGTAAGTAGAGAATGTGTATCTGGTAAGTAGAGAATGTGTGTATCTGGTAAGTAGAGAATGTGTATCTGGTAAGTAGAGAATGTTTGTATCTGGTAAGTAGAGAATGTGTGTATCTGGTAAGTAGAGAATGTGTGTATCTGGTAAGTAGAGAATGTGTATCTGGTAAGTAGAGAATGTTTGTATCTGGTAAGTAGAGAATGTGTGTATCTGGTAAGTAGAGAATGTTTGTATCTGGTAAGTAGAGAATGTGTGTATCTTGTAAGTAGAGAATGTGTGTATCTGGTAAGTAGAGAATGTGTGTATCTTGTAAGCAGAGAATGTTTGTCTCTGGTAAGTAGAGAATGTGTGTATCTTGTAAGTATAGAAAGTTTGTATCTGGTAAGTAGAGAATGTGTATCTGGTAAGTAGAGAATGTTTGTATCTGGTAAGTAAAGAATGTGTATCTGGTAAGTAGAGAATGTTTGTATCTGGTAAGTAGAGAATGTGTGTATCTGGTAAGTAGAGAATCAGTATCTGGTAAGTAGAGAATGTGTGTATCTGGTAAGTAGAGAATGTGTGTATCTGGTAAGTAGAGAATGTGTGTATCTGGTAAGTAGAGAATGTGTGTATCTTGTAAGTAGAGAATGTGTGTATCTGGTAAGTAGAGAATGTTAGTATCTTGTAAGTAGAGAATGTGTGTATCTGGTAAGTAGAGAATGTTTGCATCTTGTAAGTAGAGAATGTTTGTATCTGGTAAGTAGGGAATGTGTATCTGGTATGTAGAGAATGTTTGTATCTGGTAAGTAGAGAATGTGTATATCTGGTAAGTAGAGAATGTTTGTATCTGGTAAGTAGAGAATGTATGTATCTGGTAAGTAGAGAATGTGTGTGTCTGGTAAGTAGAGAATGTGTGTATCTGTTAAGTAGAGAATGTTTGTATCTGGTAAGTAGAGAATGTATGTATCTTGTAAGTAGAGAATGTGTGTATCTGGTAAGTAGAGAATGTCTATCTGGTCAGCAGAGAATGTTTGCATCTGGTAAGTAGAGAATGTGTGTATCTTGTAAGTAGAGAATGTGTGTATCTTGTAAGTAGAGAATGTTTGTATCTGGTAAGTAGAGAATGTGTGTGTCTGGTAAGTAGAGAATGTGTGTATCTGGTAAATAGAGAATGTTTGTATCTGGTAAGTAGAGAATGTTTGTATCTGGAAAGTAGAGAATGTGTGTATCTTGTAAGTAGAGAATGTGTGTATCTTGTAAGTAGAGAATGTGTGTATCTGGTAAGTAGAGAATGTTTGTATCTTGTAAGTAGAGAATGTGTGTATCTTGTAAGTAGAGAATGTGTGTATCTGGTAAGTAGAGAATGTTTGTATCTTGTAAGTAGAGAATGGGTGTATCTTGTAAGTAGAGAATGTGTGTATCTGGTAAGTAGAGAATGTTTGTATCTGGTAAGTAGAGAATGTGTGTATCTTGTAAGTAGAGAATGTGTGTATCTTGTAAGAAGAGAATGTGTGTATCTTGGAAGTAGAGAATGTGTGTATCTGGTAAGTAGAGAATGTGTGTATTTTGTAAGTAGAGAATGTGTATCTTGTAAGTAGAGAATGTGTGTATCTTGTTAGTACAGAATGTGTGTATCTTGTAAGTAGAGAATGTGCGTATCTGGTAAGTAGAGAATGTGTATCTGGTAAGCAGAGAATGTGTGTATCTGGTAAGTACAGAATGTGTGTATCTGGTAAGTAGAGAATGTGTGTACCTGGTAAGTAGAGAATGTGTGTATCTGGTAAGTAGAGAATGTTTGTATCTGGTACGTAAAGAATGTGTGTATCTGGTAAGTAGAGAATGTGTGTACCTGGTAAGCAGAGAATGTGTGTATCTGGTAAGTAGAGAATGTGTGTATCTGGTAAGTAGAGAATGTGTGTATCTGGTAAGTAGAGAATGTGTGTATCTAGTAAGTAGAGAATGTGTGTATCTGGTAAGTAGAGAATCTGTATCTGGTAAGCAGAGAATGTTTGTATCTGGTAAGTTGAGAATGTGTGTACACCCTGTAAACGAAATGCACACAATTACAGGATCACTTCACGCCTAGATGACCTATGGGACATTTGGTGTTAGTGAGCACATTTTTACTTGACAAAACTGCACATATTTTGATGACGTGGTCAATAAAACACCAAGCCGCCCTTACTTCCAGTAAAAATATATGGCACCTATTGTTTGGAGGCTGATTGAATTCTGAAGTCTTGTCATTCCTTTAAAGTTCAACATCTGGGAATTGAACTCGAACCCTTGTGAGCAGCATTAAGCACGCTAACTACTCAGCAACAGAGACTCCACTTTTAGGTATCTGTAAGAAAGATCTGTAAGAAAGATCCAGTTGCTGTAAGAAAGATATGTAAGAAAGATCCAGTTGCTGTAAGAAAGATCTGTAAGAAAGATCCAGTTGCTGTAATAAAGATCTGTAAGAAAGATCCAGTTGCTGTAAGAAAGATATGTAAGAAAGATCCAGTTGCTGTAAGAAATATCTGTAAGAAAGGTCCAGTTGCTGTAAGAAAGATCTGTAAGAAAGATCCAGTTGCTGTAAGAAAGATCTGTAAGAATGATCCAGTTGCTTTAAGAAAGATCCAGTTCCAGTAAGACAGATCCGTAAGAAAGATCCAGTTGCTGTAAGAAAGATCTGTAAGAAAGATCGGGTTGCTGTAAGAAAGATCTGTAAGAAAGATCCAGTTGCTGTAATAAAGATCTGTAAGAAAGATCCAGTTGTTGTAAGAAAGATCTGTAAGAAAGATCCAGTTGCTGTAAGAAATATTCAGTTGCTGTAAGAAATATCCAGTTGCTGTAAGAAAGATCCAGTTGCTGAAAGAAAGATCCAGTTGCTGTAAGAAAGATCTGTAAGAAAGATCCAGTTGCTGTAAGAAAGATCTGTAACAAAGATCCAGTTGCTGTAAGAAAGATCTGTAAGAAAGATGCAGTTGCTGTAAGAAAAATCTGTAAGAAAGATCCAGTTGATGTAAGAAAGATCCAGTTGATGTAAGATAGATCCAGTTTTTGTAAGAAATATCTGCAAGAAAGATCCAGATGCTGTAAGAAAGATCCAGTTGCTGTAAGAAAGATCCTATAAGAAAAATCCAGTTGCTGAAAGAAAGGTCGAGTTGCTGTAAGAAATATCCAGTTGCTGTAAGAAAGATCCTGTAAGAAAGATCCAGTTGCTGTAAGAAAGATCCTGTAAGAAAGATCCTGTAAGAAAGATCCAGTTGCTGTAGGAAAGATCTTGTAAGAAAGATCGAGTTGCAGTGTTATTTATTTGATAATGTGCTGAGAATTGGACGAAAGAAGATTCAAGCGTCAGGCCTTCGTAAGAACACCGAGTGGTAAAAGAAAACATGAGAGCTCAAAAGAAAATCAACATGGAGCAATTAATAATGATGGTTTAACTATCGGCTGAAGAACGAATCAAGACTACAAGACCTAGCAGTGAAATGTCAGACATAAAGGCCTGTCAGATTTTTGCAGATATTCAAACACATTTAAAACTCACTTATAGCTGTTTTATTTATTCTGATATATTTCTACTAAACGGCATGAAGAACATGTGGCACAGTAGCTGAAAGGCAGCAAACATTTTAATTACATGCATCTTCCTAACAGCAACATATGGTTGTGAGTCATGTACAATGTGTAGCAAACAGAAAGGAAGAAGCTCGATTCATTCGAAACAAAATGCTACACAAAAAAAAATCATTAGGAAACCTTAGATAATGAAACAGAGCAATGAAGACATATTGAAAGACTACAACATTTAATAGAATATGTTTATAAACACAAATGTACAGAGGAGATTAAATGCTAAAGACACGTCAAAAGACACAGCGGACTGGAGAGAACAATAATGGAAGGCATGATTCCTGGGAGACGCATCAGGGGCAAACTAAGAAGAAGGTGATTTAAAGACATCAAGGAGACCTTGAACATGACAACAGAAGGAGTGAGAGATCTGGCAAGAGACATTCTTTCAGACGAGCTGTGGTGAATGCAACATTCTGCAAAGAACATACGACCTGATGATGATGGTGATGATGATATATATTTGAAGACGGACTTCTTTATAAAAAAAAAGCAATGGCAAGTGTTGTTGTTTTTTACATGTAGGGTTGATGCTATAACGAAACTAATCGCAGAAAATATAAACCCCAATTCACAGGATGTCCGGGAACCGTAGCAGAGCACTGGACTTCTGTAGCAAGATAGGGAGCCGAGTTTATTTTCCTGACGTTAAAAAAAAAAAAAAAAAAAAAAAAAGTAAAGTACCCCTGTCACGCCAAGTGGCGTGTAGGGAATATGGTGTTCTATCTATCTATTGACCTTTCGAGCCGTAACCGGCCCATAGGGCGTAGACCAAGATACACCTTCTCCTATATGAATTTTTGTTCTAGCAGTTTTCTTTTAAAGATATTTTATCAAATCTCGCCATCTGTCTCTGTTCTGTGCAAGCAGTTCTATCTCATTGAGGGAGCCGATTCCTGCTGCTCTTGCCTCTCTCATCAATGTTCTTCTCAGTGTCTCCCTGGGTCTTCCTCTTTTTCTTTTACCTGTTGTTTCCCATATGAGGGCTTGCTTTGCTATTCGATTATTATCTCTTCTCATCACATGTCCAACGTATGACCATCGTCTTTTCTTTATTACTGAAGATATTAGTGGTTGATTGGCGATTTCTCTAATTTCCTCGTTTGTTTTGAATTCGTTCCATTCTATACCAAGTATTTTCCTTAGACATTTATTTTCGAATGCGTTCAACTTTGTTTCTATATCTCTTGTTGTTTTCCAGCTTTCACACGCATACGTAAGGGTTGATAGTACATTTGATTTGAATAGCCTAAGTTTTGTGTTTGTGCTAATGAGTTTTGATTTCCACAACTTTTCAAGGCTTCTGAAAGACATTGCTGCTTTAGCCAGTCTGATTCTAATTTCTTTGCTCGTATCCCCTTCTCGATCAATGTGACTTCCAAGATAGATGAAGTGATCGATCTCTTCTACTGGTTTGTTTTCCATGTATATTTTGTCACTTGTTGGAATTAAACTTTTCATGACTTTAGTCTTTTCATGATTGACCTCAAGCCCAATTTTGCTGGCTATTGATGATAGTTCATTTGTGTTTTCCTGCATCGTTTTTATCTGATTGCTGATGAGAACTATGTCATCAGCAAAGTCCAGGTCCTCCAAATGGTCTCCTTGTATCCATTCGATGCCTTTATTACCAGTGCAGCATTTCTTCATTATGAAGTCCATAACAATTCCAAATAATAAGGGCGATAAAATACATCCTTGTTTAACCCCAGTTTCTATAGGAAGAATATGGTGTTAGTGACCATAAATCTTACAGACCTTCAGCACTTGATTTTTTTGGGGTAATGTATCCGTGCCACTTTACTTTCCCAGAAAAAAATCCGGTACCCATTAAAGGCTGGGTGAAAGGTGGCCGTCGGTTGGTATCGAAACCTAGCCTCTTGTCCTTTGTAGTCCAGTTCACTAACCACTGAGCTATCGCGGCTCCCATTTTCCTGACGTATTGGCTTTTAAATATTTCTACGTCTTTCTTTAAATTTTTCGATGAGGCACAGGTCTTCAACAAACATTATACAAGTTACTCATGTCTTTCCCATCTTTTCCCACTCCCTTCTCTATGTATTATATTTCGTTTTCCTCTGCGTTGGCTTTCACATTGCATGGTTTAACCAGCGCCACAATCTTTTGTTGTTATATTCGGATTATCATCGCTACATTCCGTCCACATTCATAGAAAATAACTAACAACCGTAGGCTTTGTCGTTTTCCATTCATTTTCTACTAATGTTTACCAGGTACTATCCCAAAGTTCTATGAGAAAATGTTAGTAAATTAATTATTCACACCCACCCAGTTATATGGGTGTCCGGTTAGCGCAATCGATAGGCGGTTGGCTTACCACGGCAACAGCCGGGGTTCGTACCCTGGCGAGGACACCTGGGTTTTACTAATTCCCTAAAAATTAGTAGGAGCCGCGATAGCTCAGTGGTTAGTGAACTGGACTACTACGGACAAGGGGTAGGGTTCGATCCCAACCGACGGCTCCGGGTTCACCCAGCCTTAAATGGGTACCGGATTTTTTTCTGGGAAAGTAAAAGCAGCACGGGCGTAATACCGACCACATTACCCCAAAAATCATGTGCTGAAGGTCTGTAAAATATAGGGTCACTAACACCATATTTCCCTATACGCCACTTGGCGTGACGGGGGGTACTTTACTTTTTTTTTTTTTACCCAGTTATATATAAGTTTTCTACATTCGTTTTCCTAAAAAGTGAAAGACGAAGCTGTGTAGTGGTCACCACATTACCACCAAATGTGCAACTTTGACTAAAAAAAATACTTTTACCGCTAACAGTGTTCCACGCAAACCATATTTGAGACATGCTGTTCTTCTCTCTTTCTATTTTTTTTTTAAGTATAAATTGGGTTCTTTAAGTGTCACAGACACTCAGATGTTAAATCTAAACCAAATTATCAAATAAAATATATCAAATATCGCTGACATTTTAGAATCATTGTTATACTGGACATGGAGGCGAAGGCGCGCCCCACCCAGCACCAGAGCTGGAAGTCGTCAGTGACTCATAACTGATGGCTTGCGCCAGGATCGGTGAACCAGAACCATTAAGACCCTGCTACACCTCTCCGCGGTGCCTCCAGAAACAGACTAACCTAGTCTAGTCTGGCCAAGCGAGCAGGGATCGAAGAGGGAAGACAAACCCGGTACTCAAAAATGTCGGCTGAAGTCGGATGTGTTGGGCCGAAAGACGCAGATATCACAGTGCTACACGGCAAACTTCAACACAACGTCACAACGTAACTACGTCCACTTAACGTCCTTTTAAGGGCGGATGACGAGGAGGAAGTCTACGTTTCGTATCCGCTAGAATACCTCAAATCATCGGGCGAACGCATCATCATCATCATCATACTGGACATGGAATCGACTTCACATGATCAAAAGTCGTGAGCGCAGAAGAAGAAGAAAAAAGAATAAGAATAAGAAGAAAGAAGAATAAGAAGAAAAAGAAGAAGAAAGAAGACGAAGAAGAAAGAAAGAAAAGAAGAAGAAAGAGAAGAAGAAGAAGAAAGAAAAAAGAAGAAGAAGAAGAAGAAGAAGAAGAAGGAGGAAGAAGAAGGAAGAAGAAAGAAGAAGAAGAAGAAAGAACAGAAGAAGAAGAAGAAGAAGAAAGAAGAAGAAGGAAGAAGAAGAAGGAAGAAGAAGAAGGAAGAAGAAGAAGGAAGAAGAAAGAAAAAGAAGAAGAAGAAGAAAAAGAAGAAGAAAGAAAAAGACGAAGAAGAAGAAGGAGAAAGAAGAAGAAGGAAGAAGAAGAAGGAAGAAGAAAGAAGAAGAAGAAGAAAGAAGAAGAAGGAAGAAGATGATGAAAGAAGAGACAACTAAATCATCAAATTAGAGATATCAAATATTGGTGAGAATTAGGTAGCCTGAAATCGAAACCAAATAATCAAATTAGAAATATCAAATATTGGTGACATTTAGGTAGTCTGAAATCAAAACCAAATAATCAATTAGAGATGTCAAATCTCTTGGGTATTCACGTGTCAAATCTGAACCACACCATCAAATTAGAAATATTTTTTTTTAAAAACGTAGACAATCAGGGTCAAATCTAATTCTAAACCAAACCATCAAATTTAGAAATATCAAATACCGTAGACTTTCAAGTAGTATCAAATAAAAACCAAATAATCAAAAGAGCAGTTATAATTCCACGCTGATAACAGACCGATTGCTTATAAATTACGTCATTCATGTTAACCTTTCGTGATGATGTCACAGCTGTTAAAAACGGCATATGTTGTTACTGTTTAATGCTGCGTCGAACAATGCAGATACAACTTCAGTGTTTGGATCTCAGGATTATAAACAGTTGGTCAACAGATGCAGCGAGTATTGCCAGCTGTAAGCGGAATATGACGACACCCGACGCCTGCTTCCTGTTAAGCTCACTTCCGGTTGTTGGAGGTGGATCAACAAGAAGGAGTTGTGACTAAGAATGGGAGGTGCTCACTTCAATTCGTCTGACATTGGCAGTGGTGGGAGGATGGTAGAAGGAGGTTCACTAGAGAAACATACCTAGGTCACGGCTGATACAATTCGGTATTTACGTGATGAATCAGTTCAAGTATATATATAGAAACAATTAGATGTCTCTAAACTGAATATGTGATGTTCGGTAGGTTTAGTTACTACATGTTGATGGATGAGGTTACAATATATTGGTAGGTGAGGTTACAATATGTTGGTAGGTAGGTTACATTATGTTGGTAGGTAGGTTACAATATGTTGGTAAGTGAGTTTACAATATGTTGGTAGGTAGGTTACAATATGTTGGTAAGTGAGGTTACAATATGTTGGTAGTTAGGTTACAGTATGTTGGTAGGTAGGTTACAATATGTTGGTAAGTGAGGTTACAATATGTTGGTAAGTGAGGTTACAATATGTTGGTAGGTAGGTTACAATATGTTGGTAGGTGGGTTACAATATGTTGATAGGTAGGTTACAATATGTTGGTAGGTGAGGTTACAATATGTTGGTAGGTAGGTTACAATATGTTTGTAGGTAGATTACAATATATTGGTAGGTAGATTACAATATGTTGGTAGGTAGGTTACAATATGTTCGTAGGTAGGTTACAATATGTTGGTAGGTGAGGTTACAATATGTTGGTAGGTAAGTTACAACATGCTGGTAGGTGAGGTTACAATATATTGGTAGGTGAGGTTACAATATGTTGGTAGGTGAGGTTATACTGTGTTGGTATGTAGGTTACAATATGTTGGTAGGTAGCTTACAATATGTTGGTAGATAGGTTACAATATGTTGATAGGTGAGGTTACAATATGTTGATAGGTGAGGTTACAATATGTTGGTAGTGAGGTTACAATATGTTGGTAGGTAGGTTACAATATGTTGGTAGGTAGGTTACAATATGTTGATATTTCGGTTACAATATGTTGATGGGTGAGGTAACAATATACAGGCGGGTGAGGCTACAATATATTTTTTGATTCGTTTAAAATATGATAATGGGTCATATTACAATTTGTCGTTAGGTCAAGTAACAATATGTTGGTGGGTTAAGTCATAATATGTTGTTAGACAGGATTACTATATGTTGATGGATCAGCCTACAATAAGTTGATGGATCAATGTTGCAGTATGTAAATGGTTTAAAGTTACAATATGTTCAGTTATTTGCAGCCAGCTACGACATGTGTGCCTTTCGGCCCACCACATCCGACTTGGGAGTAACCTTTTTCTTCGGTACCGTATTCTCTGCTTCCTAAATCTCTACCTCCTGGCAAGACTAGTTAACCTGTATCAAGGACTACCACGAGAAGTAGAGTACTATCTTGATTAGTTTGACTTCACGGACCAGGACGCAAGCAATCAGCTATGAGTCGCTGACCGCTTTCAACCGAAGAGCTGGTGGACCACTATCACAAATGGTACAGTACGTAGATGGGTCATATACCAACATGTTGGTGAGTTTTTTGGTGAGTCCCAAATTGCATTTTCAACACTTAACAGTAATCTTTTTAACAAGCGTTAATTATTATTGGGAGGCAAAGTCGCCTCGCAGCAGCAGAAGTGAAAGTTGTCAGCGACCCACAGCTGATGGCTTGCGACAGGATCGATGAACAAAACCATCCAGACCCTACTCCACCTGTCCATGATGCCTCCAGTAACAGACTAACCTGTCTAGTCTTGCCAAACGAGCAGGGATCGAAGAGGGAAGACAACTCGGAACTAAAAAATAACATGCTAAAGTCGGATGTTTTGGGCCGAGAGGCGCAAATATCACAGTTATACTGCAAACCACAACACAACGCAGAAACGCCCACTTAACGTCCTTTTAAGGACGGATGATGAGAATGTGTATTCCTTAAGTTATCGGGCGAACGCAAGCAAGCAAGCAGCAAGCAAGAAATTCTTTTTGGATATGAAGGTTTAGTTTAGTTTTTTTTTAATGGTTTATTAAATGTTATTTATTTATTTATGGATCGTCCCCATTGCACAACTGACAAGTCCATAAGTGCTCAGATCTTCTCTCCAGTATGTTCATAAGTATGTGTAGACTGATTACTCCAGTTTCATGTTAATTTATTATTCCTATGTGTTTCCCCGCTCAACACTCCTTTCTGGCATCTCCAGTTTTGACTCGATATTCGTGCAATCTGAACGTGGTCGTAGATTCATAATCATTGATTGAGTCATCAGCACGCCCTGTTTCCTTGATGGCATTTAAAATGTCAGTCCGGTCCATTCCACGTCCGCCATCGATGGCAGCTGTTCCAGCCAGGCTGTCAGCTCGTTCCTTTCCTCTCACACTGGAGGGTCCAGGAACGAAGATGAAACAGATCCCAATAAAGCCTGAGTTCGTGTATCAAAGTGAGATGCGGGAAGAGATTGTCTAACAAAAACGGCGTTATCATAGCTAAATTCAGGCTTGAAAGACAAGGAGCCAGCAGTGGGGTGTGATAAACACTCCAAGATATGGTGACAGCTTTACAAGGAGCCAGCAGTGGGGTGTGATAAACACTCCAAGGTATGGTGACAGCTTTACAAGGAGCCAGCAGTGGGGTGTGATAAACACTCCAAGGTATGGTGACAGCTTTACAAGGAGCCAGCAGTGGGGTGTGATAAACACTCCAAGGTATGGTGACAGCTTTTCAAGGAGCCAGCAGTGTGGTGTGATAAACACTCCAAGGTATGGTGACAGCTTTACAAGGAAGGAAAATTGAAATTGCAATTATTTGCCTGTTCCTTGGCTTCTTGCTACCAGCTCTACCGCAGCATTGCAATTATTTGCCTGTTCCCTACCCCTTGAAAGACAACATTTAGAAATCGTAGAACAATTAAAGAATCTAATATCAATAATAAAAATTATTTCAAATTCGGAATGTACATTAGAACAGCACAGGTCACAACTACACACAATCAAACAAATTTGTTTCAGACCTCTTTTCGGAGCATGAGCCACGGCAAAAAAACTATAAATGCATCCTTGTTTCGTGGGCACCTTCGCTATTTCTTTCCCGTCAAAACAAATGTTCTTTATTTGTTTTTATGTCCCTTTATCTTCAACAACTTTTTTTTACACTAACGGCTGAATCATCATCCGTAAGCTGCCTTTCATTACGGTGATTAATTGCCGTTTTGAGGGTTCCCAACAAATTAGTCTCGGCTTACCGATTTAACCAACTTTATTTAATTAGCTGTCTACTCTTTGTGCTGTTAGTAAAGCTTTATTTCTTTTAAAAACATATTTGTGTGGATAATTTGTATGTGTGTACTAAATGATTCCCACCACTATTCATCTATTCTAACTGGATTTTGTTTAGGCATGAAAGAGTTATAATTCTGTTCAGTGCAATTGTTATTATTTAATTTTATACCAGTTATTGTCCCATTGTTCTTTACTAAAGCCATTCATTTTTTTTTAATCTGTACAGAAAGAGTGATGACTCGGAATTAATTAAAAATAATTTAACAGGACAAAGTAATCTACACGGGATTAGAACGCTGTAAAAAGATTACAATTCTAGAAATATTTGGTTATTTGGTTATGGAAGGCCCCGGTATCACGGCAAACGAATTAAAATCCATAATTGCTCAACCGCCCGTGCCAGCGTAATCATCCGAATTAATATCTCATCTCTCAAATAAAGAAAGGTAACTGTAGTCCCCATCGTAGCAGTCTCAGCACACGCCAAAAGACATAGGGCGAAACCGCGCAGAAAGTGAACACAGCCAACTGTTCCCTGCCATACGATATCATCATTCATCGTAAACAATTGGAATATCGAAACATGATCAAAACGGATGAGACACACAGCTCACGGTGTACACAGAGCACTTAACTCAGTAGCTCCTGCAACAAGCCGGACTTGGAATATGAGGAAACTGCAACAAGGAACACTTTTCATGCATAACCTTCAATTTCTAATTCTAGAAATTCAAATTCAAATTCTAGAAATATCTTTTTCCCTACTTACCCGCGAAACAGCGACCTTTAAAAAACACACATGAAAATGAGAATATAAACAGAAATGATATTTTATAATAACATGTTCGGTAGTTCAATATGAGACTTGCAGGCTAGGCCGCCTCAGTTACACTAGATGGTGTGCGACTCATAGAGCTGACTGATTGATTCAGGATCAAGGGTAAAACAGTTGATAAAGATCGTATACCACCTCCACCGTATGTCTCTGGGAACAGACCTTCTGACCACGTAAGGATCGAAGAGGAAAGTCAGGTAGTTATTCGATAAAGTCGGATGTGTGTGGTCGAAATGCACAAAATACAACACTCGCACATTGGTCTCATTAAGTTCATATAAAGGCGGACGATGAAGATGAGTATCCGTTAGGTTCAAGACAGAAAGAAAAGATAGAGAGATAGCAGCGATACAGACAGAAATTACTATAATTATCAAAACGAGTATAGATCATTATTATGTGCTTCTTGATAAAGAAAATAGACCACAGATACGGTTACGTCATAAGATTTAGCAACATCTAGATGCTTCTTCCTTGTTGAAACTCAAGACAACCACATTGATTCAATCATGCTAGAGATGTCAAGAGTTAGCAACAGGCAATCTCATCTCGCCTGTGGTTTCTTGCACCCATATTTTTCTAGTACTTCCACTCTCTCTCATTTATCTGGAACTATGTCCTCCTTGATTATATTCTCTATATATTTGTCCCGTTTTACATGACCAAAATATTGTAAAATATTTTTTGTTTTTGTTAATCAAACCATGTTTCTTGATTTTTAAATTCTTACAAACTTGACATATTTGTTCTTTTCTTAATCTATATTATTATGATTGTTCTCCTGTAACATTTTCTTTAAAATGCATTGGTTTATTTTTCAGTAGATTTGTCGATAGTACACGTTCCACTGTCATAAGTTGCAATAGAAAAAATACATAGACACAATACATACATATAAAGGCTCTTTAAAACTGAGGTTGTTCTGCTATATTTTATCATTGGTAGATGTTGTGCAGTTGTTTTGCAAGGCCGAATGGCCTGTCCAAAATAACCTTCAAGCGAACAGAGAATAGTGTAAGACGGAGAGATAGACAGGAGATACAATGGAATTATGAAATCAAAGACAAGGAAGAGACAACATTCAAATAATGAGAATCCAAAAGGGAGTAATGGAGAACAATTATCAACGATTCATTATGTCGTCGTCTTAATGACTCTCAATGAAATTAGGGGTCGTGCAGGCAACTAATTAAACATTTTCCATGAGAAGAAGAAAGTTGGAATACTTGGTTACAACTGACAAAATAAAAGGAAAGAGAGATCGCGGACGACAAAGAGAGAAAATACTGGATATCTTGGTGTCATGGCATGGAAAACAGTCAACAACAGAACTGATACAATGCACTGTAGATAGAAAATTGTGGAAGGACATGATCGCCTACGCCAACCGGTATGGCACATGATGATGATGATGATAATGATGATGATGATGATGATGATGATGATGATGCAGGCAATTACATTTTTTATAAATTAGGCACTTGATATAAACCCCCAGATTATACACACCTCGAAACGTGGTTCCACACATTACATTCCAAAATAATTGTTTTTTTCCTCGTGAAGATTTACCTAACTGAACAGTGGCCGACAGGAAGCTAATTTTCCTACTGACGTCAGTGTATTATTTACGGCTTACCAGGGTGCAAATCATGTCATTTTAATTGTCAGCGTCTCCTGAAACGATTTAGTCACAACACTGGTTATTAAAGAATGTGCTAATTAGACCGATAACCTAAATAAAAAATGGAGAAAACTGACTGTAATCCATTTCAATAATTACTCGTCAAATATGACTTGTTTTGGGCTGATATTTGTTGGTTCCAATCATCGCATCTTCTCCCATCCTTCCTCCCCGCCCTTTAAAAAAACGGTACATTTTCTTGCATATTTACATTCTGTACATGAATGAAAGACAGATAGAGAGACAGACGGGCAGATAGAACGAAATAAAGAATTATAGAAAGAAAGAAAGAACGAAAGCAAGAACGAAAGAAAGAAAGAAAAAAAGAATTATAGAAAGAAAGATAGAAATAAAGAATTATAGAAAGAAAGATAGAAATAAAGAATTATAGAAAGAAAGAAAGAAAGAAAGAAAGAAAGAAAGAAAGAAAGAAAGAAAGAAAGAAAGAAAGAAAGAAAGAAAGAAAGAAAGAAAAACACAATAAAAGTCCCCCTAGCCACATATCCTCAAACATTACTCAATGCCTTAGTATGGCACGTTCTGGTGGCAGACGCTAAACAAACGCGCAGAAAAACTGTTGCCTATTCGTGTGGCACTTCTTTGGACACGAGAAAGGATAATTTCCTGCAGAAAATTCTCCTCACAAAATACAAGAAAAACCCACGAATTTTGGTTGAGATAGACAGAAAACTGTGGCACTTAAGAACCACATGTTTGTATACAATTTCTTACAGAATGACTTTTGTTTATTGTAACATAGTACTTCTTGATAAATTCTGAGATTGGTAACAGAAAATGATCGATGTGTTATTCATTTATTATATGTAGCCCTGTTATATAAACATAAATTAATGTAGCTAAAGTAACATATATATATATATATATATATATATATATATATATATATATATATATAAATGAATGATGTTTAAGAGTGTAGTGAATTAATGATCGTGACCAAAAGTTGGTAACGATGAAGTTTTAAATAACTGAAAATAAAAAGAGAACTACTAAATACAATTAAGACAAGACAAATGAAATTTTTGGGGCATGTTAAAAGACACAACAGCCTACTAAAAGTAATATTGGAAGGAAAATTACAAGGTAAAAGAGGCAGACCAAGATTAACATGGACGAGTAACATCAAAAGATGGACAAGCCAATCTATGACAGCCTGCACCATCAAAGCAAGAAACAGTAAAATGGCGATCCATGGTAGCTAACCTTCGTTGCGGAGAAGGCATTCGATGATGATGATGATGATGATGATGATGATGATGATGATGATGATGACGATGATGATGATGAACCAAAAGTTCAAAGAATGGCAAAATGTGAAAGTTTTGGTGTGTGTGCTATATTCACGTTTTGATCACAAACATTTTTCTTTTTTTTTTTAGTTTAATATAGAGCTTCTTCAAATCAAATTGAGTATACAAAAACATTCTTTTACAGAAGAATGTTGAGAATACTATGGACAGCTAAGAAGAGCAATGAAAACGTTCTGAAAGAGGCCAAAGCAAAAAGAGAGCTAATTTCCAATATTAAGAAGAAACAATCATCATTTTTGGCCATGTAATGAGAAGCGAACAATTGGAATATATTGTAACAACTGGGAAAATTGAGGGAAGAAGAGGTAGAGAAAAGCAAAGAGAAAAAAATACCAGACAGCTTAAGAGAATGGCTTGGCAGAAGGTCAACAACAGAAATGATAAATAACTGTCGAGATCGAAAATTGTGGAGAGACATGATCACCTACGCAAGCAGGCCCGATATTTGATGATGATGATGATGATATAAAAGGACTGGCAAAAGAAAAGGAAAGAGGGATCGCGGACGACGGAGAGAGAAAGTACTGGATAGCTTGGTGTCATGGTATGGAAAACAGTCAACAGAACTTATACCATGCACTGTATATAGAAGATTGTGGAAGGACATGATCGCCTATGCCAACCGGTATAGCACACGATGATGATGATGGAGCTTCTTCAAATCAACTTGAGTATAGAGATCGTATTTTGTATTTCTAGAAGTACTCAAATGAGCATATCAACTGAAGTATAAATAGTCACAGTCTTCTAGGTCTATGTTCTCTATTTTTTTAGTTATTTCAGCAATCCATCGTCTTCTAGGTCCACTTTCTCCATTTTCCCGTTATTTCATCATCATTATCATTATCGAGTGCCGTCTCCGCATCGATGGTTGGCTACCACGGAGCGCCATTCCACTCTGTCTCTTGTTTTGATGGTGCAGATTGTCATAGGTTGACTTATCCATCTTTTGATGTTACTCGTCCATGTTAGTCTTGGTCTGCCTCTGCCTCTTTTACTTTGTATTTTCCCTTCCAATATTGCTTTTATTAGGCTGTTGTGTCTTTTAACATGCCCCAAAAATTTCATTTGTCTTGTTCTAATTGTGTTTAGTACTTCTCTTTTCATTTGTAGTTGTTTTAAAACTTCATCGTTTTTCTTTTCTTTCCATCCAGTTCTACCTATTCTTCTATAAATCCACATTTCAAAGGCTTCAATTTTCTGTTCTGTTTTCTTGTCTAATGTCAATGTTTCTGCACCATACAGGAATATTGAGAAGATGTAACATTTTGCTATTCTTAGTTTTAGCCCTGGTGTTATTTATTTTTATGTTAGTATATTTTTCATGGCATTAAAATTACGTTTTGCCATTCCTAATCTTTTGTTTATTTCCCGTTATTTCAGAGTGTTAAAACTCTCTGAGGGATGCTGCTTGGTGGTGATTGATCGTGTCACATGTCTAAACTATTTAATCTGTTCTATCTTAATTAGTATGATCCAACACTAGTGTTGCTCCATCTTCTTTTTCCACTTATGTACTTATTTATGGTTGTTTCTTGTTTCTGATTCAGTTTTCTTCTTAGGAATCTAATCTATGTTGTAGGAATTGTTTTTTTCTTTCTTTTGTTCATTCTTACTGTCTTTCCTTCTCTTATGGATCTTTCTTTCTTTCTTTTTTTTCTTTCGTTCGTTCGTTCATTCGTTATTTCTTTCCTTCTCTTATAGATCTTTCCTTCTTACGTTCGTGTGTTCGTTCGTTCATTCGTTATTTCTTTCCTTCTCGTGTGGATCTTTCCTTCTTTCTTTCTTTCTTTCTTTCGTTCATTCGTTATTTCTTTTCTTCTCTTATGGATCTTTCCTTCTTTCTTTCTTTCGTTCTTTCTTTTTTTCTTTTTTTTTCTTTTTTTCTTTCTTTCATTCGTTCGTTCATTCGTTATTTCTTTCCTTCTCTTTGTGGGTTGTTAATGCACAAATCCTGTACTGATAGCAGATGGTTGAGAAAAATGTGTTAAGTGCGCTCCTTGAAGTAGATGCTATACATTTATTCTGCATTGTTCTGCCGCTTACACGCTGCAAAGTTCCAGAACGTTTACTTTCATACACAGAACCATTCCTGACCTTTAGCCCTCTATTATCTATGTTAACTGTTATGATGTTCATAAGTCAGACTTATTTTTGTTGAGCAGTCAAAGCTTGAAAGATCAAATCATTGAAGTATCGCACTGTGCTCTGTATCGTAGCTCTTTTCAGTCACTGTCAACTGTAGAGAGGGCCTGAACACAACCCCACTGGCTAAAAACGTCACGCTATTGGGTTGCAAATCAGGCCTTCTCTACAGTTGGCTGTGGTACAGTATATGATATGAGCTGGTTTTTCATTTCACAATTTCACATGACATTGCAGAGAGATCTTACGGACTGTTGTTTGATGTGCGACAGGGATAATCCGATGACTAACTGTGTTTCATATGTTCGGATTTGAAGTCAAAAAAGATCTCCCAACATCATCAAGCGCTATACATTAAAAAAAAATATGACAGTCATCATTTTCAGGAGGACATGCACTTCAGATCAATATGGTGGATAGGCGGCAGGAACCGTTAATGGCTGTCTGAAAAATGTTCATTGTTGCAGTTTCCTTATATTTCAAGTCCGGCTTATTTCAGGAGCTACTGAGTTAAGTGTTCTGTGCACACCGTGAGCTGTGTGTTTCATCCGTTTTGATTGTGTTTTGATACTCCGATTGCTTACGATGAATGAAGATATCGTATGACAGGGAACAGTTGGCTGTGTTCACTTTCTGTGCGGTTTCGCCTTATGTCTTTTGGCGTGTGCTGAGACTGCTACGATGGGGGCTACAGCAACCTTTCTTTGTTCGGGAGATGAAATATTAATTCGGATAATTCAACTGGCACGGGCGGTTGAGCAATTACGGATTTTAATTCGTTTGCAGTTATACCGAGGCCTTCCATAACCATAATTTAAAAAAGTAAAGTACCCCCGTCACGCCGAGTGGCGGTGTATAGGGAATATGGTGTTAGTGATCATACATTTTACAGACCTTCGGCACATGATTTTTGGGGTAATGTGGTCGGTATTACGCCCGTGCCGCTTCACTTTCCCAGAAAAAAAATCCGGTACCCATTTAAGGCTGGGTTGGGTGAACCCGAAAGCCGTCGGTTGGGATCGAACCCTACCCCTTGTCCTTTGTAGTTCAGTTCACCAACCACTGAGCTATCGCGGCTCTTCCATAACCATATGATATTTGCACCTTTCAGTCCAGCCAAACCAACTTTAGCATTTTTGAATGTCGAGCACATTTGGGTGAAAACTCGCGTGCTAAGACGTCGATTCAAGTCTTATACTTTACTTGACCTAGTTAATATATTAGTCCGTCTGTGAAAGTTACTCAATTCTATGCATTGTTGTACTAAAACATCATGCATATATATTTATATATTTTTAATTTAGTTACAAAAACTCAATTTTATTTTTTTTTTATTTCAAACATCAAAACAACTCCCATAATATTATACTCAAGTCAATTTCTTGGGAAAACGATGCAAAATGTCTAAAATCATAACTAAAACGTTAATTTCTAGTTAAACCAAACAGCCGTGACAAGTACAAAAGAACTGGATTATCCTAACTGTGGCGTCTTCTTGTTTCTTAGCAGACTAAATCATTACAACAAACAGGTCACGAGCGGGGAACGAGGGGTGTTGTAGAAAGGCGGTCTACGATATGTTGTAACCAGGTAGAAGTTCTCGTGGGAAGATAGCACTTTCTTTCTGACCTTATTGTCGCTTCACTGGACACGGCGGAGTGTGTGTGTTCTACTTTTGTTGTGTCTAGTCGGGAAACTTCTAGTTAATGTCGATCATAGAGAAATCTCTTCTTTTCCTTGTGTACTTTTCAGAGACGAGTCGAGAGATTAGTCAGTTGTCTTACTCTTTGCTGGTAATTTTACATTAACATGTCTCTGATATTTCGAATATTGTCCTTGCTTCGTTTCAAAGGTGTCTTCTCGGTCTGGTGTTTTCGTTACATTTGCTGACATATAAGTCAATGATCTTTAATTGTTTATGCGTTTAGGGGGGAAAAAAAACCAATGGCAAAATGAGGCATGACTTTTCTTTACTCCATCACACTTTATCACATGCTTTTTTTTTACGTTTTCCCTGTTATATTCCATTGAGGTTTCCAGCGTGAACAAACTGACTTGGTGCATCTTTTTGTGCCTCCTTATTTTCCTATTGACCTGTTCAATCTCTTTGTTTTTCGTTTTGTTTTATTTTTTTTTTTTTGGGGGGGGGGGCCTCTGTAGCCTTGTTGGGATAGTCACCCGACTGGGCTACCGACGTTCGGACAACCCGTGTTCGATTCCCGCTAGAAGCAGTGTGAGTTGTTCTCGTGGTTTAAAATAAAATACCCCCGTGGTCGACCCAGCCGCTGGCAGAAATTGATACCTGAGTAGTATTCTGGGAAAGTGAGGAATGTCGCATCGCGTCGTGAGTTTCGATGCTTGAAGCGACACTGTCCAGAAGTCTCCGAACACTTTTGGGTAGGCGGCCGAGCACATATGGGTGAAATTTGCGTGCTAAGACGCTGGTTCAAGGTTCAAGTCTCGTACTTTACTTCTTTCCCTTCTGGCGTTCACCCGATAACTACTAAATGAATGAATAGACCTCTTCGTCATTCGTCCTTAGAGGACGTTATATGAGCGTAGAAGCGTTGTGTTCTGGTTTATTTGTGCCTTCCAGCCCAATTCATCCGATTAGGCACAATTTTTTATTAGAGAGTTGCCTTCGCGCTTCGATCCCTCTTCGTTTGGCCAGATTTGACAGGTTAGTCTAGAGGCACTGCAAAGAGATGGAGTAGGGTCTGGACAGTTCTGCTTCACCGATCCTGGAACAAGCCATCAAATATCAGCTGCAAGCAGGTTCTTGCTCTGTTGCTGTCAGCTCTGTTTCCTTGCTTCGATCATTTTCAAACTCTTTCTTTTTCCCGTTTGTCAAACCTTTCTTGTTTTTCTAGTGGCATATTTCATTTCTTTCATTTCCATATTTTTCCTCATATTCTCTTTCTGTGTCTTATTTGTACTGCTGTCTGTTTTCTCATTCTTATATTAAATCGCCTGTATCCTATAGTTCTATTTAACAACCCGTTTCTTGTCAACTGCTGTCTCATTAATTAAATTTCTTTGTTCTTCCCATTTAACTCCTTATATTAAACACTTGTTCGAATGGTGACGTCATAGAGGACTAGCTTTCCTGAGCAATACCACTGACCGAAACGCTCTATCCAGCCTACCCAGAAACAGTTATGTATACCTCTCTTCGCTTGAGTAAGGAAAGGTATAAAATGAGACCAGAAATATGTGCCGCATTGTAGTAAAAATAGGAAAAAATGAATGCCGTACACTACACTCCAAAGAGCAATAATGTTATGACAAAACTCTACTACTAGTTGTTCAGATTTAACAAGAATTGGTATTTGCTATTAATTGGTTCATCTCAGGCCGCAGACGGCACCGAGGACGGAAGCAACAGATCTCCAAAATGTATGCTAACGTTTGCCGGTTTTTGGTTGTTTCTTACCTCCCATTATTGAGCCTTCCCTAGTAATTTGGTCTTCTTTATTGCCATATACAAGATGGTTCCCACATGAATGTCTGATGGGGGAGTCTTCTTTCATCAATTCTCAGCACACGACCGATGTTTTTCCAACACCTTTTTATTTGCTATTACCACAAGTTAATTGACGTTGAATGTAAGCAGTAAATAATGTGATACTGTCATATAAGGGTAAGTGCTTCATTCAAAATAAAACATTGAGAAAGAATGCGGCTTTTCTTTCGTTTCGTTTCTTTTTTTTTTTTTAAATGGGTTTTAAGTGAAGAGGAGAGGAAATACCGTGTTTTAGAATGTTGCGTCCGTAATTACCATCAGTTAGGAATTGGCGCTCATTGAGAAGTTACTTGCCTTGATCAGGACAAAACCAAGAAAGCTAAGCCTTTCTACAAGCATGTAATAGTTCTGTAACGTGCATTGACGATTTTCAACAAATTTTCTATATCAGCAACTAGAATGGTACTACAGGCATGTGGTTTTAAATACCATTCAATGAACACTCCCACAAATAAATATATCTATTTGCACACAGCACGCTTCCTAAATGTTCAGTATTTCTCAGAGATACGGTCTCAAAGAAAGGTAGTTTAATTATCATTTTTAAGCTGGTAATTGTTTTTTAATAAAATCTAGAAGACACCTATAGAAGAATAGGTAGAATTGGATGGAAAGAAAAGAAAACAAACGAAGAAGTTTTAAAACAACTAAAAATGAAGAAAGAACTACCAAGCACAATTAGAGCAAGACAAATGAAATTTTTTGGTCATGTTAAAAGACACAGCAGTCTAATAAAAGTAACATTAGAAGGGGAAATACAAAGTAAAAGAGGCAGAGGCAGACCAAGACTAACATGGACGAGTAACATCAAAAGATGGACAAGTCAGCCTATGGCAATCTGCACCATCAGAGCAAGAGACAGAGTGGAATGGCGCTCCATGGTAGCCAACCTTCGATGCGGAGACGGCACTCAATGATGATGAGAAGACATAGTTGGGGATCGTACCTCGATAAGTAGGAAGCAAACCAACTAAGCCATCAAAAAAGTTTATATTCACACAGTGAATGAATGGATCGTACCTCGATAAGTAGGAAGCAAAACAACTAAGCCATCAAAAAGTTTATATTCACACAGTGAATGAATGGATCGCGCCTCGCTATAGAACACAATAAATGCAAGACAGGATTTTAAAAAGGTATAGACTGACGTGAATGGCTCGTACCGCCTCACTGTAGAAGGCAAAAAACTCACGACAGGAGCAAGAAGAATGGCTCGTACCTCCTCACTGTAGAAGGCAAAAAACTCACGACAGGAGCAAGAAGAATGGATCGTACCTCCTCACTGTAGAATGCAAAAAACTCACGACAGGAGCAAGAAGAATGGATCGTACCTCCTCACTGTAGAAGGCAAAAAACTCACGACAGGAGCAAGAAGAATGGATCGTACCTCCTCACTGTAGAAGACAACACAACAACGACAAGAACAAGAAGAATAGATCGTACCTCCTCACTATAGAAGACAACACAACAACGACAAGAACAAAATGGTAGACATTAATGTGAATGGATCGCTCCAACGTTAACATTTAAGTGCCTGCCCCAAATTCAAACGTTTTGAACCCACAAGCTGAAACCTCGAAAGTTATCCAGTAACCTCTGACCTCAAGGTAAGATTAAACATACCTATTCTAAAGGAATAATAACAATGTTAAACAAAATACTCATCGTGACCACATGGAAGAGTCTTTGGGTACTGTGTATTGTTTTCTCCTATTCCTCATGCCATCATCATCATCATGTGCCATACCGGCTGGCGTAGACGAACATGTCCTTTCACAATCTTCTATCTACCGTGCTTCGTATCAGTTCTGTTGTGACTGTTTTTGCATGCCATGAAACCAAGCTATCCAGTATTTTCTCTCTGTGTTGTCCGCGATTTCTCTTTCCCTGTATTCTGCCGGTTGTGACCAAGTATTCCAACTTTCCTCTTCACATGATGTGCCAGAAAAAGTTTATTGTTTCTTTCTAATGTTTCTTGTGAGCTCCCTTTTTGTGTTGGCCTCTTTGAGAATTTCCTCGTTGGTCTTTTCAGCTGTCCAGGGAACTTTCAAAATTCTTCTTGAGAAATCCCATCTCAGATGCCTCTAATGGTCTTTTCATTTATTTGTCTACTGTCCATGATTCGCTTCCGTAGGTCAGAATTTGCTATTAGATTCCTCAGGTCATCATCATCCTTACCATGTTCAAGAACCAGGCTTGCTGGCGTAGGTGATCATGTCTCTCCACAACTTTCGATCTCGAAAGTTATTTATCGTTTCTGTTGTCTGCGAAGCCTTTCTCTTAAGCTGTCTGGTATCTTTTCTCTTTGCTTCCCTCTATCTCTTCATCCCTTCATTATCCCAGTTGTTACAATATATTCCAGCTGTTCCCTTCTCATTTCTCAGATAATAAAACTTAAAATATTATAATCTCAACACATTAATTGTTATGAGCAATATGACCCTTTTTGCAAGGGCAACATTAGAGACAAAGCACAATTTTGGACAGACATCAGTCTTGTTGGTGACAAGCATTAGTGTTTCCCTGGTTTAATTGTGAGATGGCTAAAGTGTCTTTCAGAATTAGAATTATCCAGATCACACTCCATCTATATCCGGTGTTCCCAGTAAAAGACTAACCATCTGGCAAAGAGATTAAGATCGAAAATGCACCGGATGTGTTGGGTCAAAGGTTGCAAATATCGTAGTTTAGTGTACAACACAACATAACGCATCAAGGCGCATTTAATGACGAAGAAGAGGTGTGTTTTAATGATGAGCTCACGGAAAGAAAATGACATTGCGTCACGCAAGCGATGACAGGGTGACAACATGGCCCGATTGAAACATGTCCACAGGGACTGAGTGGTATAGAGACAAAGATAAGACATCGGGCTCTGGACAGGAAGATCCGGAATTTGGAATCCCGCCAGCGGTAGTGATTTGCCACTTCTAATCTCTGGTTTTATCCTCCCCTGATCTCTAAGTAATGAGATTCGATATCTAGCCCTCTTGAGTAACGACAACAACAAGAAAGCATGAGGTGCCATGTTCACTCGCGCACATTAAAGAACCCACGGCAGCTGAATGGCGTAAAGTGTGTGCCAAAATGGCCTCCGACCGGTCAAAATTGTTAAACCCATGCTGAAGACGGATGTTTCGGGCCGAAAGGTGCAGATATTACAGCCTTGACGTAAATTAGCATCACAACAAACCCACGTCAAATTAACGGGTAAATGTAAGAAGAAGGAGTAGAAGCGAAGTGTGCCCATCAGTGCCTGATGGTGCATGTTTTGAGAGGACAGGCTGGGGGTTATGTACTCAATCTCCTGTGAAATGCCCTCTGAACTTCAGCTCCACGTTTCAGTTTCTACTGTTTCAACGTGATAAATTTGATGCAGATAAAGACACCGGAGAGTCACCAGAAGCTATTTGGAAACTTGAGCACTTGGTATTCTGATCATTATAAGCAGAATTTTGCCGAACACTTTAAAGAGAAAGGCAAATTGGAGTTACGACTCTTGCGTGTTGGCTTCCTGTTGCCTTTTTGAGCTTGAACGTTCAGGAAAGATTGAGAAAGAGAATTTACAAGAAGGACAAGAAAGAACATATTGATCTTTTGATTATTATGAAGAAACGTAAAATGAAATGGTTTGGTCACATATCTTGATCAACTGCCCTGGCAAACACCATTTGGCAAGGAGTTGTAAAAAGACGAACAAGGAGAGGTAGACAGAGAAAGAGATGGGAAGATAACATCAGAGATAAGACTTTGCTTTGAGTCAAAGAAAGACTGAGGTTAGGTACATGGAGAATGTTGACGAAGACTGTCATTAGTGCCTTAGCGAACCCAGGGTTTTGGTGAGAAAGAAATGACTAAGAAAGATGACGAATCGTAAAGAAGTAGATAAAAAGGAAAAAAAAAAAGAAGCATGATCTAGGTTCTGTGTCGTCACAGTTGAACTGTGTAGAGACAAAAGGGATAGCAGGTGTTTGTTGAGGGCGTCGTGTCTCGCTTTTAGATGCCAATAACAACAGAGCAATGATTTGAGAACTGGTCAAGTCAGTATACGAAACGGTTACCGGACATTTTTTTTAAAGGAAAGACAGACGGCCTTGTGTTGTGAGGATACTTTATCTATAAAAAAGTCGATAGTCATACACATAGATAAGGAAACCCATTGCCAACGATATGTCATTCTGCAGTCGGATGTGGTAAAATAAAGGCACATATATTACAACTTGCTATAAATCATAGCAAAGAAAATACACTCACTTAACGTTATTTTAAAGGTCGGGAGACTAAGAAACAGTTGATGATCAAGCCGATGTTTTGGCCAAAATGGAGCAAATTTCTAACGATCGCAGAAAACATATTTATTTTATTCATATTGTTTATTTAGATCTGACAACAAATGGCAACAAAACATATGAAGACTTTCTGAAATGTTAGAAACCAACTTACATAGCTCGGTCTGCCATGGACGTACACTTCTCCAGAAAAGTGATATCTCCTGGACCTCTCAAATCGTTCACACGAAGCCCTGTACAAAGTTAATCTGAGTCTCAAACTCGAACATCCATCATCATGTCAACCCATTACAAATATATCAACATTATACACATTTTCTCATTGGCTTTGTTTAAAAGAATGATTTGTTGTAAATTAAGCTTTACAATGAAATCCACAAACATCAGTTGTATGATGTGCCAGGAATAATAATTTAATAGCTTGTGTTTCATGAACAGTTTTCATCCACTTTCCGTTAATGTTGATGAGTAAGAAATGAAGCGTATCAACATCTGAAGAAAATAGAACATGTTGTAACGACCCAATAATGAATTTTAATATAAATTTCGAATACACCAGAAAGCTTGCTGTAGAAACGTAACCAGTGTCAGTAATTGAAGATAGATTGTAACACTTCTCAAGTTTATTTCCCCAGTAAAAGATCTGGCTTCAAATATGATTGTTGCTATCTAGGTCACGTATAAACGACAATGTCGACCTAGTGAGTCGAGTAAGAAACCTCCAATGCAATTACGCAAAGTAAACACGCGATAGACACATTCGGCACCAGGTTGAGAAAGCGAAATTCCCCGTGTCTACGTTCTCGAGGTCTACAATTGAGAGTACTTGGGACGTTTGACCTGAACCTTTGTAGCACTGCACGAAAGCGCCGATCAAGGAGAGTTCCGGGTATTGTGACTTTTTCTTGGTTGTTCTGTTTTCGTGGTTAGCTCGCGGGTTTCCGTACCAACATGCGGACTAGACCTGGCCACGACGGATCTAGGTCGTTTGTTATGTCTGGCGGTGCGCCGCCAGAGTGTTCTTTTTTTCCTATCTGTTGTTATTTTCCCCTCACGTCCAACTGACTGCCTCTCTGTCTGGACTTAAGAGCTCTTCTGCTATCTGTATCCGTGTTTTAAATAACCTGGCCAGGTAGATCAACCCTGCGGTCGAGACTACAGGTCATGTCGGGCATTCTAAGTGGGATGTTTGTGGGAAAGTTGAGAGCTTTCCATTGGTTTGAGAGGAAACAAGCAGAAGGCTAGAAATGTCAATCAGACAATTCGAAGCAAGTGGACGTGTAGCCATAACAACGATAACCACCTCGGCTCCAGAACATCAGAAAAAGAAATGCATGAAACAAAAGAACAAAGTGATTGTCTGTCTTTAGCATCCTTTTAGAACCGTGAACACAAAAATGGGCTAAGATAACAAAAATAGTAAGAAAATAAATCCAAAAGACACGGTCTTGTACGCCCCACAAGTTCATTGGACGGAGAACAGATGGCTGAGTCGATAATTTGTCCAGCTCTATACCAGGGGAACATGCGTTCGAATCACTGTAGGGTCAAAAACTTGTTTTTTCCCTATCGGGGGTAAAATACAATATCAGACTCCCGAATACTTTGTGTAGACTGCACTGGACGAGCAACCTTATTCTTTGGTACTATAAGTCCCCCTGGCAGACCCCAGAAATGGAATAATGCCATAACTATAGTTCGCGGAGTTCTATGTCAGAAATGGAATATGAACGCCCGCAGACACAAGGAAAAGTAGTAGTAGTGGAAGTAATAGTAGCAGCAACAGTAGTAGTAGTAGCAGCATTAGTAGTAGTAGTGGAAGTAATAGTAGCAGCAGTAGCAGTAGTGGAAGTAATAGTAGCAGCAGTAGTAGTAGTGGAAGTAATAGTAGCAGCAGTAGCAGTAGTGGAAGTAATAGTAGCAGCAGTAGTAGTAGTGGAAGTAATAGTAGAAGCAGTAGTAGTAGTGGAAGTAATAGTAGCAGCAGTAGCAGTAGTAGCAGCAGTAGTAGTAGCAGCAGTAGTAGTAGTGGAAGTAATAGTAGCAGCAGTAGTAGTAGTGGAAGTAATAGTAGCAGCAGTAGTAGTAGTGGAAGTAATAGTAGCAGCAGTAGTAGTAGTGGAAGTAATAGTAGCAGCAGTAGCAGTAGTAGCAGCAGTAGTAGTAGCAGCAGGAGCAGTGGTGGTAGTAGTAGTAGGAGCAGTAGTAGAAAGCAGTAGTAGCAGAAGCAGCAGTTGTAGTAGAGGTAGTACTAGCAGCAGTTGCAGCAGTAGTATTAGTAATAATAGCAGCTGCAGCAGTAATAATAGTAGTAGTAGTAGTGATAGCAGTAGTAGTAGTAGCAGCAGTAGTAGTAGCAGCAGAAGCAGTGGTAGTAGTAGTAGCAGTAGTAGTTGTAGCAGCAGGAGCAGTGGTAGTAGTAGTAGCAGTAGTAGTAGCAGCAGGAGCAGTGGTAGTAGTAGTAGCAGTAGTAGTAGCAGCAGGAGCAGTGGTAGTAGTAGTAGCAGGAGCAGTGGTAGTAGTAGTAGCAGTAGTAGTAGCAGCAGGAGCAGTGGTAGTAGTAGTAGCAGCAGGAACAGTGGTAGTAGTAGTAGCAGTAGTAGTAGCAGCAGGAGCAGTGGTAGTAGTAGCAGTAGTAGTAGTAGCAGCAGGAGCAGTGGTAGTAGTAGTAGCAGTAGTAGTAGCAGCAGGAGCAGTGGTAGTAGTAGTAGCAGCAGGAACAGTGGTAGTAGCAGTAGTAGTAAAGAAGTAGTAGCAGAAGCAGCAGTAGTAGTAGAGGTAGTGCTAGCAGCAGTTGCAGCAGTAGTATTAGTAGTAATAGCAGCTGCAGCAGTAATAATAGTAGTAGTAGTAGCAGTAGTAGTAGTAGCATCAGCAGTAGTAGTAGTAGCAGCAGTAGTAGTAGTAGCAGCAGAAGCAGTGGTAGTAGTAAAATAGCACTAGAAGCAGAAGCAGCAGTAGTAGTAGAGGTAGTGCTAGCACCAGTTGCAGCAGTAGCAGCAGTATTATTAGTAGTAGCAGCTGCAGCAGTAGTAATAGTAGTAGTAGTAGTAATAGCAGTAGCAGTAGTAGTAGAGCAGTTGTAGTAGTAGCAGGTGTAGCAGTAATAGTAGGAGTTGTATATTGAATATTGAATTTTATTTAATCTTGCACACGTTGTTTTGAATAATCACAATGGTGAGTATAAGTAATTTTTATTAAACTGGATTTAGTATTGATCCAATAGCATTATTGGTTATGCCCTTTTAGCTCTACGCTCTAACATTATCTTTATTTTCGCGTCATGGGGCGAAAAGGGCGAGGGGTTAGTTGATTTAATGTCCACAAAGATCCAAAGCCAAAGAAAGGATAATAACGTAGATGTGAAGCATCAGTTAGCGATTGTATTCTCCTCAAAGATACTGATGTAGCCAAGGTTACAGTGAACTCATTTTCCATCACCAACTATCTACTGGTTCAAAAAATAGATAGATAGATAGATAGATAGATAGATAGATAGATAGATAGATAGATAGATAGATAGATAGATAGATAGATAGATAGATAGATAGATAGATAGATAGATAGATAGATAGATAGATAGATAGATAGATAGATAGATAGATAGACGGACGGACAGACAGACAGGCAGTTAGATAGATAGATAGATAGATAGATAGATAGATAGATAGATAGATAGATAGATAGATAGATAGATAGATAGATAGATAGATAGATAGATAGATAGATAGATAGATAGATAGATAGATAGATAGATAGATAGATAGATAGATAGATAGATAGATAGATAGATAGATAGATAGATAAGTAGGGAGGGAGGTAGGTAGATTAGATTATATTAAATAGGTAAACAGACAGACAGATAGATAGATAGTTTGAATGGATGGATGGATGGATGAGTGAGTGGCTGGCTCGGTAGATGGATGGATGGATTAGTGGCTAGATAGGTGAGTGGATGGCTGCCTGGCTGGGTGGATGGATGGATGGATTAGTGGCTAGCTAGGTGAGTGGATTGCTGCCTGGCTGGGTGGATGGATGGATGTATTAGTGGCTAGCTAGGTGAGTGGATTGCTGCCTGGCTGGGTGGATGGATGGATGGGTTAGTGGCTGGCTAGCTGGCTGGGTGGATGGATGGATGGATGGATGGATGGGTGAATTGATGAGTAGGTGGCTAGCTGGCTTTTTGAGTGGATGGATGGATGGATGGATGAGTGGGTGGCTGACTCGGTAGATGGATGGATGGATTAGTGGCTAGCTAGGTGAGTGGATTGCTGCCTGGCTGTGTGGATGGATGGCTTAGTGGCTAGCTAGGTGAGTGGATTGCTGCCTGGCTGGGTGGATGGATGGATGGGTTAGTGGCTGGCTAGCTGGCTGGGTGGATGGATGGATGGATGAATTGATGAGTAGGTGGCTAGCTGGCTTTTTGAGTGGATGAATGGATGGATGGATGGATACGATCTATCTATTTATTTATAGTCCTTTCGAGCCGAAGACGGCACATAGGGCAAAACTACAATCTCAAAAACAGAAACCTTGCGTGCCAAAGTAGCACATATTACAGAAATCACTGCTTCTAAAAATCATACGATACGATCACACAAACAATATTTCTAATTAATAACTTGCCAATGTGTTGTTTTTTGGGTATAGAGATCATAAAGAAATCAAACTAACGATGTATTACAGATAAACAGCACTTTTAAAATACATACACATTCATTGGTGCCCAAAGAAAACACGTTAACGACGAATGAAAGGCAGTAATCATCAAGCAAACAAACCAAAAATGGGGGGGGGGGGTGGAACAACAAAGCATTGTAACTAAAATTTAAAAAAACGAATGATTTACATATAATTAAAAAAATATCATGTAAACACATTAATGGCCTAAAGATGATAAAATAATTATTTTAAAAAGGAAAAGAAAATTTAAGCTTGGAAAGATGAATAAAGAAAACAAATGAACTACTTATAAAGAGATAGAAGAACAACAGAAAACAAATTAACGACGTATAGAAAATGCTACAAATTCATTAATCTTACTCTGAAAGTCAATACATTTTTAACTAACGCATGGAAGACAAGGACCACCAGACAGAAAGGAACTTATAACTACTAAAGCATGTAGAAAACATAGGGAGAGAGTGAAACAGAAGGATAAACAATGAACAAACATGCTAGCTTGGATAGACAGGCAGACAGATATCAAATGTTTGCTCTTCACTTGTTGCTTTGTTCCCTGTATTTATGCACTGTCTTGTCGTCTGTGTGTGAAAATTGTCTACATAAATACACTAACCCAAGGCTGCTGTTTATCTAAAAAGAAAAGAAAGAAAGGAAAAATCAGGGCCATGCCAGAAAGAAAAGAAAAATGGTTGCTAAAATAAACACATCGCGGCCTCAGATATTAGATACGGGCTCTTTAGGATCTTTATAAATGAAATTGGCCAGACATGAGATATACGTTCAGTGAATTTTGAAAGGAGATAGTGTGTGAATGAAAAATGGAAGAGAGCGGAGAGAGGCGATAGAAGGGAGACACTTGGACGGGCATGCAAGTAGACTGACAGGCATGCAAGTAGACTGACAGGTATGCAAGTAGACTGACAGGCATGCAAGTAGACTGACAGGCATGCAAGTAGACTGGCAGGCATGCAAGTAGACTGACAGGCATGCAAGTAGACTGGCAGGCATGTAAGTAGACTGGCAGGCATGCAAGTAGATTGACAGGCATGCAAGTAGACTGGCAGGTATGCAAGTTGACTGACAGGCATGCAAATAGACTGACAGGTATGCAAGTAGACTGGCAGGCATGCAAGTAGACTGACAGGCATGCAAGTAGACTGACAGGCATGCAAATAGACTGACAGGTATGCAAGTAGACTGGCAGACATGCAAGTAGACTGGCAGGCATGCAAGTAGACTGACAGGTATGCAAATAGACTGACAGGTATGCAAGTAGACTGGCAGACATGCAAGTAGACTGGCAGGCATGCAAGTAGACTGGCAGGCATGCAGATTTGTCAATGTGCTCAATTCTGTCTTCATTTTTATCTGTCTATATGCCTGTCCGTGCATCCATTTCACTTTTCGTTCTTCTTATTTTCTTCTTTTTCTTCTTTTAATTTATCTACTTCACTTCTTCTTGTCGGGGAAATGGTTGGTCTCGAGGCAAGACGGCGGCCTCGAGGCAGAAAGTTCGTGGGTTCAAATCCCGGCTGCATCATTTGGGATTTCATTTATGATTTCTCTCTGCGACAACCACCCCTGGTCTCAGCAGCGAGGCCCGACTTGAAACGTCAATTACTCATGGACGGAAAAATATGAGTACCTCCGAAGACGGAGTTATCTGCCTGTACGGCGAAGGACCCCTGTGCACACGGCTGCCAGGGAAAAAAACAGTTTAACACGCAAAATTCAGTTCCTAGTCTTTAGGAACTTCGTCAGAGTTTACCTCTGCCGAACGAAGAAAAAAAAAAAAAATAAACTTCTTTTTGTACCACATTCTGGTGTTGAGGGAGATGCACAATTCTGGTTCTCGCCTTCTAACTGCGTCAACAATTGTCAATCTGACGTTATAACGTTTCTTTGACGTTGTTAGTCCATCTTAGTCTGGGGTTGCCCTTTGCTCTTATATGGTAAAGACTCGCACGGCATTCTTTCTAAATGGGCAAACCAATTTATTTATTGTTTCTGTATTGCTTCAGTTAGGACCAGTGCCTGCTCGTTCTCTTTTTGCTTTACTTTACATATGATTTTCTTAACATATATCTACTTATCTAGTTCTGTTCCACCTGTCTCATTTAGATTTGTCTTAGATTAGCAAAGATTTCATTGAATTGACACAGCTGCTTGATGCAATTTCAAAGTTGCATTTCCGTTACACACCTTGAAATTTTGTGACATTAAGGAGAGAAAATGTCCTGCATCTACAATATTTTCCTATTTATGGAAACAGTCAACAACAACTTAAATGGTTTGGCCACCTGGTCAGAATGAACCCTTACCAATCACGATCAAAGGCGTTCTTCTCGAGAATGCATGGGAAATAGACCAAGAGGAAGACCCAGAAGAAGATGGATAGATGCAGTGACAGAAACATATAACAACAAAGGAAAATCACTAATTCAGACAGTTCGAGCAGCTCAAGAACGACAAATGATATAACCTCGACACCTTTTCAGTACCAGTGAGAAAGAGAAAAGATGAAGAAGAAGATGGAAACAGTTATTTTCTTCTTAGTTTGTGTTCATCCAAGAACTAAAGACATTTTCTGTTGGTCAGTCTCTTCATCCGCCCCTAAAAGTGGGCACAGATGCCTGTGTTGTTGAATTTGTGTCTTTTCACACGTCACATCCGCATTCAGCATAACATTTGTTATTACCGCTTGTCTTCCCCCTCGACTCGCACTCACTTGGACAGACAATAATGGTTAGTTTGTTTATAGGGGCAACGTGAATAGGAGGCTGTGTATAGCTCTGCTTCACTAATTCTGACGCAAGCATCATTATCAGGTCGCATGTCTTTTGCAGAATGTTGCATTCATCACAGCCCGGTCGAAAGAATCTGTGCCTCTAGCTATATCTCCCACTTCTTTTTCAAGGTCTCCTTGATGTCTTGAAACCATATTCTTCTTGGTCTGCCAGTGATGCGCCGCACAGGAATCATGCCTTCCAGTATTGTTCTTTCCAGCCTACTGTGTCTTTTGACGTGGCCATAGTATTTTAATGTTCTCTTTAGAATGGTGTTTATAAGCCAGTTCTTTTAATGTTTAAGTCTTTTAGTGTATGAATGGTGTTTATAAGCCAGTTCTTTTAATGTTTAAGTCTTTTAGTGTATGAATGGTGTTTATAAGCCAGTTCTTTTAATGTTTAAGTCTTTTAGTGTATGAATGGTGTTTATAAGCTAGTTCTTTTAATGTTTAAGTCTTTTAGTGTATGAATGGTGTTTATAAGCTAGTTCTTTTAATGTTTATGTCTTTTAGTGTATGAATGGTGTTTATAAGCTAGTTCTTTTAATGTTTATGTCTTTTAGTGTATGAATGGTGTTTATAAGCTAGTTCTTTTAATGTTTATGTCTTTTAGTGTATGAATGGTGTTTATAAGCTAGTTCTTTTAATGTTTATGTCTTTTAGTGTATGAATGGTGTTTATAAGCTAGTTCTTTTAATGTGTATGTCTTTTAGTGTATGAATGGTGTTTATAAGCTAGTTCTTTTAATGTTTATGTCTTTTAGTGTATGAATGGTGTTTATAAGCTAGTTCTTTTAATGTTTAAGTCTTTTAGTGTATTAATTTTTGTCTTCTTCGTTATCCAATAGCATTTTAAGGATTTTTCTGTAGCATTTAGTTTAGAATTGATCCATTTTTTTCCTTGCTGTTTGCGAGATTGTCCATGATCCACAACCATATGTTGCTATCGGAAAGATAAGTCCTCAGTAATTATAATGTTACCGCCTTGCAGGTATTGTGACACATGTTCATCATGGCGTTTAATTTGTGAGTTTTTGGCTATCATGATTTCTCGGCGCAAGCAGTTGACTGTAGTTCACTAACCGCTTCTTTAGGTCTGTTGCTGACATTTCTCCCTTTATGGAGTCCACCCCCCCCCCCCGGCCATTTTCGAACAAAACACACACACAACACGTAAATTTGTTAATAGCGTCCTTCAATTGTAGAGGCTGCAGTAGCTCAGTGGTTAGTAAACCAGACTACTAAACTTGTTAATAGCGTCCTTCAATTGTAGAGGCTGCAGTAGCTCAGTGGTTAGTAAACCAGACTACTAAACTTGTTAATAGCTTCCTTCAATTGTAGAAGCTACAGTAGCTCAGTGGTTAGTAAACCAGACTACTAAACTTGTTAATAGCTTCCTTCAATTGTAGAAGCTACAGTAGCTCAGTGGTTAGTAAACCAGACTACTAAACTTGTTAATAGCTTCCTTCAATTGTAGAGGCTGCAGTAGCTCAGTGGCTAGTAAACCAGACTACTAAACTTGTTAATAGCGTCCTTCAATTGTAGAAGCTACAGTAGCTCAGTGGTTAGTAAACCAGACTACTAAACTTGTTAATAGCTTCCTTCAATTGTAGAGGCTACAGTAGCTCAGTGGTTAGTAAACCAGACTACTAAACTTGTTAATAGCGTCCTTCAATTGTAGAAGCTACAGTAGCTCAGTGGTTAGTAAACCAGACTACTAAACTTGTTAATAGCGTCCTTCAATTGTAGAGGCTGCAGTAGCTCAGTGGTTAGTAAACCAGACTACTAAACTTGTTAATAGCGTCCTTCAATTGTAGAGGCTGCAGTAGCTCAGTGGTTAGTAAACCAGACTACTAAACTTGTTAATAGCTTCCTTCAATTGTAGAGGCTGCAGTAGCTCAGTGGTTAGTAAACCAGACTACTAAACTTGTTAATAGCTTCCTTCAATTGTAGAGGCTGCAGTAGCTCAGTGGTTAGTAAACCAGACTACTAAACTTGTTAATAGCTTCCTTCAATTGTAGAGGCTACAGTAGCTCAGTGGTTAGTAAACCAGACTACTAAACTTGTTAATAGCGTCCTTCAATTGTAGAGGCTACAGTAGCTCAGTGGTTAGTAAACCAGACTACTAAACTTGTTAATAGCGTCCTTCAATTGTAGAAGCTACAGTAGCTCAGTGGTTAGTAAACCAGACTACTAAACTTGTTAATAGCTTCCTTCAATTGTAGAAGCTACAGTAGCTCAGTGGTTAGTAAACCAGACTACTAAACTTGTTAATAGCTTCCTTCAATTGTAGAAGCTACAGTAGCTCAGTGGCTAGTAAACCAGACTACTAAACTTGTTAATAGCGTCCTTCAATTGTAGAAGCTACAGTAGCTCAGTGGTTAGTAAACCAGACTACTAAACTTGTTAATAGCGTCCTTCAATTGTAGAAGCTACAGTAGCTCAGTGGTTAGTAAATCAGACTACTAAGCTTGTTAATAGCGTCCTTCAATTGTAGAGGCTGCAGTAGCTCAGTGGTTAGTAAACCAAACTACTAAACTTGTTAATAGCGTCCTTCAATTGTAGAAGCTACAGTAGCTCAGTGGTTAGTAAACCAGACTACTAAACTTGTTAATAGCGTCCTTCAATTGTAGAAGCTACAGTAGCTCAGTGGTTAGTAAACCCGACTACTAAACTTGTTAATAGCGTCCTTCAATTGTAGAGGCTGCAGTAGCTCAGTGGTTAGTAAACCAGACTACTAAACTTGTTAATAGCGTCCTTCAATTGTAGAGGCTGCAGTAGCTCAGTGGCTAGTAAACCAGACTACTAAACTTGTTAATAGCGTCCTTCAATTGTAGAAGCTACAGTAGCTCAGTGGTTAGTAAACCAGACTACTAAACTTGTTAATAGCGTCCTTCAATTGTAGAAGCTACAGTAGCTCAGTGGTTAGTAAACCAGACTACTAAACTTGTTAATAGCTTCCTTCAATTGTAGAAGCTACAGTAGCTCAGTGGTTAGTAAACCAGACTACTAAACTTGTTAATAGCTTCCTTCAATTGTAGAAGCTACAGTAGCTCAGTGGTTAGTAAACCAGACTACTAAACTTGTTAATAGCGTCCTTCAATTGTAGAAGCTACAGTAGCTCAGTGGTTAGTAAACCAGACTACTAAACTTGTTAATAGCTTCCTTCAATTGTAGAGGCTGCAGTAGCTCAGTGGTTAGTAAACCAGACTACTAAACTTGTTAATAGCTTCCTTCAATTGTAGAAGCTGCAGTAGCTCAGTGGTGTTCACTCAGCCTTAAAAGGATACCAATTTTTTTTATTTTTGGAAAAGAAAAGCGAACGGGCGTAATACTGACCATGTTACCAAACAAGATAATATGTTGTAGGTTTATCAAAAACAAAGGGGCGCTACCAACATATTTACTATACCTCACCATATGGAGTGACCGGAATAGTTTTTTTTTTTTTTTATTCTTTCTTCTTCATAAAATGTGTATTAGTCACATATTAAGTAAGGGAAATGCTTATGAAGTTGATATTTCGTAGATTGACAAATATAACATTTTTGTGTGTGAAATAGTATACTGCACATTACAAATATTGCAATTCAACACATAACTATGCTTCAATTCTAGTCACGTTTGTATCTCAATCAACGTCTCCTCTACTATTGCACTCACGCTTGTATCTCACTCAAAATCTCCTCTACTACTGTACTCACGTTTGTATCTCACTCAACATCTCTTCTACTATTGTACTCACGTTTGTATCTCACTTAACATCTCTTCTACTATTGTACTCGCGTTTGTATCTCACTCAATATCTCTTCTACTACTGTACTCACATTTGTATCTCACTCAACATCTCTTCTACTACTGTACTCACGTTTGTATCTCACTCAACATCTCTTCTACTATTGTACTCACGTTTGTATCTCACTCAGCATCTCTTCTACTATTGTACTCACGTTTGTATCTCACTCAACATCTTTTCTACTATTGTACTCGCGTTTGTATCTCACTCAACATCTCTTCTACTACTGTAGTCACGTTTGTATCTCACTCAACATTTCTTCTACTACTGTACTCACATTTGTATCTCACTCAACATCTCTTCTACTACTGTACTCACGTTTGTATCTCACTCAACATCTATTCTACTACTGTACTCACATTTGTATCTCACTCAACATCTCTTCTACTACTGTACTCACGTTTGTATCTCACTCAATATCTCTTCTACTACTGTACTCACATTTGTATCTCACTCAACATCTCTTCTACTACTGTACTCACGTTTGTATCTCACTCAACATCTCCTCTACTATTGCACTCACGTTTGTATCTCACTCAACATCTCTTCTACTATTGTACTCACGTTTCTATCTCACTCAACATCTCTTCTATTTTATCCTTAAACGTCGCGTTATTAACAAGCGACAAAAAACATCTACTGATCACCAAGTGATCTATGGCCTAGGTGAACATGTCTCTCCACAACTTTCTATCTCTACTATTATGTACACACATTATGTGTCTAATGTATTATGTACAAATCAAGTGCTTATTAACTTCCTCATCATCATCATCATGTACCCTGCTGGTTGGCGTAGGCGATCATGTCCCTCCACAATCTTCTATCTACTGTGCATCGTATCAGTTCTGTTGTTGACTGTTTTCCATGCCATGGCACCAAGCTATCCAGTATTAACTTCCTACCAAACCATTTTCTTAAACAGCTTGACACCATTTTGTCTGTTTCTCTCAGTCTCTTCTTCCATTAATTTTTCCTGCTGTCACGATATATCCCAGCTGTTTCCTTATTACACCGTCAATATTTATTGTTTCCTCATGATGTTGATAGCAGGTTTCCTTTTCTTTGTGTCCTCTTTCGTCATCACTACCTATTTTGTAATTGTTTATACCATTCTGAACATTCTTATATAAAACCATATTTATGCCTCCAACATTTCTTCCTTCATTTGTTCTATTGTCAATGTTTTACTTCCAAATACCAAGAATGGCTCTACATCAGAGTAATGAAACCATTTGTTGTTAACAATGTGTTACATACTAGTATCTGCCCTACCACCATTCATAACAGCTTATACCTGAACTGGGCTAACTAAGCTCCCATAGCGTAGAGTGAATTCTTACGACTAGATGCATGGCAAGTATTGCACATTAACCTCTCTTTTTTTAAATTAATGTTTATATTTGCTTTTCTTTCTTGTTAAACTTTGCACTCCTAAGAATGTTGCGGAACCGCCAATCCGGAGCCCCAAGCTACGCCACTGCAACTAACCTCTGCTGTCATTATTCTCCCTGCCTACCTACGTCAGAACACACATACATTATTGGTATCTGTTATTTTCTTTCGTTGAACATCTTTTATAAGAATCGAAATATCAGTCGGTACAAACTGTGTGGTGTGCGGGTGGTGGCCACCCACCAGGTCTTGCCATCAGTCTTAAGTTACCGACCTAGCCAGGTAGCGACGAAACATGGATGAGAAATAAAGCATAAGTCAAGAAAATAAATTGTATTTGCCAGTTTGCGTGACTGTTGGAATTCTAAAGTTGTATTCACTATGCAATTACCGACTTTGAGTAGGCTATAATATATACTATACAGTTTCAGGTGTGTCACTATAAATCTGGATTGTTTTCTTTTAATTAGACGGTGTTGTTTACGATAAGTGCATGCAGAATTTATACAGAAAATATTAGTGTTCAAGATTTTCCTTACCTCTACCAAGTTGCCGAACGAGCCACAAAGGGCTTTTTTAAAAATCATTATTAAAAAGAATGGATTAACATAGAATATTTTATTATGCAAAGAGGGTTCGCCGGCGTTATCTAGGCGACAGAATGAATAGATCCAACTTAGCCAGGATAGCTGAAGGAATTAACTGTTAGCAGCTCCACTAAATGAACGCTTCCTAAGGGCTTTGACCTTACACTAACCCAGCATGTCTATTTTACAGACGTACCCGGAAGTATTATTTGAATTTCGGAGAACAAACAGCCTTTGTTCACACCAGAGGACTGAAGGATATGTATATTTTCAGTGTCTGTTCCCCCCCCCCCCCTCTTTTTTTTCCCTCAAACCACCTTACGAGTATCAACACATTATCAATGGTTTTAATGAAGCAGTTGTTTGAATTATTTCAATAACCAAACGTCTAGAATGTTCATGCATTCACTTCATTTGTAGTTAAAATTGATCAATCAGTGATTTATCAAACAGGAGCTGTGGGACTAGGCGGTCTAGAGGTAAAGCGTCGATCTTTGAACAGAAAAGTCTCGGGTTCGAATACCACAGGCGGTAAGTAAAGTAAAGCGCCCCGTCACACCAAGTGGCGTTTACGGAATATGGTGTCAGTGGCCATAATTTTTACAGACCTTTGGAACATGATTTTTGGGGTAATGTGTGTGGTCGGTATTAAGCCCGTGCAGTTTTATTTTCCCATAAAAAAATTATGGTACCCATTTAAGGCTGGGTGAACCTGAAAGCTGTCGATCAGGTTCGAACCCAAACCTTTTGTCCTTTGTAGTCCAGTTCACTAATCACTGAGTACAGGCGGTGGTGTACCACATAACCCACCACAGGCGGTGGTGTACCACATAACCCACCACAGGCGGTGGTGTACCATATAACCCACCACAGGCGGTGGTGTACCACATAACCCACCACAGGCGGTTGTGTACCACATAACCCACCACAGGCGGTGGTGTACCACATAACCCACCACAGGCGGTGGTGTACCACATAACCCACCACAGGCGGTTGTGTACCACATAACCCACCACAGGCGGTTGTGTACCACATGACCCACCACAGGCGGTGGTGTACCACATAACCCACCACAGGCGGTGAGTATTTTGTACTTCATACATTTGGTTTCGTCGTGGTTTTACCATATCCTAGACTCTGGGTGGGAGCCGCGATAGCTCAGTGGTTAGTGAACTGGACTACAAAGGATAAAAGGTAGGATTCGATTCCAACAGACGGCTTCTGATTCACCCAGCCTTTAATGGGTACCAGATTTTTTTCTGGAAAAGTAAAGCGGCACGGGCGTAATACCGACCACATTACCCCAAAAGTCATGTGCCGAAGGTCTGTAAAATTGATGGTCATTAACACCATATTCCCTATACGCCACTTGACGTGACGGGGCTCTTCACTTTTACTAAGTCTCTGGGTAGTGAGATTCCATGTTTAGTATTCTCGATTACGGTAAAAAAAAAAACACGTAAAAGACCACGTTAAAGAGCCATTGGCAGTTAAATGTCGAAAAGAGTAGACCAAAACGGCCTCTACCGGGGCAAAACTGTTCTGTAAATTTATCCGTGCCGAAGACGGATGTATCGGGTCGAAAAGCGCAGATATCGTTGCTTTGCCGTAAACTAACGACACAACGCGGCCACGCCTTTTACCAGGTAAAAGCAAAATCGTCAGAAACAGAGTCTATAGTTTATCAAGATCTTATATTATATATACAATCGGCTCGTTCTATTTTAAAAGAGGTAATGTGGTCGGCACGACGCCAGGTAGGTTCTATTTCTGTCAAAGTAAAAACTCACAGTCCCCATTAAAGGCTGAAATTTGAAACCGAACCGCCGGGGGATAAAATCCGACCTCCTATTTAAAAAAAAAACCAGTTACGCCCCTGTCTGTCAGTACTATGACCACGATCAGGGGAAGAAAAGAATATTGACATTGTCATCTCAAACGAATGTCGTAAGAGGCGACTAAGGAGTTTGAGGTCAATGCCTTCGCCATGTTTTAGAGTCCGTGCATCTGAGCAGAAGACACCTTCAGTGCTTTTGCCTGTGTATGGGCAGGCGTGCTTCATCCTGGGGAAAGTGCTGAGGAGTTCTGAGCATTATTAAATTGTCAGTGGAGCAATGAAGATGAACTGTCGACTAAACTAAACTGAACGACCAGTTCGCTAACCATTAAATAATATAAGCTATTAAATAATGGGGCTGTATTTATACAAACGTGACCCATAGCGAAACCTCGTAATGGGCGGACAACAAGAAGGAGTAATAGCCCAAGGAAAACACGTAATAAACTAATACAAACAGAAATGCAAAACCTCGTTTAGAAATAAAAAACGCTATTGTGTCCTTTGTCTCTCCTCCCCCCACCCACACCCCCCTCCCCCACACAAAAAAAGATTTGTGGTGTTTGATTTCGCTGTATACGTGATCATTACTTTTATTCCCCCCCCCCCCCCCTCCTCTCGTATATTGTATAAAAATGTAATATTAGTTTGTAAAACTGTAATTGTTCTGACCGCAGTGCAATATACAGTACATACACAAATAATTGACAAAGTGCTCTGCACTACAAGCCTTATTTTATCGTATTGTTGATACTTTCACTAGCTCTAGGCTTATATGAGCTAAATAAAACAAAACGTTTCTGCAAGTCCAGTCATAAGAAATCAAAGCAGTACTTCTTATGTTTCTCTTTAACTTTTTTTTAAATACCAAGAGCATCAAAGAAACAAGAAAAAGAGTTCTTAAATGTTATGTAGAGCCAGTCTTAAAATGTGGATGCGAATCATGGACAATAGGACAACAGACAAGAAAATCAATGGAGTCTGTAGAAATGTGGTTTTACAGAAGAATGTTGAGAGTACCATGGACAGCTATGAAGAGTAATGAAGATGTTCTGAGAAAGGTCAAAGCAAAAAGGGAGCTAATTTCCAATATTAGGAAGAAACAATCATCATTTTTGGCCATGTAATGAGAAGAGAACAACTGGAATATATTGTAACAACTGGAGAAATTGAGAGACGAAGAGATAGAGGGAAGCAAAGAGAAAAAATACCAGACAGCTTAAGAGAATCGCTTGGCAGAAGGTCAACAACAGAAATGATAAATAGCTGCCGAGATATAAAGTTGTGGAGAGACATGATCACCTACGCCAGTAGGCCCGGCACTTGATGATGAGAGCATCAAGGAAGGAACAACACCGTACTCTAGCTCTACTGTCAGTATCAATCCTTGTCACTTCATGCTATTATTTTATTTATGCCGTCCCTTCATTTTGCTATTCAGCCCGGCACTTCACTTAAAACCTACAAAAAAATACGTTCTATGGTATGACGTCACAAGATATTATCTCTGTATGGACAATCCATTTTATATTTTTAGACCTACTATGTAGACCAGTAACATTAAATTGGTACCGGATTTTTTTCTGGGAAAGTAAAGCGGCACGGGGGTAATACCGACCATATTACCCCAAAAATCATGTGCTGAAGTTATGTAAAAATGTATGGTCACTAACACCACATGGAGCCGCGATAGCTCAGTGGTTAGTGAACTGGACTACAAAGGACAAGGGGTAGGGTTCGATCCCAACCGACGGCTTCCGGGTCCACCCAGCCTTTAATGGGTACCGGATTTTTTTCTGGGAAAGTGAAGCGGCACGGACGTAATACCGACCACATTACCCCAAAAATCATGTGCTGAAGGTCTGTAAAATTTATGGTCACTAACACCATATTCCCTATACGCCACTTGGCGTGACGGGGGCTCTTTACTTTACTTATGTGGACCAGTACCTGCCTGGACTAACAGTGGCAAATGAATCATAGCTCACTCTTTGCGTCAGATTTGTGAACAAAAACTTATTAAAATCTTACTCCACTTCTCAGCAGTAGTATTGACCATGTAAGCAAGGATCGAACCCCGTTTCAGATACAGTCTATCCATGGCTGCAGATTCAGGGTAATTTTTTGGAGTCGTTTTTTTTTCTTTGCCCAGCATCTTGGAGAGCAATAGTTTGCCTTAATGGTTTAGATGTTTACTGTCTCTATTCATTTGTACAAACTTCGAACCATGTTGTACCCAGATCTTTAAAATCTTCTACAAAATGTATACACTGACGCTCTACAATTATTTGTAAAACCTCCTTATCTCTTCTTAATGGTTTAGATGTTTACTGTCTCTATTCGTTTGTACAAACTTCGAACCATGTTGTACCCAGATCTTTAAAATCTTCTACAAAATGTATACACTGACGCTCTACAATTATTTGTAAAACCTCCTTATCTCTTCATAATCCAAACCACGAGAACCTGAGTACGAACACCGCCAGGTTAAAAGTTTCTTTTTTTTTCTATCGGGAGTGAAATAAAAACTCAGACGCGGCGACTGCTCCGGACAAGCGGCCTTTATTCTCCGATCCTACAAATCCCCCAACAGGACCCAGTAATGGGAAAATGCCGTAAAGATAGTTATTATTATTATTATTATTATTATTATTATTATTATTATTATTATTGCTATGATTATTGCCCTTCGCTGCTGGTGCAATAGAACTCTGAGAGGAAAAAACAAAACTCGTCCTTATATTCAAGTCAAGAGTAGCACACTATTTTATTCCAAATTTGGAATTGTCAGTGGCTGTTAATAATATAAATAAGCTAAATGTTTCTTAAATTAACTTCAACATTATCATTTCTCTACTTCCCTCATCCGATGTTGCCTTTCACCGTCGAGGAAAAAAAAATGAAGTATTCGGGTCATGCCTCGTGCATCATCAATCTCTTCTTTATGTGTGATATTTTATTAAACCATCCACTTTTATGTCTGTACTTTCCCATTTTCCTGTTACTTGTGGTGATCATGTTCCCTGGTGAAGATCGTGTTCCTTCAAACCAGTTGATTTATTGTCTTCTAATGTCATCGAACACTGGTGTCACTAAGTTTGTTTCCCTTTTATCAAAATTCAATATTTTCAAAGGTGACCCGGTTTAAGTTTTCACTATCTTTCTATCTTCTTTGGCTGTTGAAATGTATTTTTTTTTTATTCAGAAGATTTTAAGTTATAGGTCTCGGCCACTTTCTGCTACAGTTCCTTATTTCTTTCCGGCAGATTTCAGAGATAAATTAGTGATGGGTGTTTTCGTTACGAGTGTATAAGCTTTCATATATAGATCATTGATAGTAGCTTACAATATCACACACACTTTGTCTCATTAATGGGCTTTGCAATGATAATTTGCATATCTTAGCCCTCAATTCAAAGTTTTCATTTTAAAGTGGTAACTACCAATTACATTTCGACTTCTTATGGTAGATACGCGATGATCATCTTCTCTAATAAGGTGAAGAAGTCAATTTAGATCTCTATATACTACTTCTACGTTCACCCAGTTTAAAATTGATATCAATTTTCCATCGAGGTATGATGAAGCTCCTTCTAGCTAACATATGGACTGATTATTCTTCAATGCAGAAAGTTATTGATCCGATATTTTAAACAGCAGATAGTAATTGAATTAAACGACTGAACAGAATGTCATAAAACAATTAAACTCAAAATACAAAATGAATATATTGCACACTCTGCTAGCGTCAATGCTTTCATACACGTTTGCAGTCAACATCATTATCATCATCATCATCATCATCATCATCATCATCATCAACATCATCATCATCATCATCATCATCATCAAGTACCATGCCTGCTGACTTAGGTGATCATGTCTCTCCACAACTTTCGATCTCGACAGTTATTTATCATTTCTGTTGTTGATCTTCTACCAAGCCATTCTCTTAAGCTGTCTGGTATCTTTTCACTTTGCTTCCCTCTATCTATTCGTCGTCCCTTAATTTTCCCAGTTGTCACAATATATTTTAACTGTTTCCTTCTCATTGCATAGCCACAGAATGATGCTTGTTGCTTCCTAATATTGGAAACTAACCCTCTTTTTGCTTTGGCCACTTTCAGAACGTTTTTCTTTTTAGTTGTCCATGGTATTCTATATATTTTTCTGTAAAACCACATTTCTACAGCCTCAAGTGATTTTCTTGTCTGTTGCCCTATTGTCCATGATTCACATCCATATGTTAAGACTGGCTTTACACAACTTTTAAAAGCTATTTTTCTTGTTTTTATTGTCAAAATTGGAGGTCACAATATAAATAATCTAAGGTATGCTGATGATACAGTCTTAATCGCTAAGAGCGTTTATGAGTTACAAGAAATGTTGGACATTATAGTGAAAGAAAGCAAAAATAAAGGACTCAGCCTTAATAGCAAAAAGACAGAAGTAATGGTGACAACAAAGAAAAAGACATCACCTCAGTGCAAACTAAAGACAAGTGGAACAATATTAAAACAGGTAAATGAATTTAAATATTTGGGAACTTTGTTAACCTCAGATGGAAGATGTACAAAAGAGGTGAGATACAGAATTGCTCAAGCAAAAGTAGCTTTCCAAAAAAAGGAGGAAGACACTATGCATTCCATTTTTAACAATCGAAACAAGAAAAAGAGTTCTTAAATGTTAAGTAGAGCCAGTCTTAACATATGGATGTGAATCAGGGACAATAGGACAACAGACAAGAAAATCTCTCGAGTCTGTAGAAAGGTGGTTTTACAGAAGAATGTTGAGAATACCATGGATAGCTAAGAAGAGTAATGAAAACGTTTTGAAAGAGGTCAAAGCAAAAAGAGAGCTAATTACCAGTATCAGGAAGAAACAATCATAATTTTTTGGCCATGTAATGAGAAGAGAACATCTGGAATATATTGTAACAACTGGAAAAATTGAGGGACGAAGAGATAGAGGAAAGCAAAGAGAAAAAAAAATGCTAGACAGCTTAAGAGAATCGCTTGGCAGAAGGTCAACAACAGAAATGATAGATAACTGTCGAGATAAAAAATTGTGGAGAGACATGCTCACCTACACCAGCAGGCCCGGTACTTGATTGATGATTGTCAAAAATTGATTTTTTTTTTAATGCGATCAACATACAGAACTTAAAAAAAAAAAAAAATACGGAGACAAGACGCCTCACAGCAGCAGATCTGGAAGCTGTTGGCGACTCAAAGCTGATGGCTTGCGCCAGGATCGATCAACCAGGACCATCCAGACTCCACCTCCTCGCGGTGCCTCTAGGAAGATACTAACCTGTCGGGGGCCTCGGTAACCGAGTTGGGAAAACCACCCGACTGCACTACCGACGTTCGGACAACCCGTGTTCGATTCCCGATGGGAGCAGTGTGAGTTGTACTCGTGGTTGGGAATAGAAAAAAAAATACCCCCACGGTCGACCCAGCCGTTGGCAGAAATGGGTACCATGGTATTACCCTGGGAAGGTGAGGAATGTTGCTTCGCATCTGAGTTTCGATGCTTGAGGCGACACTATACAGAAATCTCCGAACATTTCTGGATTGGCGGCCGAGCACATATGGGTATAAACTCGCGTGCTAAGACGCCGGTTCAAGTCTCGTACTTTACTTTACCTTTACTAACCTGTCCTACTTCCCAAGCGTGTAGGAATAGAAGAGGAAAGACAACCCGGACTCAAAAATGCCGTGTTGAAATCGGATGTATTTGACGAAAGGCTCAAATAAACTACAACGCAATGCATCTACGTCCACGTAACTTACTTTTAAGGACGGATGATGTCAATCAACGCCTTTCGTTGTCATCGTATCGTATGAACACAAAAAGGTAAGAGAAAATAAAAAATACAAACTAACAAAACAGGGAAACAAGTTTTTATCTATCCCGTACAAGACACTCCAAACGAAACAAAAGCTTGTAAAACCACCTCCTGTAACACATACAAACACGAAGACCTTGTTGGCAACAAAGAAAGCAATATAACGGTAGAGACATGTGCTACAATCTCTAACGGTTTGGTCAAAGTCATGTTACAAGGAACACTGATGTGTGAAAGCCGCGGAGAAATAAATACCTTAGAGTCGAATGGACATCAAAGTCTGGACTGGGAGAACATTGAAACACATAAACTGGCACGCGATAAAGAAGTCAGATCCAGAATCGTAATAAACAGCTCATCGTGTTGTCGACCCAATGGCGTCCAAAGGAGCTGAAAGATAAGGAAGGCCTTTGAAACGAACGTGGAGGTAAGGAAAAGAATTAACTCCCCCTCCTCATGCCTCGTGGTGGATAAGGAATATAATGTTAATGTCCATATTTCCCCGCGAGTATAAACAAATTTATGGATTAAATTGGTCAAAATCACTCCTGGCCAAGGGGGTGGGGGTGAATAAGAAGATATGACGTCGATCTCTGGACATTAAAAAAAAATATATCGAGTTCTTCGTGGCTTGAACGTCCCCTGGTCTCTGGGTAGTGAGATCCAACTCTAACCATCTCTGATAATAGCAAAGTATTGGAATTCCCGTTGGTATTCTGCTCACGTTAAAGAATCATTGGTAGTTGGAAATTGCAAAGAGTATGCCTATAAAGGCCGTTATTTGGGTAAAATTAATAGGAAAAAGTCAACCCAAAACGTCAAAAAGCTCAACGATAAAAATGAGAGTACCCCTGAAGTTGGAGAATATCTGCCTGTATGGCGAGGGACACCTAAAATACGGCTGCTGGTGTGAGGGAAAAAAAACAGGAAACGTCATATTCACGCAAAATTCAGTCCCTTGGGACTTCGATAGAGATAGGAAGATGACGTTCACAAACAACAACATCCCAGGTCACCGAAGTTTCGCCTTTCTGATGAAGTCGGAAGCCGTGCTTCTTTTTATACCTTTAAACTCCCTGTGAGGGATAGGTCTTCAACAAACACTTTCAGCTCCCTGTGAGGGATAGGTCTTCAATAAACACTTTCAGCTCCCTGTGAGGGATAGGTCTTCAACAAACACTTTCAGCTCCCTGTGAGGGATAGGTCTTCAACAAACACTTTCAGCTCCCTGTGAGGGATAGGTCTTCAACAAACACTTTCAGCTCCCTGTGAAGGATAGGTTTTCAACAAACACTTTCAGCTTCTTGTGAGGGATAGGTCTTCAACAAACACTTCCCAAGCCGTTCTTTTTTTTTTTTTGCCATCCTTTTAAGATCATTCCACGTCCTCTCCATCATCGTCATCTCTGTTCCCATCTGTCTTCTCCAAGAATATTTTGGCCTTTCTCTTTGTCTTTTTCCTTGGGGATTCCAAATCCAAAAAAAGGATCTGGTGTGTAATACTCTCATTTGGTTTCCGCAGTGTGTATCATATCCAGCGCCATCGTCTTCGCTGTATCTCTTTATCTACTAGTATTTGACTAGTACATTTCCATAATTTTATGTTAGTGATTTTGTCCTGCCATTTCCATCGTTTTATTCTGCGTTTTATTCGTTTTATTATTATCGAAAGTCTGTATCTTTGGAAGCCATACTGGGCCGGTTACAAAAAAATGGTAACTGTTTTGAACTGAATCTACACTACTTGGTCAGCAGGCAAGTGCGCTTAAGGCTAATGCAAAAACGATTTAAACAAATACTAATAGACTAAAATGGTGTTATTTTCTCCACATTTGTTCACATAGCTATATGAAAAAACACCGCTATGCCATAAACACCATGTACCCACTGAAGGAAAGCACAAAATAAATTACGAATTGTAGAGATACCGCCCACATGTTAACCTTGCATAACAACTTGAGATTAACTAGCTTATTTTGTTTCTCACAGAACTCACTGAAGAAACAAGGATTTGTTAACTAGCTTATTGTTTGTCACAGAACTCACCGAAGAAACAAGGATTTGTTAACTAGCTTATTGTTTCTCACAGAACTCACTGAAGAAACAAGGATTTGTTAACTAGCATATTGTTTCTCACAGAACTCACTGAAGAAACAAGGATTTGTTAACTAGCATATTGTTTCTCACAGAACTCACTGAAGAAACAAGGATTTGTGTGAATTTAATTATATTCATGGCAAATGAACAATTTTAAGGTTAAAAGCAGATGTTTTTGATTCATTTTTGTGTGTGTGCAAGTTTTCCTTATTCTTTTGGCAACTGGAACATATGGGTGATGAGTGGGTAGTGCTACTTCAATGTAATAATAACATTAAGAAAAAAATGTATCGCCTAACAGATAAAGCAGAACGAACTTTGAACTTAAATACAATGACAATAAATGCGTCGAACCTGGACTTCCGGTCAATATGGCGGATAGACGACAGGAACCGTTGAGGCTCTGTTTGAAAATTATTCCTTGTTACAGTTTCCTCATGTTCCGTGTGCGGCTTGCTACCGGAGCTACCGAGTTTATTGCTCTGAGCACACCGTGAACTGTGTATTTCATCCGGATCGTGTTTCGATATTCCGATTGTTTACGATGAATAATGATTTCGTATGACGAAGGACAGTTTTGGCTGCGTTTACTTTCGGTGCGGTTACGCCTAAACCTTTTGCCGTACCCTGTAGCTACTATGATGGGGACTGCAGCTGCCTTTCTTTGTTGGACCCTCCAATGAGATGAGAGGTTAATTCAGATGATTCCACTGGCACGGGCGGTTTGAGCAATTATGGATTTTAATTCGTTTGCAGTGATACTGGTGCCTTCGACTAACTATAACTTTAACTACGGTTGTATCTGAAGAAAAAAATATGTGATAACTATATCGTGCATTGCATGTCCAAAAAAAAAAAAAGAGTAGAAATGACACGATGCTCGAGGTAGATCCTATTATGTTGGAGTGACAATTTCAGAGTAACTCTAAAAGGGCTTCAACTGTCAGTGAATGAGACTGTCAGAAGAGTATGTACCAGAACGTTGCATCTCCCCTCGACAGACGAAACGGTAAGAAAAGAATAGAAAGAATGCCTAGCTGTTAATACCGAGGATGAAAAACAACCTTCTTTCCACTGTCCGTAACAAAGACGTTACTTGTATAACCTATAAATTGTTAATCGTTCGTTCTCGTCAGACAAATTTAAAACAATGTATTCAAACAAATGTAAGTACATCAAAGGTACGGAAGTCTGGTACATAACGATTTTCTATTTTTGTGTTCTGGAGAGTTCCAGTAAACGTTTTTCATAAGAAAAAATAAAATACCATTTTTATGAAAAAAAATTAACGATTTTATTAACATGGACTGTGTTATAATAGGCAGCACGCTGTTGAGATTTTAAAAAAGACTGAACATAGAAATGAATAAAATAAAACAACTGCGTAGCATATGTCAAAGAGATGATATAGCAACAAAACGTAGCTTTTTAAGAGCCTGTAACTTTTTTTTATATCACCATTTAACTGTGAAATATGGACAATCGACAGGTCTGTCGAAAAATCATTGGACGCATTCCATTGTGTGAAAAATACTCAGAATATAAAGGACAGAGAAAACATCAAACAAGTAATTTTTTTTTTGCATCAACAGGTGCCGAAAGCTCTCACCGAATCAGCTGATGGCTTGCGCCAGGATTGATGAACTAGATGTATCCATATCCTACTCCATTCCTTTGGGGTGCCCCTAGACACAGACTAACCAGTCTAGTCTGGCCAAGTGAGTAGGGATTAAGAGGGAAGGCAATCCAGTACACAAAATGACGTGCTGAAGTCGGATGTTGGGGCGAAAGGCGCAAATGTCACAGTTGCGTAACCGCAACACAACACATCGACGTTGAAATATCTTCCTTTGAAGGATAACCAATAGTGCTATTTCTTTAATCATCGAGTGAACGCAATCAAACAGAATTGTAAAAACAGCACGAGAGAATAAAACGAGACCGAACGACATAAAGCTGCCTCGTTCGTTCTGTGGCCGAGCCTGCTGGTCCAAGAAGTCTTCTTCTTTCTTCTTTCTTCTTTCCTTCCTCATCTGCCTTTTAGCGTCGAGGGGAGATATAATTTGCGGTCTTTTGCTCTTCTGTTCGCCTCTGCTGCTGTTATGTTTCCTAGTGCTTCTAATATTCCATCGATCCATCTTTTTCGTGGTCGACCCTTGGGTCTGTTGTTCTCACAACGTTTGTTGAAGTCAGAGGAACTGCTCAGCAAAGTGGCGCCGGGCAGTTATTGTTGAATATCGACATTCGCCTGCTTGTAACCGTCTGTAATGATGCAATGGTCATATACACTTTATGTTTTAGATAACTAATAGATTGAAGATACATTTCTTTTGTTTGGTCCATTTTTTAATATGAACTTTTTCAGCGATCAGCTATGAATTTAGATGTTTAGACAAGCATGGGTCACAAACAAAACTTTGTGATTGAGGTCTGCACACCAGTTGTCCATAGTTTGTATTGCAGGGTTGTTTCTATTGGTCATATATATGTTCTTACGGTGTAGAGAGTGCTGCAGTTATTTAGGATATGTTCTGAGGTTTGTCTGGAATCTCCGCAATTGCAAGTTGCAAAGTCACTGAGTGATATCTTATGTTGTATGTACTTGCACATGCTTGCATCTGTGTGTGAAAGTGTATGTGTTGTTGTGTGTGACACGAACAACATAAACACTGAAACGGAGAAATAATAAAAAGAGCATAAAGAGAAATCATTTTAAAGTGAGTTAACAGATGAAAAATTATAAAAGTAGAACGAATTAAAGTAATAGTAAAAGAAAAAGCAGCGGAAAATTAAAAAGAAAGGTTATCTACATCTTTGGATTGCGACAAACGTCAGTGATATGGTCACGCCCTGGCAATGGGAAAAATTGGTAGGGTTGGTCTCCTGAAAGCAAACGTGGAAAGATAAAATGTGTGACGTCGTTCTTGCGTCATGAAATCTTAGCCGTGCAGTGACGTTGATATGTCACGTCGTGGCTGGCGTGAGTAACAGCGCCCCAATTGTATGACCTAGATCTGTAGCTGGAATCACGAAACGGTTATTATTCCCACGGAGGAAAAAGAAAACCCTGGAGCAATTGTTCTTCTCAAGTTCCCTGTAAACATAACCTTCAACGAAAATCGTAGTTTGGTCGTTGGGGAAACCCGTAATCAAACACTTGAATTCTGGGACAGGAAAATCTATTCACGTTACAACGGTCGAAAAGTTACTTCTTTACGTTGACCACAACTATAGCTACATCGCGTATTATCTGTTTCTGTTTTGCAACAATTTTAAAAGAAACGTTTAGAAACAAACATATATTGGTGTTTAATTATTATACAAATAATATATATTATTTCGTCACTTTGTCATAACGGAGTCTGGGAGACAAATAGAACAACAAAATAAAGGTCACTAGCCTTGAACAGTCCGTCACACCTACCAAACTTTAATGTTGTTTGTGCAGTAAAACTACTGGTCTTTGCTAAATGTTTATCACTAGAATCTTCCTGAATATGAATCCATGATAGTTTTTAGCGTCAAAATGCCATTGAGGGAGATTATTCTTTTGTAATTTATCGATCTATCTTTCGTTATCCTGAAGTCTGCAATGTCGCTTCCTGTATAAATGTTAATCTTTTGTAATTCTTGCATTGTCCCATACAGTTTTGTCTGTAGTGTCGTATCTATGTGCCAATGGATTTTCCCCAGTCTACTATATTCAGTACTGTCTTGAAGTATGTGTTCAGTAATCTGGGGCGCCTGTCCACATGTACAAGTAGTTGAAGTGCCGATCTTGAATTTTGTATAAATGTGACTGTGGAGTCGATTGTGTCCTGTTCTAATACGTATAATGATAACTTGTTCCCATCTATTCATCTATATTGAAAGGCATCCTGATATGGGGCTTGTTATCTTCAGATTGACTTGATTATCTGTTTCTTCTGAATGTATGTAACGTGTGCATCTGATCGTGCTCGGGAGTAAAGTACTCGTAAAGTACTGCTAGATGACAGAATATACTTGGAAAACAAACCAGTGGAAGAGATCGATCACTTTATCTATCTTGGAAGTCACATTGATCGGGAAGGGGATACAAGTAAAGAAATTAGAATCAGAATAGCTTAAGCAGCAGTGTCTTTCAGAAGCTTTGAAAAGTTGTGAAAATCAAAACTCATCAGCACAAACACAAAACTTAGACTATTCAAATAAAACGTACTATCAACTCTTACGTATGCAAGTGAGAGCTGGAAAACAACAAGAGACATAGAAACAAAGTTAAACGCATTTGAAAATAAATGTCTAAGGAAAATACTTGGTATAGCTACGAACGAACTCAAAACAAACGAGGAAATTATAGAAATCGCCACTCAACCACTAATCTTCAGTAATCAAGAAAAGACGAAGGTCATATGTTGGACATGTGATGAGAAGAGATAATAACGGAATAGCAAAGCAAGCCCTCATGTGGGAAACAACAGGTAAGAGGAAAAGAGACCGACCCAGAGAGACACTGAGAAGAACATTGATCAGAGAGGCAATTAGCGCAGCAGGAATCGGCTCCCTCAATGAGATATAGTTGCTTGCACAGAACAGAGACAAATGGTGAGATTTGATAAATGATCTTTACAAGGATTGAAAACAGCTAGAATAAAAAATTAGATAAGAGAAAGAGTAGCTGGGTCTATGCCCTATGGGCCGGCTACGGCTCGAAAGGTCAATAGATAGATAGTACTGCTACAATTTGGATTGTGTGGACCTCGCTATATTACCTTCCCAAACTTATGACCCACTATTTAGCAGCTGATTACACTAGAGAACGTCAGCATAGATTAAACTCAGGTTCACTCCATCGCCTCATATGCGCGTTAGCTACTCTGCCACCAACACACCTTAAATGTGAAATACCATAAAACAGAAAGTATTCCTCAATTTTGAAATTATGGCCCTAAAAATTATTATTATTAATGATAGACATTATGGATAATGCTACTTCGATCGATTTATCATGACTGAGGTAGAAATAAGTGCACATTAATATATAAGTTTAAGAATACTTTGTTGGGAAACTAGAAATAAGTGCACATTAATATATAAGTTTAAGAATACTTTGTTGGGAAACTAGAAATAAGTGCACATTAATATATAAGTTTAAGAATACTTTGTTGGGAAACTAGAAATAAGTGCACATTAATATATAAGTTTAAGAATACTTTGTTGGGAAACTAGAAATAAGTGTACATTAATATATAAGTTTAAGAATACTTTGTTGGGAAACTAGAAATAAGTGCACATTAATATATAAGTTTAAGAATACTTTGTTGGGAAACTAGAAATAAGTGCACATTAATATATAAGTTTAAGAATACTTTGTTGGGAAACTAGAAATAAAGCACGATTTTATTTTAGCACTCACTAATATAATGGAGCCTTGGTGGCTGAGTGGTTAGTGTGCTCGGTCCCAAATCATAAGCGTTTGGGCTGGATCCCAAGAAGAGGCCAATCTTTTTTTTCGCACCAACAAGGTTCTAGGGTTCACCCAGTCTCTAAAACTGGGTACCAGAGATTGTCCTTGGAAGTAAAGGTTGTCTGGCGTGATACAGACCATATCATCAAAAAACGTGCTGAAGTCTTGAACAAATATGATCACTTATACTATATTCCCCATGCGCCTAACAAGGCGTGGAGGGAGCCTTTACTTTACCTTTTTTTATATTACGTAATATATTATATCTATCTATTGTCCTTTCGAGCCGAAGACGGCACAAATGGCAGAACCGCATTCTTAAAAACAGAAACCTTGCGTGCCAAAATGTCACATACTGCGGAGATTACTGCTTACAAAATCTATGGCTCTGTTTCCATAACAATACTTTTTACAATGACAGCTTGTCAAGCGATCGATCAACCTCCTTAGTCGCCCCTTACGACATGCCTGGAAGGTCACAGTGTCACTATTCTTTACTCCCTCATAATGAGGCCCCGGTAGCTCACGGGAACGTAATAGATTGCAGTGTGTTTAATACTTTTTAATAGTTTTTTTTTATAATCTTATTTCTGTATAGTAGTGCATAGTATATGTTTTTGTCGCGAGTAGTATTTTTATAAAATAAAATGTATAACAAATTATGAAAAAAACATTTGTTCAACAAAGGGACGTTACCGATAATGTTTTTTATCTGTGGTAGACAAAGGGGAAAGAAAGTGTAGGCAAATGAATTCGAATCTAAAGAATAAATGTTTAAAGCTGCGCTTTGTTCAACAAGCACCGCCAGACTCTGAAGTTTCCTACATCGTTGATAATGAGAAGAGAATGTCTGATGAACGCAAAGGTCTCGTTTGCAAGTAGTTTACTTGGGAGGGCTTGTTGTCTCGTCAAATGTGTGTATGTTCTCTGGCACCTGAAGAACAACGTCCGGCGGCGGTCTACAGCTGTTGGCAACATCGCCAACAATGAGTCATCCCGCATAATATTAAATAAACAAAACATACAGAGCCAGACCTGCATTTCTATCGATCGTTCTGTGGCATGCTTTTAGATGTGCTCGCTGTCAGGAAAGATTTGTGGGGGGGGGGGGGGGGAAGCTAGGTTCCATGTGATTTTTTAAGAAACCTTGAAGGGTTACAAACTGTGCTACGTTTTACTTCGGAACTGAGGAAAGGCGCCCAACAGCAGGCGAGCTAAGAGTTGTCAGCGACCCACAGCTGATGGCTTTCGCCAGGATCGGTGAACCAGAACCGTCCAGACCCTACTCCACCTTTCCGCGGTGCCTCTAGAAATAGACTAACGTTGTCTATTCTGGCCAAGCGAATAGGGATCGAATAAGGAGGATATCCCGGTACTCAAAAATAGCATGCCGAAGTCGGATATGTTGGGCCGAAAGAAACAAATATCACAGTTTAACGGCAAACCGCAACACAATGCATACACGACACTTAACGTCCTATTAAGGGCGGATGATGAAGAAGTGTATTCCTTTAGTCATCGGGCGAACGCAAGCAAGCAAGCATTTCGGAACTGAAGCAGGTTATTTCTCCCATCATATGCATCGGTACAAGAAGCCGCGATAGCTCAGTGGTTAGTGAGTTGGAGTACAAAGGACAAGAGCTGATCCTGATCGTCAGCTTCCAGGTTCACCCATCCTTTAATGAGTACAGGATTATTTTGAGAAAGTAAAGCGGCACGGGCGTAATACCGACCACATTACCCCAAAAATAATGTGCTGAAGGTCTGCAAGAATGTATGGTCACTAAAACTATATTCTCTATACGCTACTTGGCGTGAAGGGGCTCTTTACTTTTCTTTTACTTTTATATATTTGTTATTACCATGATAACGATGGAGGGTATCGTTCTTTTGTGAATGAAATATACACAAGCTAACATAAAAACATGTCGTAAGAGGCGACTAAGGAGGTTGATCGATGGCTTGACAAGCTGTCATTGTAAAAGGTATTGTTATGGAGCAGTGATCTCTGCAATATGTGCCATTTTGGCACGCCATATTTCTGTTTTTGAGATTGTGGTTCTGCCCTATTTGCCGTCTTCGGCTCGAAAGGACAACAGACAGACAGACAGACAGACAGACAGACAGACAGACAGACAGACAGACAGACAGACAGACAGACAGACAGACAGACAGACAGACAGACAGATAGATAGATAGATAACATACAAACATGATAAACTAGTTAAACGTTGAAAAGTCAAACTGTACCATCGTCTAAGCAAAGGATAATTCTTATTCTTCTTTTACTTCTCCGTTTTTATTTTCTTCTTTTATTTTACTTATACTTGGTGTTCTATTTGACTGCGACATGACTCTTTCAAACTTGGATTGCGGCTTCAGTTATAAATCTGTTTCAAGATTTCAGTTCAGCCATTTAGATCCTCTTACAATGCACTGGTAATGAGTCACACTTTCTCCTCAAGGCTGGGTACTGGAGACAGTCTTGTAAAATGTGTTTCACTGTCACACTTGCTATAGCATAGTCAATTTAATTATTATCATAAGCTCTGCTTTCTGTATTTGCAGTTCTTCCATTTCTTTCTCCCCTGATAAGAATTTCCGATATAGATAACCATTTGAGCAATATCATTCAATGTGATTCTCTTTTCGTCCAAGCAATCAAAGATCTCTCCCCTGCACGAATATTTGCTACCAATTCTTCACCGAATAAAGGTTTATCACCTGCTTCCATTGTGTTAGAGTGAAAAAGAACACTATTGGGTTTGTAAAAGCACAAACTCTCCTACATTACACCGCAACATTTTAAAAAGATCAAACACACCCGTACAAAGATGTGTATAATTCTCAGCGTTTGCCAAAAAAAAAAAAAAAAAAAAAAAAGTTAAAGCGAAAAAAAAAAAGATTTTCGAGGCAACAGATAAAGAATGAAATGTCATTCTTAATTTACATTTTAAGAAGTGTAAAAACAGCCGTTGAGTATGTTGGGAGTTACTGAAAACATTGATGAAATGTTCATAAAACATGAGATATGAGATCAAATAGACTAAGAGATCTTGACATATTTTTAAAGAAACATGTATGATGGGGTATTCAACGGCGGTGCATAAATTGTCAGGTTTTTTTTTTTTTTTCTGTTTGTAAATGGTTAAAGATAGTTTATACTACTTCTTCTGCGCTCGCATTGCTATTACTCATATGTGTCTTCCTCGCTGATGAAAGAGCATTAACTGGGTGTAGTTGCGTTGTAACGAGGCAAGCTTTTTGCGCTTTTCGGTTCAATATATCAGTGAAAGAGATTGGGAAAAATCTACATATCGTAGCATGTGAAGAACAAAAATTTAAAAAAAATGTTACAGCAACTTTCGGCAATGCTGATATCAAATTCAGAAGGCAGAAGTCGTAGGAGAAAGGAGACGAGGGCAGGCACGACAAATACATCTTGTTCGTTCTGTGGATGGATTGTCTGACCAATATTGGAAGATTAAGCCACGAGAGAAGTTATTCAGCAAAACAGCATCCAGCATAAGACACTAATATTTTAACTAAACTACTGACATATCATGAGAGCCGTCATAGCTCAGTGGTTAGTGAACTGGACTACAAAGGACAAGACGTAGGGTTCGATGCCAATCGACGGCTTCCGGTTCACCCAGCCTTTAATGGGTACCGGATCTTTTTCTGGGAAAGTAAAGCGGCACGGGCATAATATCGACCACAATACCCCAAAAATCATATGCCGAAGATCTGTATAATTTATGGTCACTGACACTATATTCCCTATACGCCACTTGGCGTGACTGGGGTACTTTCCTTTTTTTTACTTATTTTTACTGACATATCATTTTTGCTCGCTACCAAACGTTCAGCTGCAGATTGAACTCGAGTGGACCTGTTTGTGGGGGATAGTCAAAATGCAGAATATGAAACTTACGACCGTCAGACTGTTTTTGAGAAGTCAGCGAGGCTCTCAGTGAGGATGGGGCCTTGACTCAACAAACACTAAGCGTTGTTGTGTGTATGTACAATCAATGAGCTGGGTGTATACACAATCAACGAGCTGGATGTATGCACAATCAACGAGCTAGGTGTATGCACAATCAAAGAGCTAGGTGTATGTACAATCAACGAGCTAGGTGTATGTGCAATCAACGAGCTAGATGTATGCACAATCAACGAGCTAGATGTATACACAATCAACGAGCTAGATGTATACACAATCAACGAGCTAGATGTATACACAATCAACGAGCTAGATGTATACACAATCAACGAGCTAGATGTATACACAATCAACGAGCTAGATGTATGCACAATCAACGAGCTAGATGTATACTTAATCAACGAGCTAGATGTATACACAATCAACGAGCTAGATGTATACACAATCAACGAGCTAGATGTATACACAATCAACGAGCTAGATGTATACACAATCAACGAGCTAGATGTATACACAATCAACGAGCTAGATGTATACACAATCAACGAGCTAGATGTATACACAATCAACGAGCTAGATGTATACACAATCAACGAGCAAGATGTATGCACAATCAACGAGCTAGATGTATACTTAATCAACGAGCTAGATGTATACTTAATCAACGAGCTAGATGGTATGTACAATCAACAAGCTAGATGTATACACAATCAACAAGCTAGATGTATACACAATCAACAAGCTAGATGTATACACAATCAACGAGCTAGATGGTATGTACAATCAACAAGCTAGGTGTATACACAATCAACAAGCTAGATGTATACACAATCAACAAGCTAGATGTATACACAATCAACGAGCTAGATGTATACACAATCAACGAGCTAGATGTATACACAATCAACGAGCTAGATGGTATGTACAATCAACAAGCTAGATGTATACACAATCAACGAGCTAGATGGTATGTACAATCAACAAGCTACATGTATACACAATCAAAGAGCTAACAGAATCATTAATGTCCAAACATTTCGTCATCTGCTGAATGTGACCTAGCACCTATAACTCTGCCATGAGTGTCAAAATGTCAGCATGAACAGCATCAAAATAAAGTGAATGGAGTGTTTTTTTTTTTTTTTTACATTTTCGAAAAACGTACCTCCACTCATGTTGAAAACAAAATATCTTAACACGCTCTCTCTTCATCAACGAAACACATATCAACACTGTTGCACCCTATATGTTTCTTGGCTATCATACCTAACATCTAGCGGCTACAACTTCCTGCACTTGCTATGATATAAGTAATCCCTTATAATACCCACTGAAGATCTTATTTAATTTTTTTTTTCTTTAACTTGACAAAAAGGCATAACATATGGCAAAAAGTAATTTTAATGTCATGAAAAATATACTAACATCAAAACAAATAACACCAGGGCTAAAACTAAGAATAGCAAAATGCTACATCTTCTCAATATTCCTGTATGGTGCAAAAACATAAACATTAGACATGAAAACAGAACAGAAAATTGAAGCCTTTGAAATGTGGATTTATAGAAGAATAGGTAGAATTGGATGGAAAGAAAATAAAACAAACGATGAAGTTTTAAAACAACTAAAAATGAAAAGAGAACTACTAAACACAATTAGAACAAGACAAATGAAACTTTTGGGGCATGTTAAAAGACACAATAGCCTACTAAAAGCAATATTGGAAGGGAAAATACAAGGTAAAAGAGGCAGAGGCAGATCAAGACTATAACATGGACGAGTAACATCAAAAGATGAACAAGTCAACCTATGACAACCTGCACCATCAAAGCAAGAGACAGTGGAATGACGCTCCATGGTAGTCAACCTTCTATGCGGAGACGACACTCAATGATGATGATGAACTTGACAAATACTTCCGGCTCAGACCTTTATGAATCATCCCGCATAAAAGTAAAAACAATTAAACAATGGTTAACGTTTCCATCGGATCACAAATCTACGCAAACGGTTTTTAACTATAAGGAACATGTTAACCAACTTTGTGAGAATAGAGAAGAAAATATTCTGGGGATATTAAATAGACACATGTCAACAAGATTGTTCAAATGTCTTTATGGTACGCCGAATGAAGCTTGTAAATGTTTTAAGTTTTTTTCCATTGTCCCCTTTCATCGTTTATTTGTATTACGTTGTTACTATCTTTTGCAGTCGATTTCTTTGCAACTTCCAGTTTGCTAAAAATCGAAAGAAAAAAAACAACAGATGAGCAGTTCTTTCTTTCTTTCTTTTATCTTTCTTTTTATCTTTCTTTCTTTTTTTCTTTTCATGTTTCTTTCTTTCTGACTTTTTATTTTCTTTCTTTCTTTTTCTTTCTTTCTTTCTTTCTTTCTTTCTTTCTTTCTTTCTTTCTTTCTTTTTATCTTTCTTTTGTTTTCAGTATTCATTCAATAACTACACCTCTTCATCGTTCCTCTTTAGAAGAATGTTAAGTGTGTGTAGATGTATTGTGTTGTATTTCACAACACAACTGCGAAATTTCCGCCCATTAACACAAAACATTCTGTTTTAACGCAGCATTTTTTTAAGTTCCAGGTTACCTTCCCTCTTCGATCCCTACTCACTTGGTCAGACTGCTTAGTTAGTTATCAGGAGCACCACTAGGAGTTGGAGAAGTCTTGATCAGCCTTTTTTTTATCGCTGATACTGTCGCACTCAGATAAACGTGAGTCAGCGATAGCTCAGTTGCTAGTTGGCGCTTTGACTCCCATCTCTTTCAAAATAAAATAAAAATAAAAAATAAAATATTCTATTTGGGAAGCGAGTGGCTTGATAGCTACAGAACTTGAAGCTACCAGCGACTTATAACTAATGGTTTGCTCCAGGATCGGTAAATTAAAATCATTCAGACCCCGCTCCACCTCTTTGCGTTGCCTCTAGTAACAGACTAAACATTCTAGTCTGGCCAAGCGAGCAGAGATCGAGAGGGAAGGTAACTCGGTACTAAAACTGTCGTGCTGAAGTCGGATGATTTGGTCAAAAGATGCAACATCACAAGTTGACTGCAAATCATAAACAACACATACTCGCCCAAAAACAAATACTCGCTCACTCTGTCTACCTATCAGCTCCATGTGGTGCATAGGTCTTCAAACAAACACTTTCCAAGCCGTTCTGTTCTTGTCATTCTTTTAAGATCATTCCTTGTCTTCCCCATTATATTTATATTTATTTTCATCTGTATTATCCAAGAATATTTTAGTCTTTCTCTTTGTCTCTTCATCTGGGAATTCCAGAAAAGGGCATGTCGTGTCTCAGTTGGCTTCTGCAGTGTGTCCTATCTAACACCGTCATCTTCGTTGTATCTCTCTGTCCACTGGTATTTAATTGGTACTTTTCCATAATTCTATGTTAGTGGTTTTGTCCTGCCGTTTCCGTCATTTTATTCTGCGCAATCATCCATTAATGAAAGTCTGTATCTTCGTGCTTGTTATTTTTGTTCTTCTCCCTGTTTCATAGCTATATAATAGGACTGACGTTAACACTGGAGTTGAACATTTTTAGTTTTGTATTTCATTTAATTTCTTTGGATTTCCATATGTTTCCTAGTGCTATAAAGGCTCCTAATGCTTTCCGCATCCTTATTTTAGTATCATTCTCTGTTCCTCCTTCTTTGTCTATATCAGGGGTGGCCAAATGGCGGCCCGCGGGCCGGATCCGGCCCGCCAGCCTAGTTTTCTTGGCCCGCGAAGCTCCACGGACTTACTTCATTTTTTACCCCTAATAGCGGATTTCTCCTGGTTTTAATCCGTGTCGGAGTTAACTCTTCTATCGTTCAAGAATACACAATTTGAAAATCTCTGTCAATTTCTCGCAACAGCTAGATTGGCAACATAATTTCAAATAACACACACACACACACACACACACACACACACACACACACGCACGCACACGCACACGCACGCGCGCACACACACACACACGCACACGCACGCGCACGCGCACGCGCACGCACACGCACACGCACACGCACGCACACACACACACACACACACACACACACACACACTGCACAACTAATGGTGCCGACAATATTCAAAGTCTTTGCTTCGAGTTGGTACCGCAAAGTTGCTTTATTGTCAGTGCGGTGATAGCGTCAGATCTTTGGCTCAACATTTGTCGTCTGGACTTGTGGTGGCTCTTTCATTTCGCGGTAAGGGGTTAATGAGGTTGGGAGGGACAGGGGTGAGGGGACTTCGTAGCTCTAATTCTGTCTTTGAAGTTACATTCAAAATGTTTCACTGTTCGTCTTCATTCCCTTTGATCCCATCGTCTTGTCTTGTCCATAAAATGACTGCAACGTGTTTATTTGGTCACAATCTTTTGATTTCATTGTCAAACACAAGTCTGTGTATAACTGTCAAATCTGGACTTATTTTCGATAGTGGACCAACATTCTGTGACTTTTAACTTTGATGTGAGATTTTGTATTAAATCATGTTAAAACGTAGAAAAGTTGATTGTGAAAATCGCATATTTAAACCTGAATGGGAATTAGATTATTTGTTCATCTTCAATAAGGATAGTAAACCTCAGTGCTTAATTTGCGTTCAAGTGTTAGCCGTTTTGAAGGAATATAATTTAAAACGGCACTATGCCACACATCATCAAAACATGTATGAGAAACATAGCATTGAAGCTAGGAAGCTTTTGGTTGAACAGCTGAAGACAAAGTTGAATCAACAGCAAAGTATGTATACAAAGGGCAATAAAATTAAAGAGTCATCGATCATTGCATCATATACAGTTACCTATGAGCTTGCAAAATCTAAAAAACCCTTTACTGACGGAAATTTTGTGAAGAAATGTGCGATTCAAATGGCAAAGGCATTCGGTCAAGAAAAAATAGCCAAAGAATTTGAATCTGTGCCTCTTTCAAAACAAACTGTAGCCAGAAGAACAGAAGACATCAGTCTGCAACTGTCTCAAAGTTTAAAATCTTGTATTGAAAACTGCTCATATTTTTCGCTCGCGATTGATGAAAGTACTGACATCACTGACACTTGCCAGCTTCTTATTTTTGTTAAAGTTATCCAGGAGGATTTTACTGTTATTGAAGAATTGTTGAAAGTTTGCTCTTTGCATGACACTTGTAGAGGGACAGACATATTTTCTGCAGTTCATAGTGCCGTAGATGAAGTAGGTGGTTTTGGAAAGTTGTCTGCAGTGTGTACTGATGGTTGCAAAGCTTTTATTGGTTCAAATACTGGTTTTGTTGGACTTCTAAAGCAAAACAAAATTAACGTACCTACATTGCATTGCATAATTCATCAAGAGGCCCTTTGTGCAAAGTCCATAAATCTAAAAGACACCATGGCTACTGTTGTGAAAATAACAAATTTGATAAGAGGAGGACACCAGTCTTTAAATCGCAGGAAGTTTTTATCATTTTTAGAGGAAGTAGATTCTAGCTACGGTGATCTCCTGCTTTATACAGAAGTAAGATGGCTTAGTCGAGGGAAATGTTTAATAATATTTTTTGAACTGAAGAATGACATTTATGACTTCCTGCGAGAGAACTTACCATGCTCCATTGATCTTCAACATGCACTCAAAGGCATTAATTTCCTTCATAATCTGGCATATCTCACAGACATCACACAACATTTGAACATATTGAATTTGCAGCTACAAGGGGAAAAGCAAACCATTTTTCAATTGATGGGATATGTTGATGGTTTTAAAAAGAAGCTGAATCTATTTAGACTTTCTTTGCAAAAAAATGATCTGTTCCATTTTTCAAGTTGTAAGCAGTTGTTGTCAGAGATAGAAAGTGCAAACTTCAGTAAGTACGCAGCTGACATTGAACATTTGATTGTGAATTTGATCGACGATTTCAAGATTTTGAAATGTTTCGTCGCAAACGGAACTTTTTAATAACCCAATTAAGTGCACAGTGGAGTGCCAGCCATCAGATCTTCAACTAGAGTTGTGTGACCTTCAGTGTGACCCTTCCTCAGTACTGTAAAGGCATTAGGAGCTGACTTCTGGAAATTGCTACCAAATGAACGTTACCCGTGTCTGAGAAAATGGGCACTAAAGATGTGCTCTATATTCGGCAGCACATATCTCTGCGAGACAACATTCTCTTCCATGAAGTTAATTAAATCTAAGACCAGGAACAGAATGACCGATTCGACATTGTCCCATACTCTCCGAATCGCCACGTCAAAAATGGAAGTGGACTTCAAATCTCTGGTGGAAAGCTGTGACAAGTCACAATCGTCGCACTGAGACATTAAAGGTAATTTTAAAATGAATAATTAATGGATTTGTTACAAATCAAATATGTAGTCAAAGTGCAAGCATTATTTATATATTACTATATCGCATAGGCCCCTACTGTCATTTTTGACGATATTCTTAAGTGTGGCCCGCGGGTCTTGGCCTTGGCTTTAATCCGGCCCTCGGGCAACCTCAAGTTGGCCACCACTGGTCTATATTACTGCCCTGATGTATGTAAGATTGTACATCTAGTAGAGGTATTTCTCCTATTGTTTTCTGGTTATTGCCAACTGCATTAATTCTCACAATTTTGGTTGTATCTCTATTTTCAGTCCCCGCTGTTGTGATCTCTCATCAAGTATGCTCATTTTATCCTGCATCTGTTGATGGCTGTGTGATAGGAGAACTATGTCATCAGCAAAGTCTAAATAATCAAGTTGTTTGGACAGTGACCACTGGATTTCATTTCTGTTGTTCTGAGTTGTTTTCATAATCCAAACTATGGCCAGCAGAAAGAGAAATGGAGATAAAAGGCAACACTGTCTTACTCTTGTTCATATTTCGCTAATTTAACGACCTTTTAAGGGCGAATGATGAAAAAGTCTAACCTTTAGCCATCGGATGAACGTAAAGGAACGAAAAAAGCGAAGATATTCTATTCAGAAAGACGATAACTAATGTTTGTCTTTAATTTTTTTTTTTTTTTTTTCATCTCCCTACGCTAATCCTTAATTTCGGGAGGTTGTTGATTTAAAATAACGGTGGTTGAGCTATGAGCTTGTAGACACTTGTGGTGATATGGGCTGGTCCCTAAAGCGTACTTGATGTCACGAGTTCTGCTGGAGATCCCTGAGCTTATCCATCTCAGAAAGATTCAAGATTGGCACCTCAGCCACGTGGACAGGCTCGCCAAGCTGCTAAACACATACTTCAATGCTATAATGAATATACTAGACAGGAAAACCCATTGGCCATAGACATAGGCAAAACTAAATAAAAACATTTAAATTTATACCAAAAATTTAAATTACACATATAGATAATACTTAGAGCGAACGAAAAACAGACACACAGAGAAACAGATCCCTCCCAAAGAAATTACAATATTGGGTATTCTCTTGTATCACCAGACCCCTACCTCTGCAATGGCCATTTGGCGATGATTAGAATAGGCGATATAATAGTTCACTGTAATGGTATATATAATCACAGAAAGTTGTATACGAGATTTGAAACGTGTTTTAAGTAATAGATAATTAAACATTATTTCGTAGCTTTGTAGCAAGTTATTGAATTCAAAAGTAAGACAGATTACAAGTTTTAAGAAATAAATGCTGAAAGATTAACTGGCGATTAAAAATGTAAAGGAACAAGCACCACAAAAAGTTGTCAGTTAGAAAAAAAAAAATCAAAAGCAATAAAAGTGTCCAGAACAATCGAACCATTGGCATCGAAAACTGGCATCGAACATTGGCATCGAACCATTGACATGGAATATTGGCATCGAACCTTTGGCATGGAACATTGACATCGAACCTTTGGCATGTAACATTGGCATCGAACCTTTGGCATGGAATATTGGCATCGAACCATTGACATGGAATATTGGCATCGAACCATTGACATGGAATATTGGCATCGAACCATTGACATGGAATATTGGCATCGAACCATTGACATGGAATATTGGCATCGAACCATTGACATGGAATATTGGCGTCGAACCTTTGGCATGGAACATTGGCATCGAACCTTTGGCATGTAACATTGGCATCGAACCATTGACATGGTACATTGGCATCGAACCATTGGCATCGCAGATGTTTTGGGGCGAATTTTTTTTTAAGTTGTTCTGTCTAGCTTCCTATATTTGACAATTGTTTTATGTTATATTACTATAAATTGTTGTTTCTCATATTCAATGTACATTCATCTATAGTTATAGTAGGTACCATGAGGACGTTTGGTGGTCTAGACGTAATACCTCGACCTCTGGACATCAAAGTTCCTGGTTCGAATCACTTTAGAGGCGGTATGAATTGTTATCTTCGAATCCGCTATTTCTTCATTATGTCACCCTCCCATGGTGTCTGGATAATGAGATCAAGCGCCATACTGATTTGAATGAATACGAAAACTTGGACGTCCCATGCACACTCTGAGCACGCTAACGAACCTATGGAGGCAAGCAGTATAACAAGTAAGGTGAGTAGGTATAGGTTCTCTCTACACACCTTTCTAGACGTATGGGGAATATGGTATTAGTGACCATATTTTTCAATGATCACTGCTCATTTTTAGGTGATGTGGCCGGTATCACGCCAGGCCTACTTTTCTTCCCAGAAAAATCTCTGGTACCCATTTTAGAGGCTGAGTGAACCTCGGAGCCTATTCTATTGGAAAAATATTCACCAATTTTGAGGATTGAACCCGGGCCCTTTTAATCAGGAAGCGAGCACACTAACCACTCAGCCACTGAGGCGAGCACACTAACTACTCAGCCACTGAGGCGAGCACACTAACCACTCAGCCACTGAGGCGAGCACACTAACCACTCAGCCACTGAGGCGAGCACACTAACCACTCAGCCAGTGATGCGAGCACACTAACCACTCAGCCATTGAGGCGAGCACACTAACCACTCAGTCATTGAGACAACATGGAAAAAATAGAGTAAGAAGAGTAGTTCAAAAATAGCCTCTGCCCAAATAAAGTCATTAAATTAGAAATATACCCAAGCAGAAGACTAATGCCAATCACCCACTAATATCTTCAGTAATAAAGAAAAGACGATGGTCATACGTTGGACATGTGATGAGAAGAGATAATAATCGAATAGCAAGGCAAGCCCTCATATGGGAAACAACAGGTAAAAGAAAAAAAGAGGAAGACCCAGGGAGACACTGAAAAGAACATTGATGAGAGAGGCAAGAGCAGCAGGAATCGGCTCCCTCAATGAGATAGAACTGCTTGCACAGAACAGAGACAGATGGCGAGATTTGATAAAATATCTTTAAAAGAAAACTGCTAGAACAAAAAATTCATATAGGAGAAGGTGTATCTTGGTCTACGCCCTATGGGACGGTTACGGCTCGAAAGGTCAATAGATAGATAGATAGAAGACTAATGTATGGGGTCGAAAGGTGCAGATACAGCGGCTTGCCGTAATCTAGTGACACAATGCAAAACGGGTGATTTCTAAGATGAAAGGATACAATGAAACAATTATTGACGACAATTCGTAATGGTTTGGTTACTGACATATATTTAATATAACAGACACTTGACAAGAACAGCCTACAAAAAGTAATCTTGGAGGGGAAAATACAAGGTAAAAGAGGCAGAGGTAGACCAAGACTAACATGGACGAGTAACATTAAAAGATGGACAAATCAGCCCATGACAACCTGCACCATCAAAGCGAGAGACAGAGCAGAATGGTGATCCATGGTAGCCAACATTCGTTGCTGAGATGGCACTCGATGATGATGATGATGATGATGATGAACAGACACTTCATTTTAATCATTTACATTCGCTACTTTCAGCATTACAATTTATATATATATATATATATATATATATATATATATATATATATATATATATATATGATACTTGTTACTTTCTAGATTTTTTTTCTTCTCGTACAACTTCTTAATTAACAACAGTCTGTTTTTGTGCGTGAATTGCGTTCACTTTGGAATATATTTTGACGCAAATGATCCTTATTTTGTTCAGTAGCGACTTGAATTAAATTTAACTGAAAAAAATACTGGATATAACATTGTCTGTTATATAATATTACATACAGCACGCACTCGCAAATAACATTTTTTTTTAAACTCAAATCTGTTATTTTCAATTCACGTCCGGTTTATCAAAAAGTAGTAAAGTACCCACGTCACGCCAAGTGGCGTATAGAGAATATGGTGTTAGTGACCATACATTTTACAGACCTTCAGCACATGATTTTTGGGGTAATGTGGTCGGTATTACGCCCGTGCCGCTTTACTTTTCCAGAAAAAAAATCCGGTACCCATTTGAGGCAAGGTGAACCCGGAAGCCCTCGGTTGGGATCGAACCCTACCTCTTGTCCTTTGTAGTCCAGTTTACTAACCACTGAGCTATCGCGGCTCCCCCGGTTTATAAAAAAAAAAAAAGTACCCCCGTCACGCCAAGTGGCGTATAGGGAAATATGGTGTTAGTGACCCTATATTTTACAGACCTTCAGCACATGATTTTTGGGGTAATGTGGTCGGTATTACGCCCGTGCTGCTTTACTTTCCCAGAAAAAATCCGGTACCCATTTAAGGCTGGGTGAACCCGGAGCCGTCGGTTGGGATCGAACCCTACCCCTTGTCCGTAGTAGTCCAGTTCACTAACCATTGAGCTATCGCGGCTCCCACTAATTTTTAGGGAATTAGTAAAACCCAGGTGTCCTCGCCAGGGAACGAACCCCGGCTGTTGCCGTGGTAAGCCAACCGCCTATCGATTGCGCTAACCGGACACCCCTCCCCCGGTTTATAAGATTAACTGTAATTAATGAAACGCAGCTGTACATGCCGAATTGTAGGACGGATGGATTTTTAAGAAAATTCTTGACGAACAACAATTTGTGGTAAAGATAACAGAGAACAGATAAAGCCATCACCTACATTTCAAAGACCCCTGTAAACGTGACATGAAGATAATTTAAATAGGCATAACTGCCTTTTAAATGTAAAAGAATTATTCAAGAGGAGATGCACAGTAAATGAGAGCTTGATAGCAGAAAAGCTTAAATTGAGTCATAATGAAACAGGTCAGCATTGGCCTGAAAGCGTCATCGATTCATAAATAAAAACTAATATCAGAAGCAATATGCTAGGACTAGTCAGTTTCCTGCAAGAGGTCAAACTATCGGGTCTCAGGTTTGAGAGAAAATGCGACTCCGGTGCCCAGAAATGCAGCTCTGAAGTCGAATCCGTTGGCTTGGAAGGAGCAATTATCGCGGCTTGGCAGATTACCGTCCTCGTAATGGATCTGGCGATGAGGAAAAGCAATCATCGGATGAAAGTCCGAAGTGGACAAAATGAATGATCTCAACAGTTCGTTCTGCTAGACTATACACACACACTCGGCCTAGAATAGGAGAGTTGGGTGGGTGGAAGGATGAGTAACAAATAATGAAATTTGAAGAATTTGAAAATGAAAAAAAAGAATTACTGAACATAAAATAAAAAATTATTAAATACTTTGGGCATATAGCTAGAAAGGAATAACAAACCGCTAGAAGTCATTTTAGAAGAAAATATACAGGGTAAAAGAAACAATGGCAGATACAGTTTCAAATAAATTGCATTATTACAAAATGGACTTTAAAATCGGACATAGATTATACCATCAAGGCAAGAGACCAGGTAGAAAGGTGTACTATACTCGGAAATATACACAAATATAAAACACAACGCAGAGCCGCGAGTCAAGATGTGGAAAAAAAAAAAAAAGGAAAGTACCCCCGTCACGCCAAGTGGCGTATAGGGAATACGGTGTTAGTGACCATACATTTAACAGACCCTCGGCACATTATTTTTAAGGTAATATGGTCGGTATTACGCCCGTGCCGCTTTACTTTCCCAGAAAAAAAAATCCTGTACCCATTAAAGACTGCGCGAACCGGAAGCCGTCGGTTGGGATCGAACCCTATCTCTTTGCCTTTGTAGTCCAGTTCACTAACCACTGAGCTATCGCGGCTCCCTAGTCAAGCTGCAGAAAACATGAAAAGTAAACATAATACGGTATCAAGCTGGTAAACCTATGGAGAGACAAGACAAACTATTATACACGTGCCAACCTTCGTTGCTGTGACGACTGATGTTGATGTCATCCAGTTATCCCCGTAACGTTGACGCTGTTAAACGTCTAATCTGCTTCAAATGTCAGGCTTACGTTCTTGAATACAATTATCTCGCTCAGCGCATATTTCCGTCTCTTAGCTTTCTTCTCTCGCCCTCTTATGAGTACAGTTTCGCACAGCAGACATTGTCCACTTATTTCTATAAACAATCCATTAGTAGAAGTTGATCCTGTTTGCTGTTATCTTCCCCCTTAATCCCGTTCTATTTCACGCACAAGCAATGTCATTATAATGGAAGCAGTTCGTGGTTTGGGTCAACGACTTAATCGTCGTGTGCAGAGATCTTCAAACTGTAACCAGCGAGCTCGTTATATACGACTGTATGGATCATCTAAAGAATATATTTTTCTTCTTTCATTTGTATATATTTATTTTTTTAAAAAACGTAAATTAATCAATTATTCTCTTCCACTACTAAGTGATCACCCGACCACGTGGATGCGACGATTCCAGTTTGCTCTAAAGTCTCGATATGTCCGCTTTTATGTCCAACAAAGAAAACAGAACAGAGAATTGAAACCTTTGAAATGTGGATATGTAGAAGAATACGTAGAATTGAATGGAAGAAAAAGAAAACAAACGATGAAACCTTAAAACAACTAAAAATGAAAAGAGAACTACTAAACACAATTAGAACAAGACAAATGCGATTTTTGGGCCATGTTAAAAGACACAACAGCCTACTAAAAGTAATCCTGGAGGGGAAAATACAAGGCAAAAGAGGCAGACCAAGACTAAAATGGACGAGTAACATCAAAAGTTGGACAAGTCAGCCTATGACAACCTGTACCATCAAAGCAAGAGATAGAGCAGAATGGCGTTCCATGGTAGCCAACCTTCGTTGCAGAGACGGCACTAGATGATGATGCATGAGTAGATTTCTTTAACATTTATTGCACAGGCAGCGGCCATGTTTCGCTTACTCTTTTCGAATTGCAACTGTGAAGGGTTTCTTAACGTACGCGAGTGCACACGAAACCTCCTGTTTTTCGTCAATTTCCGAGAAAGCTATACGTCATATCTCACTACCCAGAAACTAGGGGTGTATAATGCCACGAAGAAACCACAGTTTCTATTGTTTTGACAAATTCGTACTGTGTTTTCTGAGATTTCAACCTGGGACATTTTTATCCAGAGGCCGATGTCTTACCTCTAGACCACCAGCATGATTGTGTGGTCGTCTATACGTTTAGATGAGTTTTGATTCATTTCTAAATGTGGCCAGTTTTTCTCTGCCCGACGTTGCTTCTAGGTTTACTTTGGCTTTCAAAATTGGTACCATGGACTCTTCTTCGCCTTCTTTCCTTGCTCATCTGCCTTTCAGCGTCGAGGGTAGATATAATTTGCGGTCTTTTGCTGTTCTGTTCGCCTCTGCTGCTGTTATGTTTCCTAGTGCTTCTAATATTCCGTCGACCCATCTGTTTCGTGGTCGACCATTGGGTCTGGTGTTCTCGCAACGTTTGTTGAAGGCTTGTTGTGTTGTGTTTTGTTCTTTCTGCCTTGTCACGTGGCCAAACCATTTTATCTGTTGTTTCCTTATATATTCTATGGCGGGGGCTATTCCAAGCTTTTTTCTCAGTTCTTCATTTCTGATCGTATCTCTCAGACTGCTTCCTGTCATTCGTCTATCACATTTCATCTCTATAGAGGTTGTTTTTCTTATTGTTCTTGCATCTAGGGTCCAGGTCTGGCATTGGTAGCAGAACGTTGGGATGAAGATTGTATCGCTCGCTTTGCCTCAAGAGTGATTTCCTTGTTGGACATTAGTGGTGATAACTGTCCGATGATTTGACAAGCTTTGTTGCATCTTGATTCTATCTCTGCTGTTTGAGAATTATCGTCATTAGACTTCCTAGGTATTTGAATTCATCTACTTGTTTTAGTTGTCTGCCTTCATTTAGTTATGTTGATGTTCTGTTTATTTTTTGCGACATTCATGACTTCTATTTTGTTGATGTTGATTTTCATGTTGTATTTTGTGCCTGAGAGTTGAGTTTATTTAAGTGTTCTTGTAGGTACTTCTATTGTTTCATGTATTAGTGCCTGATCGTCTGCAAATAAAAGCTCGTTGATCTCCTCTGTCTCTGATGGGTTGGCCAGCTTGCATATATGGTCCATGTATGCAATAAACAACAGGGGGGATAGTACGCACCCCTGTCTTACACTTGATATAACTTCGAAGTGGTCTGTGTAGCCTGCTGCTGTTCTGACCCTGCAGCTGCTGTTGACGTAGAGACTTTTAATAAGGCTGGTTAGATGTTGGCTTACTCCGTATGTTGTTAGTATCTCCCACAGTTGTTCTCTGTTTACTCTGAGAATGCTTTTTCCTGGTCAATGAAGGCTATGTATAAGTTTTGATTGTGTTCTGTTGTTTTTTCTGCAAGCTGTTTTAATGTGAATAGTGCTTCGGTACATCCTCTTTTTTTTCGGAACCCCATTTGTGAATCGCTTAACTGTAGTTCTATTATTGGTCTCAGCCTTTTTCCCAATATTTTGGCTTATAGCTTTCCTACATGACTGAGAAGAGATACACCTCTATATTGATTGCAGTCTCTTTTGCCACCTTTCTTTTTCCATATTGGTATGATGATTGCCTGTTGCTAGTCTTCTGCCAGTTGTTGGTGCCATGCTGCATTAAATATTCTGTGTAGCCATTGCATTCCTGTTTCTCCTGCTGCTGCTATTATTTCTTTTGGGATGTTATCTATCCCCGGTGCTTTATTCCTTGGTGCATATTTGATTACTTCTTCGATTTCCTCTTTCATGATATTGGGTTCAGTATTTGTGAGTTCTAGCGTGGTTTTTGTTGTCTTATTGGTAGTTGGTATGTTTAACAGATCTTCAAATTATTCTTTCCATCTCTGTTGCATACGTTGGTTATTTGATATTGGCTGTCCGTCGTTGTCATTTATCAGCTCAGTAGGATCATGGTTTTCTTTTCTCGCTCTTGTGGCTTTTACTGCTTTGTAGAAATCTCTTGTGGCTGTCTTAAAGTCTCTGCTCATGTTTTGTCCGAATTCTGTCCAATTCTTTTGCTTAGCTTTTTTCATCAACATTTTAACTCTTTTTCGAACTAAGGCATATTTTCCATATTTTTCGTGGTTCTTGTTCTCCCTCCAATTTTTAAACAGTTTCTTCTTTTCTTTAATTGCTTCTCTGATTGGTTCGTTCCACCACGGGGGTGCTCTTTTTCCCTTTTCTTGTTCTTAGCTTCGTTCCACAAACTGTTTTAGAGATTCTGGTTATTGTTTCCACTCTTCTTCTACTGTGCATACTTCGTTAGGGAGTTTCTTGAATTCCTCTGTTAGTTTTTCTTCTAGGGTTTTCCTTGTTTCTTGATCTTTTAATTGGGTGTCCGGTTAGTGTAATCGATAGGCGGTTGGCTTACCACGGCAACAGCCGGGGTTCGCACCCTGGCGAGGACACCTGGGTTTTACTAATTCCCTAAAAATTAGTACCTCTGAAGTCGGAGTAAATCTGCCTACATGGCGAGGGGCATCCTGTAATGGGATAAAACAGACTTTACACGCAAAATTCAGTCCCACAAAATTGAGTGGGTGGGACTTCGTCAGAGGTCAAAGCTGACGAAAGCGAACGAACGAACGATCTTTTAATTGTTTTATTTTTATTGTCTGTTCTTTTCGCTTCTTTTGTTTGTTTTCGTATATTCTCTTTATTTTTTGCTGTCTTAGTGTGATCATAACCATCTTGTGATCCTGTCGCCTGTAATATTTAGAATTGCTCTACTGTAGGTACTCTTTTCTTGTTCTGTTTTCTTGTTAGTATAAAATATATCTGGCTTCTGCATGTTGTGTCACTCCATTTGTACCAGGTGTATACTTGCGAGTTTGTGTTTAAAGAATGTGTTGATGATAAATAAATTATTTTGATTGCATAGCTCCAGCAGTTTGCTTCCATTTTCGTTTATTTCAGCTGTTTTATCGCCAAAGGGTCCTAAGATATCACTGTTCTCACTGTTGCGTTTCCCAAGCCTTCCATTAAAATCTCCCATCATGTCGTCGCTTTCGTCAATATTGTTAATGATTTCACTCAGTGTGTCGTAGAATTCTTCGTTGTATCTTTCATTGTTGTTGCATGGTGCATAGATTTGAATGTAATTTGTTTTTCGATCGTCTTCTAGTAGTTTAATTGTGATAATTCTTTCAGAATGGTATTTTATTTCTAGAATGTTCTTTGCGTGTTCTGGGTCGATCATAAAACCTACTCCATGTGTTGCTCTTTATGTGTTGTCGACTCCTGAGAATATTTTCGTGTAGTTAATGTATGTTTTCTTTATCTGTTGTCCTTTTACTCTGGTGTCCGCTAATCCTAGTATTTTAATTTTCCTTTTTGTCATTTCTTCTATAAGTTTGACTTCTTTATTTTGTTATCCTGGATATATTTATCGTACCATGGACTTTCTACGGGAAAGTAGGACGTTTTGATGTGGTACTGACCACATTTACTGGTGATCATTAAAAGTAAGGACAATAACACCACATTAGATACACGCCCCAAGGAAGGAGGCGTACTTTTTTCAATTCTAAAACACATCTTTGCCATGACTTCCATCATATTTATCTGACTGTTAAGTTTATTAACCACTGTTAAGCTTTAGCGTAACTTCAGTCACGTTAATAAATATAAGGGAGATAAATATAAGGGAGATAAATATAAGGGAGAGAATTGATCCTCCACTCATCCCTATGTGATATGGCTTGCTACTTTTAACATTTTATACTTCATCCCAACACCCCCACCCCTCTTTCCAAAAAAAAACCTTACAACAGAACAAGTAACGCGACTAACTTTATTTTAAGAACATAAAAGAGCTGTCGACCCGCATATGCCAGTTTTATTTAATTCTCATTTAAGCCGAAAATAAGAAGAAAGAACGCTGTTTTCTTTCTTTCTTTCTCTCTGGCATTCACCCTATGACTACTAAAGGATTGAATAGTCCTCTTCATCATCCGCCCTTAATTTGGTTATTTGGTTATGGAAGGCAGTTATCACTGCAAACGAAATAAAATCCATAATTGCTCAACCGCCCGTGCCAGCGTAATCATCCGAATTAATATCTCATCTCGAAAACAAAGAAAGGTAACTGTAGTCCCCATCGTAGTAGTCTCAGCACACGCCAAAAGATATAAAATCCGCCATTAAATGGACGTTAAGTAGACGTAGATGCGTTGTGTTGTTGTTTGCAACAGGGCAGTGAAATGTATGCTTTTCAGCCCAACTCATCCTTCTTCAGCAACGTTACTGTTGAGTACGGACTTCTTTTCCTTCTGTAATCCCGACTCTCTTAGCCAGACTGGATAGCTTGTTTCTATGAGCACCGTTGTGAGTTGGGGGCACGGTCTTGATCAGCTCTGTTGGTGGCTGATCTTGACACATACATTCAGTAGATGGGTCGCTGATCCTGACACATACATTCAGTAGATGGGTCGCTGATCCTGACACATACATTCAGTAGATGGGTCGCTGATCCTGACACATACAATCAGTAGATGGGTCGCTGATCCTGACACATACATTCAGTAGATGGGTCGCTGATCTTGACACATACATTCAGTAGATGGGTCGCTGATCTTGACACATACATTCAGTAGATGGGTCGCTGATCCTGACACATACATTCAGTAGATGGATCGCTGATCCTGACACATACATTCAGTAGATGGGTCGCTGATCCTGACACATACATTCAGTAGATGGGTCGCTGATCCTGACACATACATTCAGTAGATGGGTCGCTGAACCTGACACATACATTCAGTAGATGGGTCGCTGATCCTGACACATACATACAGTAGACGGGTCGCTGATCCTGACACATATATCCAGTAGATGGGTCGCTGATCCTGACACATACATTCAGTAAATTTGTCGCTGATCCTGACACATACATTCAGTAAATGGGTCGCTGATCCTGACACATACATTCAGTAAATAGGTCGCTGATCCTGACACATACATTCAGTAGATGGGTCGCTGATCCTGACACATACATTCAGTAGATGGGTCGCTGATTTTGACACATACATTCAGTAGATGGGTCGCTGATCTTGACACATACATTCAGTAGATGGGTCGCTGATCCTGACACATACATTCAGTAGATGGGTCGCTGATCCTGACACATACATTCAGTAGATGGGTCGCTGATCCTGACACATACATTCAGTAGATGGGTCGCTGATCTTGACACATACATTCAGTAGATGGGTCGCTGATCTTGACACATATATTCAGTAGATGGATCGCTGATCCTGACACATACATTCAGTAGATGGGTCGCTGATCCTGACACATACATTCAGTAGATGGGTCGCTGATCCTGACACATACATTCAGTAGATGGGTCGATGATCCTGACACATACATACAGTGTATGGGTCGTTGATCCTGACACATACATTCAGTAGATGGGTCGCTGATCCTGACACATACATACAGTATATGGGTCGCTGATCCTGACACATACATTCAGTAAATTTGTCGCTGATCCTGACACATACATTCAGTAAATTGGTCGCTGATCCTGACATATACATTCAGTAAATAGGTCGCTGATCCTGACACATACATTCAGCAAATGGGTAGCTGACCGAACTTAGTTAACTTAGCGTCTTAGCCTCCAAGAGATTTGATGTGGAGTGCCCATAAATATGATTGTTATCATCAGCACATTTTTGAGTAGTGTGATCAAAATTATGTCGGCAATAATTTTCTGGGGGCTCTCCGTAGCATATTTGGGAAAACCATCCGACTGGGTTACAGATGTTCGGACATCAATTTAGAGGAAGAGGTCTGTTTACAGCACTCGGATATAATGACAAATAATCAACAACAGAAAAAAAAACATAGAACAATATATAGTCCTAAGCAGGATCGAACCAGTACTCCTTGGCACAGCGCCTTGCCACGAAAAGCCAAACGCTGATGGCTATTTTTTTTAGTTAGCTGAGTTGGCAATGTTCCCTAGCGTTTGACTTTTCGTGGCAAGGCGCTGTGCCAAGGAGTACGTGTTCGACCCTGCATAGGGCCATATATTATTCTTTGCTTTTGTTTCTGTTGTTGATTATTTGTCATTTTTTTCCGAGTGCTGTAAACATACCTCTTCCTCTGAATTGATTCGCTGATTATCACCACGGAAGTTTCCCTCTATAATAATAATATTCATTTATTTATTATTTGTCTCCAGTCTAAACGACTGGAAACTACTATTTGTGCTGTTTCGTCCTAGATGTGTGCCTGCAACGCAAGTATTCAGCCCTACCCTATCCGTAAGATACATGTCTTAATAGGAAAAATACAGATACACAATTTATTCTCCGGTTGTCATCGGAGCCCTATGCTATAGTCATGCGAACAGCTGCGTAAAAGACATCGCCAATGATGGCTAATTTTTTAGTTACCCAGAGTTGGCAGTGTTCCCTGGCGTTTGGCTTTTCGTGGCAAGCCGCTGTGTCAAAGAGTGCGGGTTCGACCCTGCTTAGGAACATATATTGTTCTTTGTTTTTCTTTTTCTGTTGTTGATTATTTATCATTTTTTCCGAGTGCTGTAAACATATCTCTTCCTTAGCATTGATTCGCTGATTATCGCCTCGGAAGTTTCCCTCTATAATAATATTATTTATTATTATTTGTCTCCGATGTTCGGACAACCCGTGTTCGATTTCAAGATTCGATGTTCGGCTGGAAGCAGTATGAGTTGTACTCTTGGTTGGGAAAAAACATTACCCCCGCGGTCAACCCAGCATCTGGCAGAAATGGGTACCAGGGTAGTAATACTCTGGGAAGGTGAAGACTGCCGCCTCGCATCGTGAGTTTCGATACTTAAAGTGACACTATCCAGAAGTCTCCGATCACTTCTGGACAGGCGGCCGAGCACATATGAGGGAAAATTAGCACGATGAGATGCCATTTCAAGTCTCGTACTTTACCTTTACCTTCTGTATACCCTTCAGTCTACTTCCTTGTGGATCTGTAGCTACCAGCTTGCCAACTATTGTTATTTTGTCTGCCTGTATCAGTCATTCCATCTCTCTCATAGCTGTTTTCATTCGTTACTTTTTCTGTTTGTTTTAATTTGTTTGCCTCTGCAAATTGGTCTGCCTTGTATGATAGTTTTTCGTTTGCTTAATGTCAATCTTTGTCTATCAGACTCTGTCACTCAGTACTTCTTTGTTAATCTGTCCGTTTCAATAAATCTGTTCGTATTTGCCTTCCTAATTTCTTTGTTTGTCTTGTACCTATGTATCTATCTGATAGTCTATATCTTTGTGCGACTGCTTTTTTTTAAAAAATTAAACAAATATCTTTTATTTTTTTTTACATTTTCCAATTATTGAGTCTGCGGTGGGGGCGTATATAGGACTGGTAAATTAAGGCCGCTTACTCTGACCAGTCGTAATGAGGTGTTCAGGTCTGAGTTTTATTTTGCATGTTTATGCCTGTCTGTATATATCTGTTTGTTCAAATTCTCTTCCTCTATCTGTACTATCTAACTGTATCTTTATGTGTAGTCTATCTATGTGCCTTTTTATGTGTATATCATTCTGTCTCCAAAGACACTTTGTGCTTATTCAGCAACTGCAATCTTTGCCGGTCTCTGTTTCGGATAAAGCGGTCCGTCACTGTAGTGCTCTATGTCTCTTTTTCTATATCTGTTCTCTCATTCTGTCTCTCTGCATATATTTGTGCCTGAACCCCGACCCTACCCCTACCACCCTCTGTTTGTATTTTTATCTACAGAGTTTCTTCTCGCAAACAATTGCCCCCTAAGTCCGTTTCTGTGTCCTCACATCGCTTGATTTGAACGATTTTTTCTGGCACCGCGAAAGGTTGATTTTTCTCAATTTTTAAGGCTTCTCTATTTGCCTCTCGATCTTACATCTATTGATCAAGGATAAATTCTACGAAAGTTCTGTTTATCACCATCGAACATAGTCTGAATGTTTCTCGTTGTCTGGCCGTGGCCTTGACATTAGTTGTCTATACCTGATCCCCGATGTTCTGACTTGTCATCTTTTCGGTTACACTCTTACCCTGGACTTCCGGATACTACGTGTGACAGTGTTTGACGACGGCCTAACTATTTGTAGAATGCATTCTTTTCAAATTTACAGGTGGAAAAGGTGAGCCTTTGATGCATTTCCTGTTTTGTTGCATCATACCGATAGTGACTGTAAGAAGTGGTAAATCACGGAGGTTGTGTGCAAATCACTGTGCAAAGGTTACGTCCTTAGGCACAAATAAATTGAACATTATGGATTGTAATTCTTTCCGTACGAAGCTTTTTATCAATGCAAGGGATGAGATTTCAGAGATAAATTTTATCATGGTTTTAAGAATCAATCTCCATATTTATATTTATCTATCATGTAACATATTATATATGAATTTTTAGATAATTGAACAGGCTATTAGATTTCACAAATGCCACGATGATACAATACACGTGAAAAGAATATGATTTGATGACGGTTCACACTAATCAAATTGAGAGTGACGCGCTATGCGGCGAAACGTACGTGGCCGAGATCGAATTGGCGCACTATGCGGTAAAAACGTACGGAAAGAGTTAATTCGTTTGCAGTGATACCGGGGCCTTCCATAACCATAACCATAAATTGAACAAAATGTGTTGGTCGGTTACAATAAATATATAACCAAGTCTGGACGTGTACTGTGGATGAATTTTTTGCCAACTTAAAGACCATTTTCTAGCCGGATAGACACAGAATAGTGGATTGCAGTGACAATCAGTTAATTGGAAACTTCATTTAGAAGATAAGTTCGCCAGAGTAGTGTTTGATTTCACTAGGTTACAAGTTTTTTACGAGATAGTTGAACAAGAAGTTAGGACAAATAATTATTAAATCTGGAGGTGATAATTACTCCAGGTGGTAGCCAGTCACCGATTTATATGAGATATTTTAGATTACAAATTTCGAGAATGAATTTTCAGACGAATTACCAGTACATGTGAAGGTATTTTATATGTCCTGTGAATTTTTGAGAATTAGAAAGTTTAGTTGAATTGGACTTACAGTAATGTGTGGTTTCGTTTGCAAACTTCAAAATCTGTGCACAGTTTTTTTTTTTTTTTTTTTTTAATTCCCTACTCAGAATTTTCCCCTACAGGTGTGGCACCACACAGCGCCGTAATGACCCACTTGTCACAGTCAGCGCACAAAGAAGCTGCCATGGTCGTAGACTTGGAAGTATTTGTTCCCTGGTGCGTCAAAGTGGTGGTCTCGAGGAGGCTCCAAAAGTATCCGTTTCGGAAATCTTTTAATCTCAGCGGATTCGCGATGGAGAAGAAACCGACAGTCCCGAGTGTAAGACGGACTAAGGATCACCTGCTGGTTTACCGGGCCTGTCGTACACCACTGATACGTTTCGCGAGACAGCGTTGTAACGTGATAAACCGACCGGTGTGACAAATGCGGTCACGGTTGACACTTTAAACCTGTTTGATATACGACCTAGCATTTACAATCTTCCACACTTTTCAGCTTTTTTTTCTCTCTCGTTTTCTGTCAATAGGTACATCCTTTTATTTATTTATTTTATTTATGATATACCGTTTCTCGTCTTTTATCGTGGTAATCGCACTACAGAATGACATCCTTTCTACAAAGATTATTATAAGTCAATGCTTGTTCTGAGGCAATTTCACATACGCACGCTTCTTTCTTATTCTGCGCACACTATGAGATGTCAATCTTAAGTTCATAGGTGACATTGGTAGCATTGATCATTCAACATCCATAGCAATACCTTTGTGTCGTATAGCAATAAGCTCGCAACATATAGCACCGGTAGAGAGACCTATTAAAATCAACACATTGGCTTGTGTTATCTTGTCTTTTCTGCCAAATTAAAATTACATTGTGTATATATACCATGCGTATCGCTACACCTCATTTTCTCCAAATATATTTTTACCAATTGTATAGTAATAATCAAGCAAATTATGGTCTAGCAACGCAAAGTAATAATCTAGCAACTTATGAACTAGCTGCTTATAGTAATAATCTAGCAACTTATGGTCTAGCAACGTATAGTAATAATTTAGTAACTTTTGATCTAGCAGCGTACAGTATAGATCTCGTAACTTACAGTAATAATCTAGCAACTTATAGTAACAATCTAGCAACTTATAGCAATAATCTAGCAACTCATAGTAATAATCTAGTAACTTATGATCTAGCAACTTATAGTAATAATCTAACAACTTATTGTCTAGCAATGTATAGTAATAATCTAGCAACTTATAGTAATAATCAAACAACTTATGGTCTAGCAACGTATAGTAATAATCTAACAAATTATGGACTAGCAGCGTATAGTAATAATCTAGCAACTCATGGTTTAGCAATGTATAGTAATAATCGAGCAAATTGTGATCTAGCAGCGTATAGTAATAATCTGATCTAGCAGCGTATAGTAATAATCTAGCAACTTATGGTCTAACGTAAAGTAATAATCGAGCAACTTATGGTCTAACGTATAGTAATAAGCCAGCAACTTATGGTCTAACGTATAGTAATAATCTAGCAACTTATGGTCTAGCAGCGTATAGTAATAATCTAGCAAATTATGGTCTAACGTATAGTGATAATCGAGCAACTTATGGTCAAACGTATAGTAATAATCGAGCAACTTATGACCTAGCAGCGTATAGTAATAATCTAGCAACTTATGGTCTAACGTATAGTAATATTCGAGCAATGTATGGTCTAACATATAGTAATAATCGAGCAACTTATGGTCTAACGTATAGTAATTATCGAGCAACTTATGATCTAGCAACGTATAGTAATAATCTAGCAACTTATGATTTAGCAGCGTATAGTAATAATCTAGCAACTTATGGTCTAACGTATAGTAATAATCTAGCAACTTATGGTCTAGCAACGTATAGTAATAATCTAACAACTAATAATGTATAACCTTTAGTAATAATGTAATAAAGGTAATAATACTCTTGCTAAGTGAAGTAATGATCTAGCAATGCTATACAATAATCTAGCTGCTATCTTTACGGCGTTATCCCATTTTTTGGGATCTGCGTGGTGGACTTAACAGAACTGGAGAATAAAGGCTGTCTTTTGTCGACGAGAGGTGTTCAGTTTTGAGTGTCCATCCCGATAGAAATGAACAGATTTACTCTGTCATGATTCGAACCCATGTTCTCAGGGTTGGGAGCACACGTTGTAGATACCGCCACCTGATCTCAATAATTGAGCAACGTGTAGCAATAATCTGGCAGCGAAATATCAAGAAGCGTTTTGCAGTAATCTGTCAATATGTAGGAATTATCTAACATGAATCGACTGTTCTTATTAATTAATTATTAATATTATTAAATTAGGATTATAAAATCTACATCTAGATGACACGGACATACGACTGATATGTAATTTGTATTGGGAGCAAACAACAATAATAAAATATAACAAGGAGAACTCTACACCCATTGATATAAAAAGAGGAGTAAGACAAGGATGCATCCTATCACCAAGCTTGTTCAATTTATACACTGAGCAAATCCTTAAAAACATCAATGAGATGCCAGGCCTTAACATTAATGGGAAGATAATCAATAACCTAAGATATGCTGATGATACTGTTCTACTAGCAGAAAATCCTAAAGATCTACAACAATTACTTAGTGTAATAAACATGACAAGCAAAAAATATGGACTAGATATGAATATCAAAAAGACTAAAACTATGATCATAACAAAGAAAATTCTCAAGACCTACAATTAAATATCAAAGTTGAAGGAATACATCTAGAGACAGTCCAGAGCTACAACTACCTGGGACATACTATAACCAGTGATGGAAAATGTACAACTGAAATAAATAAAAGAATAAGTATGGCAAAAAGTAATTTCAATGCCATGAAAAATATACTAGCATCAAAACAAATAACACCAGGGCTGAAACTAAGATTAGCAAAATGTTACATCTTCTCAATATTCCTGTATGGTGCAGAAACATGGACATTAGACAAGAAAACAGAACAGAAAATGGAAGCCTTTGAAATGTGGATTTATAGAAGAATAGGTAGAATTGGATGGAAAGAAAAGATAACAAACGAAGAAGTTTTAAAACAACTAAAAATGAAAAAAGAACTACTAAACACAATTAGAACAAGACAAATGAAATGTTTTGGTCATGTTAAAAGACACAACAGTCTAATAAAAGTTATATTAGAAGGGAAAATACAAGGTAAAAGAGGCAGGGGCAGACCAAGACTAACATGGACGAGTAACATCAAAAGATGGACAAGTCAGCCTATGGCAGTCTGCACCATCAAAGCAAGAGACAGAGCAGAATGGCGCTCCATGGTAGCCAACCTTCGTTGCGGAGAGGGCACTCTATGATGATGATGAAAAAGGGGTGGGGAGTGATGTCGCAACTCAAAAAAAGATTTGGGAATCACTGTGTTCGATCAATAATCCGCGAGGCCAAGCCGAGTGTAATTGTCCACCGTGAGGCACTGGGAAAGAGAACTTCAAAAGAACAAGACCCAACAAGAAGCATTACTCTGGGCTACAAACACAATACATCTGCCACCCTGTCTAGCTACAGTGTGGCCTGAAACATCCTTCACTGTTGACAGACACACTCTAGCATGTCCGACAGTTGAACTGGTGGGAAAATAGAAACACGTTCTTTGCTATCAGTTAGGGGCTCTTCAGTTGTGAACACCCAGATAGCGATGTTCCGTTTATGACTTCACCCTTGTAATTCGAATCTCACGGTCGAAATAATTACCGTGCAGCATTTATTGAAGTCGAGGTTTGCTCTATGCTTCTCCAGTATAAAATGAGCTCTCGGGAATATAATGCCAAATAACACTTAGCTCCTTTGATGTTTTCCAGCTTTTTGAACAGAACCAACCCAGCTTCTACCCGGTTTAACATTCCCATTTTCACCACGAGGCGAGACCGAGGTGAATGCCACTCGGCACTAGGGAGAAGAAAAGTTACTCTACTCCCCGAAGCTCTTCATTGTTCTGTTCCATGAGAACACACCGGTTATAATTAGATCAATGCTTAGACGTAAATAAAAGGTAGTAGTTTTAGCCGAAAATAAACAAGACTAGCAATGAATATGGTTTAGCTATAAATATTGAAAAGACGAGAACTGTGATTATAACCAGAGAAAACACGAAATACATAAGTGGATACCGAAGTAGGTGGAAAGGACATAGAAAGACTCAAAGAGTATTGCTAACTCGAATATATTATTGCTTATGATGAAACATGTATGACAGTCATAAACAAAAAAAAATAGGAATGACAAAAAAACTATTTTATCAACCTGAAAAATATAACCACATTAAAGCAGATAACACCAGACCAAAAATTCATCATCATCTTTGAGTGCCGTCTCTGCATCGAAGGTTGGCTACCATGGGGCGCAATTCCATTCTATCTCGTGCTTTGATAGTGCAGGTTGTCGTTAGGCTGGCTTGTCCATCTTCTGATGTTACTCGTTCATGTTAATCTTGGTCTGCCTCTGTCATCTTGTACTTTTCCTTCCAAGATTGATTTTAATAAGCTGCTTTGTCTTTTAATATGCCTCAAAAATCTCATTTGTCTTGTTTGAATTGTGTTTAGTGATTTTCAGTTCATTGTTATTTGTTTTAAGACTTCATCGTTTGTTTTCTTTTCTTTGCATCCAATTCTTCCTATTCTTCTATAAATCCACATCAGAACTAAAATGACACATAGTAAAATGTTATATCTACTCAGCATTCCTGTATGGTCTGGAAAGCGTGAGCATTAAATATGAAAACAGGACACAATTAACGCCTCTGAAATGTGGATCTATACATACATGAAGAGAATTTGGTGGAAGGTACAGAAGACAAAACAAGGAAGTTGCTGAAAATTAAAAAAAAAGAATTATTTAACATAATTCGGAAAGACACCTGCAATTTTCGGGACATGTGAAGAGACACAATATCGTACTTAAAGTCATTATAGAGGAGAAGGTGAAGGTAAAGTACGAGACTTGAATCGGCGTCTTAGCACGTCTGTTTTCACCCATATGTGCTCAGCCGAATATATAAATATTCCGAGACTTTTAGATAGTGTCGCTTAAAGCATCGAAACTCACGCTGCGTAGCGGCATTCCTCACCTTCCCAGAATAATACCCTGGTAACCGTGCTGGAGTCGGATGTCTTGGGCTGAAACGAGCAAATATCACTCACAGTTATACTGCAAATCACAACACAACGCAGACACGCCCACTTAGCGTCCTTTTAAGGGCGTTTAACGAAGAGGTGTACTCCTTTAGTCATCGTGCGAATACAAGCAAGCATACCCTAGTACCCATTTCTGCTAGCAGCTGGGTCGACCGCGGGGGTATTTCTTTCCTAACCACATGAAGGCCTCGTTAGCGTAGTTGGGAAAACCACTCGACTTGGCTACCGACGTTCGGACAACCCGTGTTCGATTCCTGCTGGAAGCAGCGTGGGCAGGTTTTTGCTGAAAATGTTGTCCTACCTTCGACCAAACCTATTATGGTCTTTTCTTTTCGCTTGTAATTGCCAATTGTTCTTTGACGTGCGCGAGTGCTCACGAGATCTCCCGTTTCTTGCTGCTATCCGAGAGAGCTAGACACCGGATCTCAAAATTATAGGGATCAGAGGTATCGTCACGAAGAAACTACGGTCTTATTTTTAGTTTTGTTGAAAAGTCACCAACGCCTGTAGTGAGCTTTGAACCTGGGCTATTCATGTCAAGAGGCTGACGTCGTAGCTCTAGACAACCTAGTCCTCCATTTCTTTCTGGAGGCTACTGTGGTTATGAATAATTATAATTATTTTACATGAAATTTTACTTCCAATGTTTTCCATTTTTTATTTTAAAAATTCACTGCACAGATATTCGAGACAACCGGGTGTTATTTGGCTTGAATAACACATGGTGGCTGGTTCTTCTTTTACCTTTCAGCTCCGCGTGGAGCCTAGGTCTTCAACAAACACTTTCCAAGTCGTTCTGTTTCTTGTCATTCTTTTAAGATCAATCCATGTCTTCCCCATCATCTTCATCTCTGCTTCTCTCTGTCTTCTCCAAGAATTATTTGGTCTTCCTCTTTATCTTTTCCCCTGGGGATTCCAAAAAAAAAGGGCCTGTTGTGTAATACTCTCAGTTGGCTTCCACAGTGTGTGTCCAATCCAGCGCCGTCGTCTTCGCTGTATCTCTTTATCCACTGGTATTTGATTGGTACATTTCCAGAATTCTATGTTAGTGATTTTGTCCTGCAATTTCCACTCTTTTATTCTGCGTAAGCATCCATTAATGAAAGTCTGTATCTTCATGATTGTCAATTTTGTTGTTCTCCATGTTTCACAGCCATATAATAGGACTGAATAGCATTTGAGTTGAAAATTTTTATTTTTGTATTTAACCTAATTTCTTTGGACTTTCATATGTTTCCCAGTGCAACAAAAGCTGCTCTTATTTTTGATATCCTTATTTGGCATCATTATGGTGGCGGGTTACCTATTATAAGTAAGGTCACGAGCTAATAGTCATTTTATTTTTAAGTTTAGAAGTATCATTTTATTTTTAAGTTGAGAAGTATGTGGGGGGGGGGGGGGGGGGGGGTTGTGAGGATATAAAATAGTTTGAAGTAAGTTCATTCAGTAACTTTCTCTACAGTTGTTTATGTAGCTTCGATGGTTTTCCTTTCTGTTATGAAGTATCCGGTTTCGATTCTCAGAAGTGACAGATTTTGTTCCGCATCAACACGGCTCCGTGGTTCACGCAGCCTCTAAAAATAGACACCATCATTTGTTCTGGGAAGTAGAAGTGGCCTGAAGTAATAGTGACAACATCACACACCAATGTGTCGTTGTGGCCTGACGTAATAGTGACAACATCACCCACCAATGTGCCGTTGTGGCCTGACGTAATAGTGACAACATCACACACCAATGTGCCGTTGTGGCCTGACGTAATAGTGACAACATCACACACTAATGTGCCGTTGTGGCCTGACGTAATAGTGACAACATCACACACTAATGTGCCGTTGTGGCCTGACGTAATAGTGACAACATCACACACCAATGTGCCGTTGTGGCCTGACGTAATAGTGACAACATCACACACTAATGTGCCGTTGTGGCCTGACGTAATAGTGACAACATCACCCACCAATGTGTCGTTGTGGCCTGACGTAATAGTGACAACATCACCCACCAATGTGTCGTTGTGGCCTGACGTAATAGTGACAACATCACACACCAATATGCCGTTTGTAGTAGAAAAAGTGTGGTCACCAATATTATTTTCTAATAATACGCCTTCGAAGGTGTGGAGGGAGCCGCTACTTTAGTACTTTCACTTTTTTATAATCATCATCGTCATCATCAAGCACCAGGTCTGCTGGCGAAGGTGATCATGTCTCTCCTCAACTCGCGATCTCGACAGTTATTTATCATTTCTGTTATTGACCTTCTGCCAAGATATTCTCTTAAGCTGTCTGGTATCTTTACTCTTTGTCTCCCTCTATCGCTTTGTCCCTTAATTTTTTCCATTTGTCACAATATATTGCAGCTGTTCCCTTCTCATTCCATAGCCAAAAAATGATGATTGTTTCTTCCTAATTTTGGAAATTAGCTCTCTTTTTGCTTTGGCCTCTCTCAGAACGTTTTCATTACTCTTCTTAGCTGTCCATGGTATTCTCAACATTCTTCTGTAAAACAACATTTCTACAGACTCCAGTGATTTTCTTGTCTGCTGTCCTATTGTCCATGATTCACATCCATATGTTAAGACAGGCTCTAAATAACATTTAAGAACCCTTTATCTTGTTTCTATTGTCATAAATGGATTGCACAGTATCTTCCTCACCTTTTGCCTGAGCCATTCTGCATCTCACCTCTGTTGTACATCTACCATCTGAGGTTAACATTATTCCCATATATTTAAATTCATTTACTTGTTTTAATATTTCTCCACTTATATTTATTGTGCATTGCGGTGAAGTCCTTTTCTTAGTCATGATAGATGTATATTATAACCTACAGGAAGTAGTATCAGTTGGCTAGTTAAGTATAAGACAAAAGTCTCAAGATATCGGTTGTCAATTAAGGTATCATTGTTCACAGAATAGAGTTTTCTTAAAAAATGTACACAGTAGTAGATTTGTTTTGCAGGGGGGACTGGTTGGTCTCGATGCAAGACGACGTCCTCGAGATAGAGAGGTTGTGGGTTCAAATCCCGGCTGCACCGGTTGGGATTCTTATTTATGATTTCTCTCTGCGGCAACCCCCCTGGTCTCAGCAGCGAGGCCCCGCTTGAAGCGTTAAGTACTTATGGACGGAAAAATATGAGTACCTCCGAAGATGGAGTTATCTGCCTGTGCGGCGAGGGACCCCTGTACGCACGGCTGCCATGGAAAAACGGATTAGCACGCAAAATTTAGTTCCTAGTCACTAGGGACTTCGTCAGAGGTAAAGCTGTCGAACGCAAAAAAAAAAAAACAACAAAAATGTGTTTTGCATTAATTTTTTGATATGTTTAATATAGGTTTTTGGGTTTTTTTTTCAAATGATTGTGAGAAGACAAAGCGCGTAACAGCAGCAGAGCTGGAAGTTGTCAGCGACCAGCGACTCATGGCTTGCGTCAGGGTCAGAGAACCAGCACCACACAGACCCTACTCTCCATCTTCGCTCTGTCTCTAGAAGCAGACTGACCTGTCTAGTCTAGCCTAGGGAGTAAGGACAAAAAAGTCAAGGATTCCGCTACTCACAAATACAGTGCTAAAGTCGGATATATTGGGTGGAAAGGAGCAAATAAACTACAACATAACGTATGTACACCCATATAACGTCCGAATGACGAAGAGGATAATCAATTCCTTGAATAGTCATCTGGTGAAAGACAGAAAGAAAGAAAATATTCTGATATTAATTTGCGCATATGACGATATATGAAATATTGTGTTCGGTTTTAGAAAAAAAAGACTAAATAACATTTTTTTTTAAAATCAGCCATAAATCTTAATTTATTCGTTGAAATCAACGTTAGGAGGTAGATTTAAGTACTTTTATTTCAATGTTAATATAGAACATTTGAGCTGATGAAAATATTCATTTACACTCAATGTTTTCTGGATTGGAAAACGCAACAGGAGATAAAGAAAATAGAAAGTAGGAAGAAATAAAAATGAAAAGAGAACTACTAAATACAATTAAGACAAGACAAATGAAATTTTTGGGGCACGTTAAAAGATACAACAGCCTACTAAAAGTAATATTTAAAGGGAAAATACAAGGTAAAGAGGCAGAGACAGACCAAGACTAACATGGACGAGTAACATCAAAAGATGGATGAGTCAATCTATGACAACCTGCACCATCAAAGAAACAGAGTGGAATGGCGATCTATAGTAGCCAACCTTCGTTGCGGAGACTGCACTCGATGATGATGATGGGGAAGACAATGTACAGGTTTGGTGGTGATCAACAAATACTTTTTTTTGGCACTGGCGACTGGGAAAATATTGAGAAAGACCGCAGACGACGCCAAAAATGAGTTTTGATTATTTTTAGAGCGCCGAAAAATTTAGTGCGATACTCCAGACAGTGAGCATGCGTAAATAATGTAAAGTGAAATTAGAATAGACGGCAGAATAGAAGTTAGCGTAGACTTTTGACAGAGTAAAAAACGTAAGTTACGTTCGGGATCAACGTAAACAGGTGTAAGTTTCCAAACAAAGGTAGCAATTAGATAAAATAGAACGAAAAAGAGAGAGCGAGAGAGAGAGAGAGAGAGAGAGAGAGAGAGAGAGAGAGAGATATTAGAATGAGTAAGGAGACAGAAAGAAATAGTCTTTTCTGAAACAAACTTGAACTAAATATATGGCTTCATGATAACGGTGTATGGCAGCCATATTGTACATGAAAGGCACACCCAACGAATGGCATTTTTATTTCTTTGAACGTTTGTAACAATCTTTGGTTTCTATCCTCTATAATACAGAGAAAAATAACGAAAATAATGTTCATGAATTATGCTTAAAAGCATGTTTAAAGACAGTGGCGAATTTTGAGTTTTGTAGCCTGTAGCATAACATTTAAACGCTCTCTCTTCTTAGTAAAAAAAAATTAAAGTAAAGAGCCCCTGTCACGCCAAGTGGCGTATAGGGAATATGGTGTTAGTGACCATAAATGTTACAGACCTTCGGCACATGATTTTTTGGGGTAATGTGGTCGGTATTACGCCCGTGTCGTTTTACTTTCCCAGAAAAAAATCCGGTACACATTTAAGGCTGGGTGAACCCGGAAGCTGTCGGTTGGGATCGAACCCTAACTCTTGTCCTTTGTAGTCCTGTTCATTAACTACTGAACTACGGCGGCTCCCCTCTCTTCTTAGTGTTCGCCAGTAAATGGGTGACGATGCGTTCTGTCGCTGGTTTACGGCAAAGCCGAGATATCCGACCCGTTCGGGCCGACACATCCGTCTGCTACATGGGTAACTTTGCTTAACAATTTTCCACGGACAGCAGCCATTTTTGGTCCACTCCCTTTGAGATTTTAGACTGGCAAAGGTCCTTTAACGTGCGCGAGTGCATACGAGACCTTCTATTTTTTCCCCGTTTTTCGGGAGCAATAGGCATATGATCTACAGAGACCAGGGTAGGATAAAGCCATTCTAGAATAAAGCCATTCTAGGATAAAGTCATTCTAGGATAAAGCCATTCTAGGATAAAACCATTCTAGGGTAAAGCCATTATATGATAAAGTCATTCTAGGGTAAAGTCATTCTAGGGTAAAGCCATTCTAGGATAAAACCATTCTAGGGTAAAGCCATTCTAGGGTAAAGCCATTTTAGGATAAAGCCATTCTAGGGTAAAGCCATTCTAGGATAAAGCCATTCCAGTGTAAAGCCATTCTAGGATAAAGTCATTCTAGGATAAAGTCATTCTAGGGTAAAGCCATTCTAGGATAAAACCATTCTAGGGTAAAGCCATTCTAGGGTAAAGTCATTTTAGGATAAAGCCATTCTAGGGTAAAGCCATTCTAGGATAAAGCCATTCCAGTGTAAAGCCATTCTAGGATAAAGTCATTCTAGGGTAAAGCCATTCTAGGATAAAGCCATTCTAGGATAAAACAATTCAAGGATAAAACCATTCTAGGGTAAAGCCATTCTAGGGTAAAGACATTCTAGGGTAAAGACATTATAGCATAAAGTCATTCTAGGATAAAACAATTCAAGGATAAAACCATTCTAGGATAAAACCATTCTATGTTAAAGCCATTCTAGGGTAAAGACATTATAGGATAAAGTCATTCTAGGATAAAGTCATTCTAGGGTTAAGCCATTCTAGGATAAAACTATTCTAGGGTAAAGCCATTCTAGGGTAAAGCCATTCTAGGGTAAAGCCATTCTCGCATAAAGCCATTGTAGGATAAAACCATAAGGAAACCACAGGCTCGGTTTTTGGAAAAAATTTCCACAGCCTGTGGTGAGGGATCGAACCCGTGGTCTTTTTATCAGACCAATGGACCACCCAATCCCCCATTTTAATGTAATATTTTTGAAGGAAGGCAAATGAACAGAGCAAGTATTTTGTAAACATTCTTAAATGTGTGTCTATTATTTTAATACACTGCTTTTTATCATTCTTGTCTGTTTGTGAAGAGAGCACTTAGATTTTGAACACGGAAATCGGTTTCACTCGAAAGTGATAAGTTTGCAAGAAAAGCAATCAATTTACAGCTAAAACACATCTTCGTTTGTGAGGAAAATACTTGGTTTGCAATCATAGAAGTGTAACTGGAAAGTGCTAACTTTGAGGGAAATGTACCGCATGGTTTGCAGCTTCATAGTTTGCGAAGAAAGCGTTTATTTTTGACGTAGAAGATAGTTTGCTAGACATGTACTTTGCGAGCACGACTCGTTATTTGGGAGAAGGAAATTGTATTTCCGAGACACATAACTTAGTTTGCGTGGAAAATGTTTGGTTACCGATGAGGTTAAATCTAATAGATTTGCAAGAAAGACGGTCGTATTTGTCTGTGGAGAAAATATTTTAACGTGTAAATAGAAAACAACAAAAATTGTTCTTTGAAGTCAGTAAAACATTTAACAGAAATTATATCTTTTCATATTGTGTTAAATGACGGCATGATTAATGAATTATATCAAATTCGGCATTTTACACCTTTATGAGATATGTGTATGAGATATGCACTGAGAAGTGCGGAATAAAGGTCACATGCACAGTAGGTTGAAAGGTAGTATACATGTTATGGTTCTTATTTCACCTTCGCTTCCTGGTCAGAGGGGCCCGGGGTTAAATTTGCAGAAGTGACATTTTTTTTTTCATTTTCGGATCGACATGGTTCCAGTGTTCACCCAGACTCTAAAAATGGGTCGCAGAGATTTTTCTGGGAAGTAAAGGTGGCCTGGCGTGATACCGACCACACCACCTAATAAAGTGTCGTCACGGTATAATATAGTCACTGAAACCATATTCTCTGTACGGCTAAACATACGTGTTAAGATACCTAAACATACCATTACACACTCCAAACCCAGAACATGCTTGTATCCAACAGAAATCGTTTTGCCATGAGTCGAAAAATGTAAGCTGTAGTAAGTAGTTGTTAGTGATGTGTAAGATGTAGTAAGTAGTGGTTAGTGTTGTGTAAGCTGTAGTAAGTAGTGGTTAGTGATGTGAAAGCTGTAGTAAGTAGTGGTTAGTGATGTGAAAGCTGTAGTAAGTAGTTGTTAGTGATGTGTAAGCTGTAGTAAGTAAGTGGTGGTTAGTGATGTAGAAGCTGTAGTAAGTAAGTGGTGGTTAGTGATGTGTAAGCTGTAGTAAGTAAGTGGTGGTTAGTGATGTGTAAGCTGTAGTAAGTAAGTGGTGGTTAGTGATGTAGAAGCTGTAGTAAGTAAGTGGTGGTTAGTGATGTGTAAGCTGTAGTAAGTAAGTGGTGGTTAGTGATGTGGAAGCTGTAGTAAACAGTGGTTAGTAATGTGGAAGTTGTAGTAAACAGTGGTTGGTAATGTAGATGTTGTAGTAATCAGTGGTTAGTAATGTGGAAGTTGTAGTAAACAGTGGTTAGTAATGTGGAAGTTGTAGTAAACAGTGGTTAGTAATGTGGAAGTTGTAGTAAACAGTGGTTAGTAATGTGGAAGTTGTAGTAAACAGTGGTTAGTAATGTGGAAGTTGTAGTAAACAGTGGTTAGTAATGTGGAAGTTGTAGTAAACAGTGGTTAGTAATGCGGAAGTTGTATTAAACAGTGGTTAGTAATGCGGAAGTTGTAGTAAACAGTGGTTAGTAATGCGGAAGTTGTAGTAAACAGTGGTTAGTAATGTGGAAGTTGTAGTAAACAGTGGTTAGTAATGTGGAAGTTGTAGTAAACAGTGGTTAGTAATGTGGAAGTTGTAGTAAACAGTGGTTAGTAATGTGGAAGTTGTAGTAAACAGTGGTTAGTAATGTGGAAGTTGTAGTAAACAGTGGTTAGTAATGTGGAAGTTGTATTAAACAGTGGTTAGTAATGTGGAAGTTGTATTAAACAGTGGTTAGTAATGTGGAAGTTGTATTAAACAGTGGTTAGTAATGTGGAAGTTGTAGTAAACAGTGGTTAGTAATGTGGAAGTTGTAGTAAACAGTGGTTAGTAATGTGGAAGTTGTAGTAAACAGTGGTTAGTAATGTGGAAGTTGTAGTAAACAGTGGTTAGTAATGTGGAAGTTGTATTAAACAGTGGTTAGTAATGTGGAAGTTGTAGTAAACAGTGGTTAGTAATGTGGAAGTTGTATTAAACAGTGGTTAGTAATGTGGAAGTTGTAGTAAACAGTGGTTAGTAATGTGGAAGTTGTAGTAAACAGTGGTTAGTAATGTGGAAGTTGTAGTAACCAGTGGTTAGTAATGTGGAAGTTGTAGTAAACAGTGGTTAGTAATGTGGAAGTTGTAGTAAACAGTGGTTAGTAATGTGGAAGTTGTAGTAAACAGTGGTTAGTAATGTGGAAGTTGTAGTAAACAGTGGTTAGTAATGTGGAAGTTGTAGTAAACAGTGGTTAGTAATGTGGAAGTTGTAGTAAACAGTGGTTAGTAATGTGGAAGTTGTAGTAAACAGTGGTTAGTAATGTGGAAGTTGTATTAAACAGTGGTTAGTAATGTGGAAGTTGTAGTAAACAGTGGTTAGTAATGTGGAAGTTGTAGTAAACAGTGGTTAGTAATGTGGAAGTTGTAGTAAACAGTGGTTAGTAATGTGGAAGTTGTAGTAAACAGTGGTTAGTAATGTGGAAGTTGTAGTAAACAGTGGTTAGTAATGTGGAAGTTGTAGTAAACAGTGGTTAGTAATGTGGAAGTTGTAGTAAACAGTGGTTAGTAATGTGGAAGTTGTAGTAAACAGTGGTTAGTAATGTGGAAGTTGTAGTAAGTTGTGGTTTGTAAGTTGGTTTTGCTGAAGACAAGAGGTCTTGATCTAGATCGTCGACTTTTAGGCTCTTTCAGAATACCAGGAATGTTTTTTTTTCGCTGGAAAAATGTCTTCTTTCTAGCGTTCACCCGTGGTCTAGATGCGTTGTTTTGCAAAAAATATGTCAAAGCTGCGATATCTGCGTCTTCTAGCCTTGTCCATCAGTCCTTGGCATTGGTAGATTTTTCATATATTTTTTTTTGCACGGACAGCGGCCATTTTTGGCCTGCTCTTATTGACTTTAACCTGATAAGGATTCTTTAACGTGCGCGAGTGAACACGGGGCCTCCTATTTTTTCGCCGTTCTCTAAGAGGGCTAGACATCAAACCTCACTAACCAGAAACAAGGGAAGCGTAAAACAACAAGGAAACTTCAGATTAAAATTGAAAAACCCCTGCCACCTTTAATAGGATTCGAACCCAGAACCTATCTGTCCAGAGGCTGACGTCTTATTTCTTACCTGAGAGCAAGTGAAATATATTTCAGATGTTCTGATTAGTTTGTAAACGATTAAAAGTTAATTAATTAAGTCAAACTGGACGTAGAGCGCCAAATGATGTATCAAAGAATGATAAAGCATTCCGCATGAGCATAATTAGTTGTATCAGGAGAAATTAAGAAATATAAATAGAAAAAAAATGGGTTGGTTTAAGCTGCACGTAACAAATGGACACCACATACCAGAACGACGTTTCGGCGCAAAAGCCTTCAACAGGAACAAGCATACAACACAGGTACATTTTTTTTTTCTTCGTTCGCCAGCTTTTACCTCTGACGAAGTCAGACTAGGAACTGAATTTTGAGTGCTAATCCGTTTTTCCATGGCAGCCGTGTGCACAGGGGTCCCTCGCCGTACAGGCAGATAACTCCGTCTTCGGAGGTACTCATATTTTTTTCCGTCCATGAGTAATTGACGTTTCAAACCGGGGCCTCGCTGCTGAGACCAGGAGTGGTTGCCGCAGAGAGAAATCATAAATAAAAATCCAAACTAGCCGGGATTTGAACCCACAACTTCTCTGTGTCGAGGCTGGCGTCGTGCCTCGAGACCAACCAGTCGCCTACAGGTACATATATTTAAAATTAAAAAAATAAATGATTAAAAAATCGAATTAGAAAGAGAAATGCACAGTAAAGAAGAATAAATTCTTAATAAAAAGTTATTTGTAAGATCTAAGAAGATCTATTTTTTTTTACATTATATATTATATACATTATTTTGTTAATTGTAAATACATATTTGTACGTGTGTTGTATGTTTGTTCAAGTTGAAGTCCTTTCCGCCGAAACGTCGTTCTGACTTGTGGTGTCCACTTGATACGTGAATCTTTAAACATACCAATTTTTTTCTATATATGTTTTTTTTTTCATTTCTCTTCGCTGTTAGCTCCACATCAGGTTCGCATTTTGATGCGTTTATGTGCTTTTCTTTGCCTTCACCATACTTGTGTAATAGTAAAGTACCCCCCCGTCACGCCAAGTGGCGTATAGGGAAATATGGTGTTAGTGACCCTATATTTTACAGACCTTCAGCACATGATTTTTTTTTTTTTTTGGGGTAATGTGGTCGGTATTACGCCCGTGCTGCTTTTACTTTCCCAGAAAAAATCCGGTACCCATTTTAAGGCTGGGTGAACCCGGAGCCGTCGGTTGGGATCGAACCCTACCCCTTGTCCGTAGTAGTCCAGTTCACTAACCACTGAGCTATCGCGGCTCCTACTAATTTTTAGGGAATTAGTAAAACCCAGGTGTCCTCGCCAGGATTACGAACCCCGGCTGTTGCCGTGGTAAGCCAACCGCCTATCGATTGCGCTAACCGGACACCCATATTTGTGTAATGCCACTGTTAAAATGATGATTCTATTCTGTCAATGAGTATGACTTATGTTTTTTCTTTACTTAATTTCTTTATATTTTAACTTTGCTTCAATATTAAAAAGCAAGTTGTTTTTAGGTTTGTAATGTGTATATATGGGGAGCCGCGATAGCTCAGTGGTTAGTGAACTGGACTGTAAAGGACAAGAGATAGGGTTCGATCCCAACTGACGGCTTCCGGGTTCACTCAGCTTTAAATGGGTACCGGATTTTTGTCTGGGAATGTAAAGCGGCACGGGCGTAATACCGACCACATTACGCCAAAAATCATGTACCGAAGGTCTGTAAAATTTATGGCCACTGACACCATATTCCCTATCCGCCACTTGGCGTGAAGGGGCTCTTTATTTATTTACTAATGTGTATCTATATCATCATTATAAGCATATGCAATATCGGCTGGTGTTGGCGAACATGTCCTTCCACAATTCTCATATTACTTCTGTTGTTGACTATTTATCGTGTCATTACACCAAGCTAAATGTTCAACGGCCTAGAAAGCGTAAACAGCAAAGTGTGTGGTACACATGAAGCATATTCAGAACACGAGAGACGAATATGGCAGACCACCGTGAAAGAGATTGGAGCCTCATCACGTAACATTCTAAAGAAAGCCATGGAGAGAAATTCTAGTAAACACAATTAGAACAAGACAAATGAAATTTTTATGACATGTTAAAAGACATAACAGCCTTATAAAAGTAATATTGGGAAAATACAAGATAAAAGAGGCAGAGGCAGATCGAGACTAACATGGACGAGTAACATGAAAAGATGGACAAGTCAACCTATGACAATCTGCACCATCAAAGCAAGAGACAGAGTGGAATGGCGCTCCATGGTAGCCAACCTTCGAAGCGGAGACGGCACTATGGACAAGTCAACCTATGACAATCTGCACCATCAAAGCAAGAGACAGATTGGAATGGCGCTCCATGGTAGCCAACCTTCGAAGCGGAGACGGCACTATGGACAAGTCAACCTATGACAATCTGCACCATCAAAGCAAGAGACAGAGTGGAATGGCGCTCCATGGTAGCCAACCTTCGAAGCGGAGACGGCACTATGGACAAGTCAACCTATGACAATCTGCACCATCAAAGCAAGAGACAGAGTGGAATGGCGCTCCATGGTAGCCAACCTTCGAAGCGGAGACGGCACTATGGACAAGTCAACCTATGACAATCTGCACCATCAAAGCAAGAGACAGAGTGGAATGGCGCTCTATGGTAGCCAACCTTCGAAGCGGAGACTCAATGATGGTGACATCAAGTTATCTAGTAACTTTTCTTTATGTCGTCGGCGATCTCTCTTTCCTTGTATTTTGCCAGCTGTAACCAAGTATTGCAACCTTCCTCCTCCCATGGTGTTTCCGAGATATTTCGTCTGTTTGTAGCTAGACTGAGAGCGAACGATCAAAAATGGAAAGAAGACGATTAAAAATATGTAAGACCGCATCAGTCACCAGGCATGCCCCTGCGGAGGAATATTCTTGAATATCAACATGTCTACCAGCCTCCAAAAGTCATAAATGAAGTATCATTTAGAAATTACTGGCATTATTCTTTCTATAAGTAATCACATTATAATAATTTCTTACGCAACCAAATCATCATCATTATGTGCCATACCGATTGACGTAGGCGATAATATACTTCCACAATCTTCTATCTACAGTGCATCGTATCAGTTCTGTTGTTCACTGTTTGCCATGCCATGACACCAAGCTATTGAGTATTTAATAAAACCAAATAGAGTAGCCGACACAGTTATGTGATGACATTGATTTTATATGCAATCTCAAGTAAAAGAGATATTCAATAGTTTGGGAAATGATAGACTACCGTGACGTTCAGAAATGAAGTAATCTCTTCCACCGCTCAAAGGAGAAGGTACCTGGACTATACAGCAGCACGGCAGATCTGTTGTTGTGTATCGCTTACAGTGAGAGGTGTTGTTGTGTAGCGCTTACAGTGAGAGTTGTTGTTGGGTAGCGCTTACAGTGCGAGGCGTTGTTGGGTAGCGCTTACAGTGAGAGGCGTTGTTGTGTAGCGCTTACAGTGAGAGGTATTTTTGGGTAGCGCTTACAGTGAGAGGTGTTGTTGTGTAGCGCTTACAGTGAGAGGTGTTGTTGTGTAGCGCTTACAGTGAGAGGTGTTTTTGGGTAGCGCTTACAGTGAGAGGCGTTGTTGTGTAGCGCTTACAGTGAGAGGTGTTTTTGGGTAGCGCTTACAGTGAGAGGTGTTGTTGTGTAGCGCTTACAGTGAGAGGTGTTTTGGGTAGCGCTTACAGTGAGAGGCGTTGTTGTGTAGCGCTTACAGTGAGAGGTGTTGTTGGGTAGCGCTTACAGTGAGAGGTGTTGTTGGGTAGCGCTTACAGTGAGAGGTGTTGTTGGGTAGCGCTTACAGTGAGAGGTGTTTGTTGTGTAGCGCTTACAGTAAGAGGTGTTATTGGGTAGCGCTTACAGTGAGAGGTGTTGTTGGGTAGCGCTTACAGTAAGAGGTGTTGTTGGGTAGCTCTTACAGTGAGAGGTGTTGTTGTGTAGCGCTTACAGTGAGAGGTGTTGTTGGGTAGCGCTTACAGTGAGAAATGTTGTTGTGTAGCTCTTACAGTGAGAGGTGTTGTTGTGTAGCTCTTACAGTGAGAGGTGTTGTTGTGTAGCGCTTACAGTGAGAGGTGTTGTTGTGTAGCTCTTACAGTGAGAGGTATTGTTATGTAGCGCTTACAGTGAGAGGTATTGTTGTGTAGTGCTTACAGTGAAAGGTATTGTTGTGTCTCGCTTACAGTGAGAGGTGTTGTTGTGTAGCTCTTACAGTGAGAGGTGTTGTTGTGTAGCTCTTACAGTAAGAGGTGTTGTTGTGTAGCGCTTACAGTGAGAGGTGTTGCTGTGTAGCTCTTACAGTGAGAGGTGTTGTTGTGTAGCGCTTACAGTGAGAGGTATTTTTGGGTAGCGCTTACAGTGAGAGGTTTTGTTGTGTAGCTCTTAGAGTGAGAGGTATTGTTGTGTAGCGCTTACAGTGAGAGGTGTTGTTGTGTAGCTCTTACAGTGAGAGGTATTGTTGTGTAGCGCTTACAGTGAAAGGTATTGTTGTGTAGCGCTTACAGTGAGAGGTATTGTTGTGTAGTGCTTACAGTGAGAAGTGTTGTTGTGTAGCGCTTACAGTGAGAGGTGTTGTTGTGTAGCGCTTACAGTGAGAGGTGTTGTTGTGTAGCGCTTACAGTGAGAGGTGTTGTTGTGTAGCGCTTACAGTGAGAGGTGTTGTTGTGTAGCTCTTACAGTGAGAGGTGTTGTTGTGTAGCGCTTACAGTGAGAGGTGTTGTTGTGTAGCGCTTACAGTGAGAGGTGTTGTTGTGTAGCGCTTACAGTGACAGGTGTTGTTGTGTAGCGCTTACAGTGAGAGGTGTTGTTGTGTAGCGCTTACAGTGACAGGTGTTGTTGTGTAGCGCTTACAGTGAGAGGTATTGTTATGTAGCGCTTACAGTGAGAGGTATTGTTGTGTAGTGCTTACAGTGAAAGGTATTGTTGTGTCTCGCTTACAGTGAGAGGTGTTGTTGTGTAGCTCTTACAGTGAGAGGTGTTGTTGTGTAGCTCTTACAGTAAGAGGTGTTGTTGTGTAGCGCTTACAGTGAGAGGTGTTGCTGTGTAGCTCTTACAGTGAGAGGTGTTGTTGTGTAGCGCTTACAGTGAGAGGTATTTTTGGGTAGCGCTTACAGTGAGAGGTTTTGTTGTGTAGCTCTTAGAGTGAGAGGTATTGTTGTGTAGCGCTTACAGTGAGAGGTGTTGTTGTGTAGCTCTTACAGTGAGAGGTATTGTTGTGTAGCGCTTACAGTGAAAGGTATTGTTGTGTAGCGCTTACAGTGAGAGGTATTGTTGTGTAGCGCTTACAGTGAGAAGTGTTGTTGTGTAGCGCTTACAGTGAGAGGTGTTGTTGTGTAGCGCTTACAGTGAGAGGTGTTGTTGTGTAGCGCTTACAGTGAGAGGTGTTGTTGTGTAGCGCTTACAGTGAGAGGTGTTGTTGTGTAGCTCTTACAGTGAGAGGTGTTGTTGTGTAGCGCTTACAGTGAGAGGTGTTGTTGTGTAGCGCTTACAGTGAGAGGTGTTGTTGTGTAGCGCTTACAGTGAGAGGTGTTGTTGTGTAGCGCTTACAGTGAGAGGTGTTGTTGTGTAGCGCTTACAGTGACAGGTGTTGTTGTGTAGCGCTTACAGTGAGAGGTGCTGTTGGGTAGCACTTACAGTGAGAGGTGTTGTTGGGTAGCGCTTTTAGTGAGAGGTGTTGTTGTGTAGCGCTTACAGTGAGAGGTGTTGTTGGGTAGCGCTTACAGTGAGAGGTGTTGTTGTGTAGCGCTTACAGTGAGAGGTGTTGTTGGGTAGCGCTTACAGTGAGAGGTGTTGTTGTGTAGCGCTTACAGTGAGAGGTGCTGTTGTGTAGCGCTTACAATGAGAGGTATTGTTGGGTAGCGCTTTTAGTGAGAGGTGCTGTTGGGTAGCGCTTACAGTGAGAGGTGTTGTTGGGTAGCGCTTTTAGTGAGAGGTGCTGTTGGGTAGCGCTTACAGTGAGAGGTTTTTTTCGGTCGCGGAAGAGGAAGCACACTCTATATTTTTTTTAAAACCAGTTTCGATTATATTTAATTGGATGTTTCATTACTAGTTATCTATGTATGATAGGTTTTATTTACTTACATATCTGTGTGTGTTGTTTGTTTGTTCCTGCTGAAGGCCTGTTGAGCCGAAACGTCGTTCAAATTTATATCGTCTATCAATCACGTAATTTACCATACCATTTTTTCTATTTTTATTTTAATTCTCCCTCACATTTAGCTTTACTGCAGCTTCACATTTTTATACATTCTTTGCCTTAACTCACCCCCCCCCCCCCCCGAAAAAAAATAATAATATTAATAATAAATAAATAAAGACCACGGCATTCAGAAAGATGAGTTTCGCATGGATACACACACAACTGCGATTTTGGAATGTATTTTATTTTGCTTGTATTCTGTTCAATCAACTGTTCATCATGTTCTTCAGTGACCAACTTTTACTGCATATCTAGACCTGCAATAATCATGGCATTAAGTCTTTGTTTTCTCCAAGAAGTTTCTGTGAGTTGGTCCCTTTGGCAGCGGGAACGACCTCATTATGCTTGGCAGCGATATCTTAACGATCGAAGGAAGGAGCGGACAGCCGTACTAAGGACCTAGCTGGAAATGATCAACGATGCCGAGGACCAAATACTGTCGCACATAGTACCTCATATGTCAAATATACATCATCATCATCAAGTACCATGCCTGCTGGCGTGGGTGATCATTTCTCTTCACAACTTTCGATCTCGACAGTTATTTATTCTGTTGTTGATCTTCTGCCAAGCCATTCTCTTAAGCTTTCTGGTATCTTTTCTCTTTGTTTCCCTCTATCTCTTCGTCTCTAAATTTGCCCAGTTGTCACACTATATTCCAGCTGTTCCCTTCTCATTTCATGGTCAAAAAATGATGATTGTTTCTTCTTAATATCGGAAATGAGCTCTCCTTTTGCTTTGGTCTCTTTCAGAACGTTTTCATTGCTTTTCTTAGCTGTCCATGGTAAAATATACACACAAAACATAATTTGTAACTTCCATGCACAAACTATTATAGTTCAGAGATAATGTTATTGATGAATATTGGAAGACAGCCGGGAAGTGGAATAAAAGAGGGGAAGGAGGAATGGAGAGAGGGAGATTGAGAAAGACAAAAGAGTAAATTGAATATTAACTGTAGATTTTAAATGGAGAATTACCGGTTTAATGAAATTGTCGTACTTTCAAAATAAATGAAACACATAGGGTTACCGCGATACAGAATAAAGAAATAATTCTATGCCAAGCTTTCCTTGAGAGAATAATATTCGTTATCCACTTTTCTTTGTTTCTGAGTGTCATTATGTATCTAAGTCATGGCAAATGGTTACTAGCTTTATAAGTCTTCCTTATTAAAATATTCATCAGCGACACCCATCACCACGATGTTTATCCTTCACTCAAATTGATAATACAAATAAAGATACATCATTATATGGATATCAGCTTTGGTTCCGAACGTAAGGACCTCCTCCCTCCTTCGGAACCCTTCAAAGAGGAGCCGGGGGACTGGTTGGTCTCGAGGCAAGTCGCCGGCCTCGAGACAGAGAGGTTGTGGGTTCAAATTCCGGCTGGTTTGGATTTTTATTTATGATTTCTCTCTGCGGTAACCGCCCCTGGTCTCAGCAGCGAGGCCCGGCTTGAAACGTCAATCACTCATGGACGGAAAAAAATGTGAGTATCTCGTAATATGAGTAAGTCTGAGTTATCTGCCTGTGCGGCGAGGGACCCCAGTGCACACGGCTGCCAGGGAAAAAGGGATTGACAGGCAAAATTCAGTTCCTAGTCTCTAGGGACTTCGTCAGAGGTAAAAGCTAGCGAACGCAAAAAAAAAAAAAAAAAAAAAAAAAAAAAAAAAAAAAAAAAGCCGAGAGACGTGGGCTAGTGCGTTTTGGGCAGAGCAATATCTCCATATTGTATTACATTGACCTAGGCACAGCAAGCAAACAGAAATATTAGTTCCATCATCGTTAGGACACATTAGAAGGAAATCTTGCATATTCGACACATGGAACGTTAGGCACATGTGTCCTGGATTAAATAACATTTCACAAATGTAGAAAACATCAGGAAAACAGCCGTCATCAACATGGAGCTGCAGTGACTAAATGTTGATATTCACTTCAGAAAACAAAGCTAGGTGGATTGTGGTTCAGATAGGGAAAGAACGTATACCTTTTTTCTGGCAGGGGCTAAAACTTGAGCAGCCTCCCATAGATGGAAATCTAGAGAACCATCCATGCCGAAGATTAATGTCAGTGCTACAAAATTAGCCTACAACCAAATCCTGTTCAAGAATGCCTTCCAGAAATGCACGGAGAAAGTGCAGTTATATAATTAAATAACACACCCCTCGAATCTGTGAGAAAGTTTACCTATTTCGATTCTATGGTATACAGGAAACGACATTGCAGATATAGACAATACTTCAGGCGAACGATAGATAGATTCTATGGTCACAGCCACTCCCTTGAAGAAGAAATAAATTCCCGAATCGGAAAGGCAGCTTTCACATTTTGTGCACTTAAAAATAGAGCATGGGCCAACACCAAATTAACACTCAAGAATAAGATTCAAATTTACCAAAGTTGTGTGCTTAGTACACTTCTATACGGATCATAGGACTACCTACGCAGGACAGGAGAAAAGGTTAAACAGCTTTCATGTCCGTTGCCTTCGAAAGATTTTGAACATCAAATAGCAGGACAAAGTAACCAATTTTAGTGTCTTACGAGTAAAACTCCAATCCATCATGGCTACTTAGGAGTCGTAGACTAAGGTGACTGGGTCATGTAAGAAGAATAGAAAACAATCGTATTCCCAAATAAATATTGTATGACGAACTTACGGACAGATAGAGACCGGAGAGTATACCAGTGCTGTGATATAAGGATGTTTGCAGGGCTTCCATGTAGGAATTCTTTATCAGTGAAAGAAACTGGGTTAATCTGGCTGCATATCGTGAAAAAGCACATGGAACAAAAATATATATATATAATTGCACACCAACTTTCGAGGCAGTATTGATACCAAATTCAGAAGACAAAAGGCGCAGGAAAAAGGAGACAAGTCCATGTATCACTAATATATCCTGTTCATTTTGCGAACGGATCTGTCTGCCCAACATTGGCAGATTCAGACACGAGAGAAGCTGTTCAGCAAAGTGACATCCAAATAGACACTAATATTTTACCAAATTACTGACTTATCATGATTGCTTGCTACCGACCGTCTGTCAAGACCCCAAAGGCCATATATTTTGATGTCGCACAATTTTCAGAAGTGCAAAAGACTTGCGTAAGTCTCATGACTTTCAAGATCTTATTTATTAAAATGTACACACCATCCACTTCAAGCAGCGCGATCTTTTACCCATCTCGAGACTCGAGACAAAGCAACATTCCCATTTTCACCTCGGAGAATCGTCAAAAGTAGAAAAGAATTGTGTCGCCTTTGTAGCTTACCAGATATGGCGCTGATATAGCAGTCTTGCACAATCAAAAAAGTTGACAAATAATTTCCCTTTCAGTGACACTGTTATGTTGATCGTGTGTTTTAATGTTCCCTAAATAATTATTGGGCATATTTGTGATGCTTTTAATTTTTTGTTCATGCCAGTGACTGGAGTGTATATTAATTTTCATTTAACCTTGTGGATCGGGCATAATTGCCGCCGGGCCCTCTGGCCGTCAGTTACTTACTCCTAGTCTAAGGTTTGTATTCAGAAAGGGCTGCCACAACATGGCTAAAACGTCAAAGTTGGTAACTCAGTTGTTAGTGCGCTTGTGCGTGAGAAGGTGAATGTGCGTTCAATCCCAGCATACTTCGCTTTAGTCGACCTTGGTGAAAAAAGGTCACTTAGGTCTCCTAATTAGCTTCGATAAAATATGACAATGTTTATTGATGTAAAGTAGGGGTACGTCGTAATTTGTTTTGTCTATATGCTTGGCTACTTGATACCATGGTATGTTCATTAGTCATGCTTTCTACAACTTTACTCACGCGTCCTGTGTGTTGTTGTGTCTGTCACCAGCTTTATATCTCTAGAGTGCGGACTGGTTAGTCTCGAGGCAAGACGCCGGTCTCGAGACAGAGAGGTTGTGGGTTCAAATCCCGGCTACACCGTTTGGGATTTTTATTTATGATTTCTCTCTGCGGCAACCACTCCTGGTCTCAGCAGCGAGGCCGGGCTTGAAACGTCAATTACTCATGGACGGAAAAAAATATGAGTGCCTCCGAAGTCTGAGTTATTTGCCGGTGTGGCAAGGGACCCCTGTGCACACGGCTGGCAAAGAAAAATGAATTAACACGCAAAATTCAGTTCCTAGTGTCTACCTCGTCAGAGTCTCGAGGGATTGAATTTTGCATTAATATCACCTTTTCCTATTTTTCACACCGGCAGGCGTGTGTTCAGGTGTCCCTAGCCATACAGGCAGATATTCTCGAAATATCAGAGGTAATTTTTTTATCGTCGAGAATTATGACGTTTTGGGTAGATTTTCAATTTATATTAATTTTTTCGGGGCAGCGGCCATTTTGTAGACCACTCTTCTCGATTTCAACTGTCAAAAGTTCTTTGCTTGCTTGCGTTCGCCCGATGACTAAAGGAGTACACCTCTTTATCATCCGTCCTTAAAAGGACGTCAAGTGGACGTGTCTGTGTTGTGTTGTGGTTTGCAGTATAACTGTGATATTTGCGCCTTTCAGCCCAACACATCCGACTTCAGCACGACATTTTTGAGTACCGAGTTGTCTTCCCTCTTCGATCCCTACTCACTTGGCCAGACTAGACAGGTTAGTCTCTTACTAGAGGCACCACGGAGAGGTGGAGCAGGATCTGGATGGTTCTGGTTAACCGATCCTGGCGCAAGCCATCAGCTGTGGGTCGCTGACAACTTCTAGCTTTGCTGATGTGAGGCGCACCTTCGCCTCCTAGAGTTCTTTAACTTACACAGTATGCAAACGGAACCTACTATTTGTCGCCGTTATACAAGAGAGCCAGACATCGGATAGCACAACCCGGAATCCTTAAACTCGATTTCTTTTTTTTTTTTATTAATTTCCCACCGGATGTTGTAAATCCTGGACCTTCTTGTCCAGATGTCGATGTTTTACCTGTAGATTACCCAGCATCCAACACGGCCCCGAATAATATTTGACATTTTATATTTATTCTTATCTCGACCTAATTGGGTAAGGTAATATCAACGAGAAAGAACACAAATACTCGCAGTTAGCTGCCTAGTGCTATCATGATAATACTTTTCTCCATACTTCGTTCGTTATATTTTACCAAACACCCTTTACATTAGCTTAACGATCACAATCACAGAGGGGAGATGGATGATGGCTCAGACAAAAGCAGCTTTCCCAAAAATGAGGAAGGTACTGTGGAATCCATTTTTAACAATAGAAGCAAGAAAAAGAGTTCTTAAATGTTATATAGAGCCAGTCTTAACATACGGATGTGAATTATGGACAATAGGATAACAGACAAGAAAAGCACTGGAGGCCGTAGAAATGTGGTTTTACAGAAGATTGTTGAGAATACTATGGACATCTACGAAGGGTAATGAAAACGTTCTGAAAGAGGCCAAAGCAAAAAGAGAGCTAATTTCCAATATTAGGAAGAAACAATCATCACATTTTGGCCATGCAATGAGAAGAGAACAGCTGGAATATATTGTAACAACTTGAAAATTTGAAGAACGACGACATAGAGGGAGGAAAGGAGAAAAGATATCAAACAGTATAAGAGAATGGGTTAGCCGCGAAAGCTCAGTGGTTAGTGAACTGGACTAGAAAGGACTAGAGGTCGGGTTCGATCCTGGTCGACGGCTTCCATGTTCAGCCAACCTTAATTTGATACCGGATTTTTTTCTGGGAAAGTAAAGTGGCACCAACCACCTTACTCCAAAAATCACGTGACGAAGGACTATAAAAATTATGGTCACTAACACCATATTCCCTATACGCCACGTGGCGTGACGGGCTCTTTACTTTATATAAATATATATATATATATATATATATATATATATATATATATATATATATACATATATAAGAGAATGGCTTGATAGAAGGTCAACAAAAATGATAAATAAATAACTGTCGATATCGAGAGACATGATCACCTACGCCAGCAGGTACGATACTTGACGATGATCACAATCACTTTAGGCGTTCTAAGTAACGTTTATGCACTTAAAACAGGGGCATTAAATCAACCTCGTGTGAAATTTTTATTTTCTATCTTCCCCTGTGGTCGTTCCGTGGAGGGAAAAAAAATATTGAAATAATAAATCGAAAACTAAAATACTCCGCCCAAGTCAAGACTTTCTTGTTTTTCTCTGTCTGCAAAGATAAAAAAAAACAAAACAGAGTCTTCACGGAGGGATAAACAATAAAAAAAAATAATAAACCCTCATTTTTCGTAGTCTACATGCCCTCGTCGATGTCTCCGTTTTTGTTTGTGTACAGTTGCTACTTTCACCGCCAGCATCGGAAGCTGGAATGGCTAGGAGCGAGTGTTGATTACAGGTGTCCTGGCAGCCGCGCGCTCACATGCTCACTTCTGGCACGTGATACCCAGACGCCATTTTTTTTTTAGCTCCTAGTTTTGACTCGCACGCCCTAAATCTTGCCTCCGCTCACGTCACAACACACGGAACCCACCCCTAAACATGTCAGCGTTGATTTTCTCGTTTATTTGTTGATCTTTCAACACTTTTGTTCGTATTTCGGATCAACTTCTGTCTCGGGTCGCCGCCGTCCATTTTGAAAAACAAAACTGTAAACACGGAGGGTTGTGAGATTTGTGTCGTTTCATTTTTCTGTCTGACGAAATTCTTACATTTTGATTATTTGTTGTTAGCAGTATGGCTCCGTGTTTTTAATATACTCAAGGGTATCGGCGCCAGCATATTGGGTAATCACATCTGCTTGTTTTAACTTCAAACCAAGCATTTTAGGTCTAACCTTAATAGAAAATATATTGTATTTTGGAGGCGAAGGCGCGCCTCCCAGCACCAGAGCTGGAAGTTATCAGCGACCCACAGCTGATGGCTTGCGCCAGGATCGGTGAACAAAAACCATCCAGATCCTGCTCCACCTCTCCGCGGTGCCTCCAGTAACAGACTAACCTGTCTAGTCTGGCCAAGCGTGCAGGGATCGAAGAGGGAAGACAACCCGGTGCTCAAAAATATTGTGCTGAAGTCGGATGTGTTGGGCCGAAAGGCGCAAATATAACAGTTATACTGCAAACCACAACACAACGCAGACACGTCTACTACGTCCTTGTAAGGGCGGATGATGAAGAGGAATATTCTAGTCTACCACGATACTCTAGAATACTTTAGTCATCGGGCGAACGCAACCAACCATAATGTATTTTTGCCAACGTTGACCGGATTGACCGGAAAGGATTTAAAAAGGATTTAGTTATGGTTATGGTTAGTCGAAGGCCCTATTATCACTGCAAACGAATTATAATCCATAATTGCTCAACCACCCGTGCCAGTGGAATCATCCGAATTAAAACACATCTCATTTAAGGATCCAAGCAAAGAAAGACAACTGCAGTCCCATCACAGCAACAACAGCACACGCCAAAAGACATAAGGCAAAGTTAGTTAAGTCACCGAAAGTGAACGCAGCTGAGCTTTCCTCCGTCATACGATATCATCCTTCATCGTAAGCAATCAGAATATCGAAACAAGGTCCGGATGAAAAACACAGCTCACGGTGTGCACAGAACACTCAACTCAGTAGTTCTCACAGCAAGCCGGACTTGAAATATGAGGAAACTGCAACAGGGAATACTTTTCAGGCAGCGCCTCAACCGTTCCTGCCCCATATCCCACATATTGACCGGAAGTACATTTTTGGGGAGTATTTTGCTTAAAAAAAAAAGGATTTTGCTAGTCTAATGAGTCTTTCTTCCGGCTCGTCCGGAATAGGGACGTGTGGTGAGTTATAACACGGGTCATAAGTAAGGTCAGACACCTGATATAAAGAAACGCTGGAAACGGGGAATCTAGAATTTTTACCCTCTTTGATAATTCGATTCGAAAAGACAATATGTAAATAGAATGAGTCTTTCCTTCTCGGGCATGTATCTGTTTTTCTTCTCTTATGTTGTCTACCAGGAGTAATATGATCAACAGCATTAATGAGTTGTTTTTTTTCCCCCGCAAATGTGATAAAACGTACGTAAAAAGAAGAAGGAAAAGTAATTCGACTACAAAACATATTTGGAGACTGTGTTTACCTCCCCTCTTCGATCCATACAAACTTGGCCACTTTGATGTCAGAAGAATCATTTAAAAGTGGAGCGGGATCTTGGTTGGTTTTGCTTCACTCACTGTGACATCAGCAATCACTTACGGAACACAAACTGCTATCAGCTCATGCGTGCATCTGGATCCCCCAGAGTGTACGGATTTGCGTATTGGTTTTGTCGCTCACACACATATTACTATAATAACATTCCGCATTCTCAAATAATCTAGGGCATGTGTTTACGCGCCAATCAGCGCGTGAATATTTCAGCTGTTACTAATAATGTTTGCGCAATAGACGCGCCCACCTCCTTAAAATGAGTACGGAACAGTCGGGTCAGCACCATGACGTTTCTCAACTGGAGGGATTATCGCTTTGTCACAAATGATGCTATAGCTTTCAACTAATACTTGTTTACTAAAATGACGACGCCCTGAAACAGTGATGGGGAGAGGCTGGACTTTCTTTTTGTTTTTCCGAAGCAAAATATAGAAAGAAACAAACTTGTTTTAAAACAAAGATGACCAAAACGGTCGAGTCTGCAATTTTTTAACTCTTTCCGTACGGAAGCTTTTTATCATTGCAACAAAGGAGATTTCAGAGACACAATTTGTCATAATTTTAAGAATCAAACTGCAAACAGGTAGTGGATGGTGTTGTGGGAACAGGTAGTGGATTATGTAGTGGGAACAGGTAGTGGATTATGTAGTGGGAACAGGTAGTGGATGGTGTTGTGGGAACAGGTAGTGGATTATGTAGTGGGAACAGGTAGTGGATGGTGTTGTGGGAGTAGGTAGTGGATGGTGTTGTTTGGAGCAGGTAGTGGATGGTGTTGTTGGAGCAGGTAGTGAATGGTCTTGTGGGAGCAGGTAGTGGATGGTCTTGTGGGAGCAGGTAGTGAATGGTCTGTGGGAGCAGGTAGTGGATGGTGTTGTGGGAACAGGTTGTGGATGGTGTTGTTTGGAGCAGGTAGTGGATGGTGTTGTGGGAGCAGGTAGTGAATGGACGTGTGGGAGCAGGTAGTGGATGGTGTTGTGGGAGCAGGTAGTGGATGGTGTTGTGGGAGCAGGTAGTGGATGGTGTTGTGGGAGCAGGTAGTGAATGGTCTTGTGGGAGCAGGTAGTGGATGGTGTTGTGGGAGCAGGTAGTGGATGGTGTTGTGGGAGCAGGTAGTGGATGGTGTTGTGGGAGCAGGTAGTGGATGGTGTTGTGGGAGCAGGTAGTGGATGGTGTTGTTTGGAGCAGGTAGTGGATGGTGTTGTGGGAGCAGGTAGTGGATGGTGTTGTGGGAGCAAGTGGTGGATGGTGTTGTTTGGAGCAGGTAGTGGATGGTGTTGTGGGAGCAGGTAGTGCATGGACTTGTGGGAGCAGGTATTGGATGGTGTTGTGGGAACAGGTAGCGGATGGTGTTGTTTCGAGCAGGTAGTGGATGGTGTTGTGGGAGCAGGTAGTGGATGGTGTTGTGGGAGCAGGTAGCGGATGGTGTTGTGGGAACAGGTAGTGGATGGTGCTGTTGGAGCAGGTAGCGGATGGACTTGTGGGAGCAGGTAGTGAATGGTGTTGTGGGAGCAGGTAGTGCATGGTATTATGGGAACAGGTAGTGGATTGTGTTGTGGGAGTATGTGGTGAATGATATTGTGGGAGCAGGTGGTGGTTTATGTTATGGGAGCAGGTTGTGAATTATTTTCTGGGAGCAGGTTGTGGATGGTGTTGTTAAAGTAGATGGTGGATTGTGTTGTGAGAGCAGGTGGTTGATAGTGTTGTTGAAGTAGATGGTGGATTGTGTTGTGAGAGAAGGTGGTTGATGGTGTTGTTGAAGTAGATGGTGGATTGTGTTGTGAGAGCAGGTGGTTGATGGTGTTGTTGAAGTAGATGGTGGATTGTGTTGTGAGAGCAGGTGGTTGATGGTGTTGTGGGTGCAGATGATGGATTGTGTTTTGGAAGTAAGTGGTGAATGATGTTGTGGGAACCGGTCGTGGATGGTGCTGTGGGAGCAGGTGGTAGATAGCGTTGTGGGAGCAATTGGTTGACGATTTTGTGGAAGCAGATGGTGGATGATGTTGTAGGAACAGGTGGTTGATGGTGCTGTGGTAGTAGAGGGTATGTGATGTTGTGAGAACAAAGTGTGGCAGCAGCCGACAAGTTGTATCAGTTATGGCCCTCAATTCGCGATGGTAGGCAGAGGATCTCAATTGTAAAGACAATAGCTGCTATCTCCAACAAGTACAATCACTGTTAAGAAGCAAATAAATGCAAAATATCTCCTTACATTGCCACGAATAATCATATCGTGAAAGAGAATTCATTGGTTCCATACAGAACCAATTCTAACCCACGGAGCGAATCATGGACAGTAGACAAAGAAATAAAAAGACGATTACAAAACACAGATATGTGATTTCTGAGAAGAAAATTACATGAACTGCTTGAAAGACCAACGAGGAAATTCTCAAAGAGGTCAACGCAAAAAGAGCTAATGAAAAAAACCCTCAGAAATAAATAATCGATTTTATTTGGGTACATCACGAGAAGAGGAAAGTTGGAATATTTAGTTACAACTGGTAAAATATAGGAAAGTGAGAATCCGGACAATAAAGAGAGAAGATACTGGTCAGATTTGTGTCGTAGCACGGTAAACAGTAAACAATAGAACTGATACGATGTACTATGGACAGAGAGTTGTTGAATGACATGATCGCCTACGCCAAACAATATAGCACATGATGATGATGATAATGATGACGATGAAATCTCAGACTTTCTATGTGTTCCTCATTTAATTACAATGATAGCAATGTCGAAAGAAAAACAAAATCGGTTACGGAATTCTATCCACACAAAAACTCAGGAAAACAGAAGATGTTGGATATGTCTATGAAACTTCTACCAGAAAGTAAAGCATCAAGTGTGATAGCTGCAATCGATTTCTCTGGAAAGTTCACAGGAGTAAAACGAAAGTAACATTTTTAGCACATGAAAATGGAAAAATCACATTAACGCTCTCATCAGCTTAAGTAATCACATATTTGTTTAAAATAAAACCGTCAAACTGAATGAGGTAAAGAATATAAAGGTCCCCTCCCCGCCTTGCTAGGCGTATGGAAAAAAAATAGTGTTAGTGGTCATATTTTTCAATGACAACGGCACGTTTTTGGGTGATGTGGTCAGTATCACGCCAAGCCGTCATTACTTCGCAGAAATATCTCTGGCATCCACTTTTAGGGGCTGGGTAAACTACGGAGCCTTCTTCGTTCGGAAAAAAAAGTCTGCAACTTTTGAGCATCGAAGCCAAACCCCTTAGATCATGAAGACAGCACACTAACCACTTAGGCTTCTTGAATGCAGTATAGTGAAAAAATAATAAACACAGTGTTCCCTAGCGATATCGTCTGTTGATTAACTGGCTTAGGTACGATAAGAGTTAAACATTAGATTATTGAAATATTCAGTGATAATTTTATTTATCGAACATATTTGAATGTGATTTAAAAATACTTTTTAAAAATATGTTTAAGGCAATGTCCTTACGGGAAAAAGGGGGAAGGGGGGGTTTGCATGATGGGTCGTGGGTAGTAAAAGTAAAGAGTCCTGTCACATCAAGTGGCGTATAGAGAGTATGGTATTAGTGACCATAGTTTTTACAGACTTTCGGGACATTATTTTGGGGTAATGTGGTTGGTATTTCGCCCGTGCCGTTTTACTTTCCCAGTAAAAAAAAAAAATCCGATACCCATTTAAGGCTGGATGAACCCGAAGTGGACGTTGAGGATCAAACCCGAAGTGGACGTTGAGGATCAAACCCGAAGTGGACGTTGAGGATCAAGCCTGAAGTGGACGTTGAGGATCAAACCCGAAGTGGACGTTGAGGATCAAACCCGAAGTGGACGTTGAGGATCAAGCCTGAAGTGGACGTTGAGGATCAAACCCGAAGTGGACGTTGAGGATCAAGCCTGAAGTGGACGTTGAGGATCAAGCCTGAAGTGGACGTTGAGGATCGAACCCGAACTCTTGTCCTTTGTAGTCCAGTTCACTAACCACCGATCTATCACGGCTCCTGTGGTCGTGTGTACCTTAAGTAAAAATAAAGTGTCCCGTCACGTCAAGTAACGTATAGGGAATATAGTGTTAGAGATCATAATTTTTACATGAATTTTAGGATAATGTTGTCGGAAATAAGCCCCGCGCAGCTTTACTTTCCCAGAAAAAAAATCAGGTACCCATTTAAGGCTGGGTGATCCTGGAAGTCATCGATTAGGATTGAACCCGACCTCTTGTCATTACTAGTCCAGTTCACTAAATCGTGGGTACCTTGGATAATGTACAAGGGGATAGCAAAAGTTTGGGAACCTCCAGATAAGACGTAAAGCCTAGCAGTCTAATAAAGTAGCAGGTAGACAGACTATCGGGGTAAAAGTCTAACAAACCGAGTGGCATAGAGACAGACTAGCAAATATCAGTCTAACTAATAAGCAGGCAAACAGACATATTGACAGGTTAGCAGTCTAACAAAAACACAGACAGACAGACATATAATTGTTTACTCATTAGAAAAACTTGTATTTCTAAAAAAATGAAAAAAAAATGTAATGTTCTTCATTCGTAGAATTTGATTATTTCTTTCCCGCTGCTGGTCGGTCTGACCCTCTATCCTCCTTACCTGTCTGTATTTATGAATGCTCCAGATTAATATGATATATCGCCAAAAAGAACTACATTACCTTGTTACCCAGCTGTAGGTGTCTAGAACACAGAAAATATGTCCTCAGCACATTTAACAAGTGCTTTATAAGTTAGAAGTTTGGATGCGATTTAGTACAGGCTGCTACTTCTTCTTCTTTGCCTTGGCCCTATGATTATCAAATAGTTGTACCTCTTCGTTATCTGTCATTGAAAGGATGTTCTTCTTCTTTCTTCTCTGTTCACTGATAACTAAAAGGTGTCGTGGTTTATATCATTTGTTGTTCTTGAGCTGCTCGAACTGTCTGAATTAGTGATTTTCCTTTGTTGTTACATGTTTCTATCACTGCATCTACCCATCTTCATTTAGGTCTTCCTCTTGGTCTTTTTCCATGCATCCTCGAGAAGAACGCCCTTGATGGTGATTGGTAAGGATTCATTCTGACCAGGTGGCCAAACCATTTAAGTTGTTGTTGTTCTATATATTCTTGGCAGGGTTTTGTTCCTACTATTTTTCTTATGGTTTCATTTGGTATTCTAGCTCTTCTCGTGTTGTTTGTTACTTTTCTCAAGCAACGCATCTCACATGCATTGATCTTTCTTTTTAAAAAAAGGACGTTAATTAGACGTAAATGACTTTGTGTTGCTGTTTACAGTAAATCTGTGATATTTCAAACCTTTCGGTTCAAATTATCCACGATCAGTATGACGTTTTTGAATACCTGGTTGCCCTCCCTGTCGATTCCTACTTATTGGCCAGACTAGACTGTTAATTCTGTTACTAGGAGGCACCTTGAAGAGATGGAGTTGGGTCTGGATAGTTCTGGTTCACTGATTCTGGCGCAAGCCTTCAGAGACTGGAAACTTCCTGTTCATGTATCATTCATCCCATTATCTTGTCACATCTCCTTTAAAAAAAGCAGCTTAGTAACATCATCATCATCATCATCAAGTACCATGCCTAGTGACGTTGGTGATCATGTCTCTCCTTAACCTTCGATCTCGACAGTTATTATCATTTCTCTTGTTGACCTTCTACCAAGCCATTCTCTTCAGCTGTGTGGTATTTTTTCTCTTTGCTTCCCTTTATCTCTTCGTCCCTCAATTTTCCCAGTTGTTACAATGTACTCTAGCTGTTCCCATCTGATTACATGGCCAAAAAATGATGAATGTTTCTCCATAATATTGGATATATATATATATATATATCTTTTTTTTTTGCTTTGGCCTCTTTCAGACTATTTTCATTGCTCTTTTTAGCTGTCTATAGTATTCTCAATATTCTTCTATGAAACCGCATTTCTACAGCCTACAGTGATTTTCATGTCTGTTGTCCTATTGTTGTCTGTTGTCCTATTGTCCATGATTCACATCCATGTTAAGATTGACTCTACATAACATTTAATAACTCTTTTTCTTGTTTTTATAGTAAAAAAAATAGATTGCACAGTAAACATTAAACAACTTCAGGAACATTAACCCTTAAATAGACATAAAATATGCTTCAAATCGTATATAAACAAAAATATAAAATATAGCAGTAGATTACAATACAATAAATACATAACCCACTCGGGAATACTTACCCACTTGGAAAGGGATATCGTTTATTCAAGATTTACAGCCAGTGCTCGCACGAAGCCAGAATGAAAGCATTACCAGCTTTTCGAATTCCGGTGGTCATATTCTCAACTTGGACTACTTTGTCTGGGGGATAAGTGAGAAAAGATCATGATTGTTTACTATTATCATTTAAATAAGCTGGAGAGAGAAATGGGGAAGGTGATGATTTGGTCTAGCGGTAAGACATTGGCTCTGAATGAAAGTCCTGGGTAAGTAAAAAAGTAAAGTACCCCCGTCACGCCAAGTGGCGTATAGGGAATATGGTGTTAGTGACCATACATTTTACAGACCTTCGGCACATGATCTTTGGGGTAATGTGGTCGGTATTACGCCAGTGCCGATTCACTTGCCCAGAAAAAATCCGGTACCAATTTAAGGCTGTGTGAACCGGAAGCCGTCGGTTGGGATCGAACCCTACTTCATGTCATATGTAGTTGAGTTCACTAACCACCGGAGCCGCGATAGCCCAATGATTAGTGAACTGGACTACAAAGGACAAGGAGTAGGGTTCGATCCCAACCGACGGCTCCGGGTTCACCCAGCCTTAAATGGGTACCGGATTTTTTTCTGAGAAAGTGAAGCGGCACGGGCGTAATACCGACCACATTACCCCAGAAATCATGTGCTGAAGGTCAGTAAATAAATTTTAAATCTTCATTACCCAGTCATTAAAGATTCGAAGTAAAGTAGGCAAAGCAAATTCACAAAATGATTGAATGAGATACACTGCAGCGACGATCTAATATACAAGGTCCGACAATTAAGTAAGGAGACTGAATTTATTATGGCCAAGACAAAAAAATAAGATCCATGAAGCAAAGTCTGGAATCCAGGGAGGCACTCTTAATCTATGATCTGACAACTTTTCATCGTCACCCGATAAGCAGACGACAAATAAGCCGCCATTTTGTTGACCTAGTTAGAGGTGCATTGTTACGTAATCAGCATGGAGCTAACATTAAATTATGTTTAAAGCGTCCGGTTCACCCAGCCTTTGATGGGTACCGGATTTTGTTTCTGGGAAAGTAAAGTGGCACGGGCATAATACCGAACACCAAAACCATGTGTCGAAGGTCTGTAAAATTTATGGTCACTAACACCATATCCCCTATACGCCACTTGGCGTGACGGGATTCTTTACTATATTTTTTTTTATACCCCAGATTTGGCTCTCTGCGATTATTTTCTATTCCCGAAATTAAAGTTACATTTGAAAGGACACTTCTTTGCCGATACTGATGACATTCAAAGGCCCGTAACCTCGACTTTAAGGGCCATACCAACAGAAGATCTGTAGATGTAGTTCCAGTGTTTGTTGGTCGTGCCACTCGCTGTATTAAATATACAGTATAAAATACACGTCTTCATCTGTTGTTTATTTTATTCTTTATATAATTAGTCTTATTATTTAATTGTCGAACCTTATATATATATATATATATAATGTCATATTATATTTCAGGGGTCATGGTGAGGACACCTAGGACTAGAGAATAAAGGCAGTTGGTCCAGTGCAGTCACCAAGAAGTGCTGAGGTCATAGTGTTTATTTCACTCTGGACGTAAATTAACCAAACATTTGGACCGTACTGTAATTCGAACCCGCGTTAGTGGGTTGGGGGCACGGCACGTCCACTAAACGAAAGTAAACTACAACACCAGACAAGTGCACCAGTCAAGTTTTAAAAAAAAACGATGCCGCGAGAAAGAAAAATTATCACATTCAAGACATCGTCAGACAAGAAGATAATACAAATTAAAATAGCCACTAAACTTCGTGGAGCACTAATATTAAACAAATGTCAGAATGTAATCCAGGGAATAAAACAATCAGAAGAGAAATGGAACAAATTGCCACAAAGTCAACACAGTGGCATACTTCCTTTCTGTCACAATTATTCAAACACCTCTGCAGTCTTGGTATTAATGTTAGGCTTGGTCCTTACCTAAGGCGCGGAAGAGAGCGATTGCAACATGTGGGGATTACATGTTACAGAAAAACCATTAAAGTTATAAAAGAGGCAGATATAGAAATGATGATGTCAGAAAAAATTTTGGAATTGCAACTTTCATCAAACACGCAGATGGCAGAAAAGTGGTTCTTAAATAATTTGAATAGACCCCCATTAGACAAAGACTTCTGCTAACATTAAGAATGAAAGTGGTCAGCGACTCATAGTTGACTGTTTACTCCTAGATCAGTGGTCCCTATCAACACAGATCCTACTCTATCTCTTCGTAGTGCCTTTAGTAACAGACAAACCAGTCAGGTTGCGCAAGAGAACATCGAGAGGAAAGGCAACAAAATAGGCAAAAATATCATACCGTAAACAAAAGAGCTGCGTCGAAAGGCACACGTGTAACATCTTGGTGTAACCTACAACGCAATTCATCTCAGGCCAACTAAACGTCTTTCAATAACGGCTCTCGTGGAGAGAAGGTGGCGTTTGGTAAACGCCGAGGAAGCAAAGAATGGAGCTTAACCAGGTTCAGTTATTTCCGAGCAGGAACCAGCTATCTGGTTGCATCGTATTCATACTGACGGAGAGAACAAAGTGTTAGACCAGAAGAACCAAGTGTTAGACTAGGAGAACCAAGTGTTGGACTGAGAGAGGCAAGTGTTAGACGCGGAAGACCAAGTGTCTGGAAGTGCCAAGTGTTGGACTTGAAGAATCAAGTATTAGACTGAAGGATCAAGTGTTGGATTGTGAGAGCCAAGTGATAGACTAGGAGAACCAAGTGTTAGACTAGGAGAACCAAGTGTTAGACTAGAAGAACCAAGTGTTAGACCAGGAGAACCAAGTGTTAGACTAGGAGAACCAAGTGTTAGACTAGAAGAACCAAGTGTTAGACTAGGAGAACCAAGTATTAGACTAGAAGAACCAAGTATTAGACTAGAAGAACCAAGTATTAGACTAGGAGAACCAAGTGTTAGACTAGAAGAACCAAGTGTTAGACTAGAAGAACCAAGTATTAGACTAGAAGAACCAAGTATTAGACTAGGAGAACCAAGTGTTAGACTAGGAGAACCAAGTGTTAGACTAGAAGAACCAAGTATTAGACTAGAAGAACCAAGTATTAGACTAGGAGAACCAAGTATTAGACTAGGAGAACCAAGTATTAGACTAGAAGAACCAAGTATTAGACTAGAAGAACCAAGTGTTAGACTAGAAGAACCAAGTGTTAGACTAGAAGAACCAAGTGTTAGACTAGAAGAACCAAGTGCTAGACTAGAAGAACCAAGTGTTAGTCCAGGAGAACCAAGTGTTAGACTAGGAGAACCAAGTGTTAGACTAGAAGAACCAAGTGTTAGACTAGGAGAACCAAGTGTTAGACTAGGAGAACCAAGTGTTAGACTAGGAGAACCAAGTATTAGACTAGGAGAACCAAGTGCTAGAATAGGAGAACCAAGTGTTAGACTAGGAGAACCAAGTGTTAGACTGGAAGAACCAAATGTTAGACTAGGAGGACCAAGTGTTAAACTGGAAGAACCAAGTGTTAGACTAGGAGAACCAAGTGTTAAACTGGAAGAACCAAGCGTTAGACTAGGAGAACTAAGTGTTAAACTGAAGAACCAAGTGTTAACTGAAAGAACCAAGTGTTAGACTAGAAGAACGAATTGTTAGACTAGGAGAACCAAGTGTTAGACTAAGAGAACCTAGTGTTAGACTAGGAGAACCAAGTGTTCGACTTGGAAAACCACTTGTTAGACTATTAGAATCAAGTGTTGAACTGGGAGAATCAAGCTTCAGATAGGGAGAACAAAGTATTGAGTTGGTAGAATCAAGTGTTAGACAGGGAGAACCAAGTGTTAGACGCACATTAATAGAATACATTGGCTTGACAATCACACTAAATTTCACAACACAAAGGATAGTACAATCCCACTCATTTTTCCAACACACATTGGTAGTACAATTCCACTCATTTTTGCAACACACATTGGTAGTACAATCCCACTCATTTTCGCAACACATATTGATGGTACAATCCCACTCATTTTCACAACACATACTGATGGTACAATCCCACTCATTTTCACAACACATTATGATGGTGCAATTCCACTCATTTTCACAACACATATTGATAGTACAATCCCACTCATTTTCACAACACACATTGGTAGTACAATCCCACTCATTATCGCAACACATTGGTAGTACAATCCCACTCATTTTTGCAACACACATTGGTAGTGCAATCCCACTCATTGGGGGGGGGGGCTCGGTAGCCTAGTTGGGAAAACCACCCGACTGGACTACCGACGTTCGTTTTTAGCAGCACATTGATATTACAATCCCACTCCTTTTCGCAACACATATTGATAGTACAATCCCACTCGTTTTCGCAACACATATTGATAGTACAATCCCACTCATTTTCGGAACACATTGATAGTACAATCCCACTCATTTTCACAACACACATTGGTAGTACAATCCCACTCATTTTAATAACACATTGGTAGTACAATCCCACTCATTTTCACAACACATATTGATAATACAATCCAACTCATTTTCACAACACATATTGATAGTACAATCCTACTCATTTTCACAACACACATTGGTAGTACAATCCCACTCATTTTCACAACACACATTGGTAGTACAATCCCACTCATTTTAACAACACATTGGTAGTACAATCCCACTGATTTTCACAACACATATTGATAGTACAATCCCACTCATTTTCACAACACATATTGATAGTACAATCCCACTCATTTTCACAACACATATTGATAGTACAATCCCACTCATTTTCACACCACACATTAGTAGTACAATCCCACTCATTTTCACCACACATTTGTAGTACAATCCCACTCATTTTCGCAACACACATTGGTAGTACAATCCCACTCATTTTCGCAACACACATTGGTAGTACAATCCCACTCATTTTCGCAACACACATTGGTAGTACAATCCCACTCATTTTCGCAACACATATTGATGGTACAATCCCACTCATTTTAACAACACATATTGATGGTACAATCCCACTCATTTTCACAACACATATTGATGGTGCAATTCCACTCATTTTCACAACACATATTGATAGTACAATCCCACTCATTTTCACAACACACATTGGTAGTACAATCCCACTCATTTTCGCAACACATTGGTAGTACAATCCCACTCATTTTTGAAACACACATTGATAGTACAATCCCACTCATTTTCGCAACACATTGGTTGTACAATCCCACTCATTTTCGAAAGACATTGATAGCACAATCCCACTCATTTTCGCAACACATTGATAGTACAATACCACTCACTTTAGCAACACATATTGATGGTACAATCCCACTAATTTTCACAACACATATTGATAGTACAATCCCACTCATTTTCACAACACTTATTGATAGTACAATCCCACTCATTTTCACAACACATATTGATAGTACAATCCCACTCATTTTCACAACACACATTGGTAGTACAATCCCACTCATTTTCGCAGCACACATTGGTAGTACAATCCCACTCATTTTTGCAACACACATTGGTAGTGCAATCCCACTCATTGGGGGGGGGGCCTCGGTAGCCTAGTTGGGAAAACCACCCGACTGGATTACCGACGTTCGGACAACCCGTGTTCGATTCCCGCTGGGAGAAGTGTGAATTGTACTCGTGGTTAGAAAATAAAATACCCCCACGGTCGACCCAGCCGTTGGCAGAAATGGGTACCAGGGTATTATTCTGGGAAGGTGAGGAATGTTGCCTCGCATCTGAGTTTCGATGCTTGAGGCGACACTATAAAGAAATCTCCGAACCTTTCTGGATAGGCGGCAGAGCACATATGGATGTAAACTCGCGTGCTAAGACGCCGGCTCAAGTCTCGTACTTTACCTTTACCTTTACATTTCCCACTCATTTTTGCAACACACATTGGTAGTACAATCCCACTCATTTTTCCAACACACATTGGTAGTACAATTCCACTCATTTTTTAACACACATTGGTAGTACAATCCCACTCTTTTTAGCAGCACATTGATATTACAATCCCACTCATTTTCGCAACACATATTGATAGTACAATCCCACTCATTTTCGCAACACATATTGATAGTACAATCCCACTCATTTTCGCAACACATTGATAGTACAATCCCACTCATTTTTCCAACACACATTGGTAGTACAATTCCACTCATTTTTGCAACACACATTGGTAGTACAATCCCACTCTTTTAAGCAGCACATTGATATTACAATCCCACTCCTTTTCGCAACACATATTGATAGTACAATCCCACTCATTTTCGTAACACATAATGATAGTACAATCCCACTCATTTTCGGAACACATTGATAGTACAATCCCACTCATTTTCACAACACACATTGGTAGTACAATCCCACTCATTTTAACAACACATTGGTAGTACAATCCCACTCATTTTCACAACACATATTGATAGTACAATCCCACTCATTTTCACAACACATATTGATAGTACAATCCTACTCATTTTCACAACACACATTGGTAGTACAATCCCACTCATTTTCACAACACACATTGGTAGTACAATCCCACTCATTTTAACAACACATTGGTAGTACAATCCCACTGATTTTCACAACACATATTGATAGTACAATCCCACTCATTTTCACAACACATATTGATAGTACAATCCCACTCATTTTCACAACACATATTGATAGTACAATCCCACTCATTTTCACACCACACATTGGTAGTACAATCCCACTCATTTTCGCCACACATTGGTAGTACAATCCCACTCATTTTCGCAACACACATTGGTAGTACAATCCCACTCATTTTCGCAACACACATTGGTAGTACAATCCCACTCATTTTCGCAACACACATTGGTAGTACAATCCCACTCATTTTCGCAACACATATTGATGGTACAATCCCACTCATTTTCACAACACATATTGATGGTACAATCCCACTAATTTTCACAACACATATTGATGGTGCAATTCCACTCATTTTCACAACACATATTGATAGTACAATCCCACTCATTTTCACAACACACATTGGTAGTACAATCCCACTCATTTTCGCAACACATTGGTAGTACAATCCCACTCATTTTTGAAACACACATTGGTAGCACAATCCCACTCATTTTTGCAACACACATTGATAATACAATCCCACTCATTTTCGCAACACATTGGTTGTACAATCCCACTCATTTTCGAAAGACATTGATAGCACAATCCCACTCATTTTCGCAACACATTGATAGTACAATCCCACTCATTTTAGCAACACATATTGATGGTACAATCCCACTAATTTTCGCAACACATATTGATAGTACAATCCCACTCATTTTCACAACACTTATTGATAGTACAATCCCACTCATTTTCACAACACATATTGATAGTACAATCCCACTCATTTTCACAACACACATTGGTAGTACAATCCCACTCATTTTCGCAGCACACATTGGTAGTACAATCCCACTCATTTTTGCAACACACATTGGTAGTGCAATCCCACTCATTGGGGGGGGGGGGGCTCGGTAGCCTAGTTGGGAAACCCACCCGACTGGACTACCGACGTTCGGATAACCCGTGTTCGATTCCCGCTGGGAGAAGTGTGAATTGTACTCGTGGTTAGAAAATAAAATACCCCCACGGTCGACCCAGCCGTTGGCAGAAATGGGTACCAGGGTATTATTCTGGGAAGGTGAGGAATGTTGCCTCGCATCTGAGTTTCGATGCTTGAGGCGACACTATAAAGAAATCTCCGAACCTTTCTGGATAGGCGGCAGAGCACATATGGATGTAAACTCGCGTGCTAAGACGCCGGCTCAAGTCTCGTACTTTACCTTTACCTTTACATTTCCCACTCATTTTTGCAACACACATTGGTAGTACAATCCCACTCATTTTTCCAACACACATTGGTAGTACAATTCCACTCATTTTTTAACACACATTGGTAGTACAATCCCACTCTTTTTAGCAGCACATTGATATTACAATCCCACTCATTTTCGCAACACATATTGATAGTACAATCCCACTCATTTTCGCAACACATATTGATAGTACAATCCCACTCATTTTCGCAACACATTGATAGTACAATCCCACTCATTTTTCCAACACACATTGGTAGTACAATTCCACTCATTTTTGCAACACACATTGGTAGAACAATCCCACTCTTTTAAGCAGCACATTGATATTACAATCCCACTCCTTTTCGCAACACATATTGATAGTACAATCCCACTCATTTTCGTAACACATAATGATAGTACAATCCCACTCATTTTCGGAACACATTGATAGTACAATCCCACTCATTTTCACAACACACATTGGTAGTACAATCCCACTCATTTTAACAACACATTGGTAGTACAATCCCACTCATTTTCACAACACATATTGATAGTACAATCCCACTCATTTTCACAACACATATTGATAGTACAATCCTACTCATTTTCACAACACACATTGGTAGTACAATCCCACTCATTTTCACAACACACATTGGTAGTACAATCCCACTCATTTTAACAACACATTGGTAGTACAATCCCACTGATTTTCACAACACATATTGATAGTACAATCCCACTCATTTTCACAACACATATTGATAGTACAATCCCACTCATTTTCACAACACATATTGATAGTACAATCCCACTCATTTTCACACCACACATTGGTAGTACAATCCCACTCATTTTCGCCACACATTGGTAGTACAATCCCACTCATTTTCGCAACACACATTGGTAGTACAATCCCACTCATTTTCGCAACACACATTGGTAGTACAATCCCACTCATTTTCGCAACACACATTGGTAGTACAATCCCACTCATTTTCGCAACACATATTGATGGTACAATCCCACTCATTTTCACAACACATATTGATGGTACAATCCCACTAATTTTCACAACACATATTGATGGTGCAATTCCACTCATTTTCACAACACATATTGATAGTACAATCCCACTCATTTTCACAACACACATTGGTAGTACAATCCCACTCATTTTCGCAACACATTGGTAGTACAATCCCACTCATTTTTGAAACACACATTGGTAGCACAATCCCACTCATTTTTGCAACACACATTGATAATACAATCCCACTCATTTTCGCAACACATTGGTTGTACAATCCCACTCATTTTCGAAAGACATTGATAGCACAATCCCACTCATTTTCGCAACACATTGATAGTACAATCCCACTCATTTTAGCAACACATATTGATGGTACAATCCCACTAATTTTCACAACACATATTGATAGTACAATCCCACTCATTTTCACAACACTTATTGATAGTACAATCCCACTCATTTTCACAACACATATTGATAGTACAATCCCACTCATTTTCACAACACACATTGGTAGTACAATCCCACTCATTTTCGCAGCACATATTGGTAGTACAATCCCACTCATTTTTGCAACACACATTGGTAGTGCAATCCCACTCATTGGGGGGGGGGGGGCGCTCGGTAGCCTAGTTGGAAAAACCACCCGACTGGATTACCGACGTTCGGACAACCCGTGTTCGATTCCCGCTGGGAGAAGTGTGAATTGTACTCGTGGTTAGAAAATAAAATACCCCCACGGTCGACCCAGCCGTTGGCAGAAATGGGTACCAGGGTATTATTCTGGGAAGGTGAGGAATGTTGCCTCGCATCTGAGTTTCGATGCTTGAGGCGACACTATAAAGAAATCTCCGAACCTTTCTGGATAGGCGGCAGAGCACATATGGGTGTAAACTCGCGTGCTAAGACGCCGGCTCAAGTCTCGTACTTTACCTTTACCTTTACATTTCCCACTCATTTTTGCAACACACATTGGTAGTACAATCCCACTCATTTTTCCAACACACATTGGTAGTACAATTCCACTCATTTTTTAACACACATTGGTAGTACAATCCCACTCTTTTTAGCAGCACGTTGATATTACAATCCCACTCATTTTCGCAACACATATTGATAGTACAATCCCACTCATTTTCGCAACACATATTGATAGTACAATCCCACTCATTTTCGCAACACATTGATAGTACAATCCCACTCATTTTCACAACACACATTGGTAGTACAATCCCACTCATTTTAACAACACATTGGTAGTACAATCCCACTCATTTTCACAACACATATTGATAGTACAATCCCACTCATTTTCAGAACACATATTGATAGTACAATCCTACTCATTTTCACAACACACATTGGTAGTACAATCCCACTCATTTTCACAACACACATTGGTAGTACAATCCCACTCATTTTAACAACACATTGGTAGTACAATCCCACTGATTTTCACAACACATATTGATAGTACAATCCCACTTATTTTCACAACACATATTGATAGTACAATCCTACTCATTTTCACAACACATATTGATAGTACAATCCCACTCATTTTCACACCACACATTGGTAGTACAATCCCACTCATTTTAACAACACATTGGTAGTACAATCCCACTCATTTTCGCAACACACATTGGTAGTACAATCCCACTCATTTTCAGAACACATATTGATAGTACAATCCTACTCATTTTCACAACACACATTGGTAGTACAATCCCACTCATTTTCACAACACACATTGGTAGTACAATCCCACTCATTTTAACAACACATTGGTAGTACAATCCCACTGATTTTCACAACACATATTGATAGTACAATCCCACTTATTTTCACAACACATATTGATAGTACAATCCTACTCATTTTCACAACACATATTGATAGTACAATCCCACTCATTTTCACACCACACATTGGTAGTACAATCCCACTCATTTTCGCCACACATTGGTAGTACAATCCCACTCATTTTCGCAACACACATTGGTAGTACAATCCCACTCATTTTCGCAACACACATTGGTAGTACAATCCCACTCATTTTCGCAACACACATTGGTAGTACAATCCCACTCATTTTCGCAACACACACGGATAGAACAATACAAGACACGACCCCTCTTTTACAACATTATTTTTCTAATAGAATTTTTATAAACAACAGTAACCGCCCCCCCCCCAGCCTCCTCAGCCCGTGTATAACTCTTTATTATTCCGTTTATTATTAAAATAACCACCCACATTATAAGGAGAGATTGAGAACTTTAATCCCCCCCCCCTCCCCCTTTCCACCGTCCCCAAGACGTATTTAATATTCGAATGAAAACCAACACCATATAGCACATCTGCGTGCTTTTTTAGATTCGGCCTATTACAAATCGCGCTCACTTTACTTCTCAAGCCATTCGACCACTGCCTGGGGATTGTTTCTTAAAGATTTTTCCCAAAGGCGGAAATTACAGTCTTGATGGCGAGCGATCTTACTGCAAACATATAATCACAGACACTGTATGACTTAGTATCAATTTTATTTAATGACAGAGTGATATATTGAGTAGAAGGAAAACATGTTACTGTGGTTCTATAATAGTATAAGATAATGTTAATTATAGTTTTCAAACCGTAAGATTAGGTTCTAAAGTTCTCTTTTAACAAATCAAATATTCGGTATTTTACTCTTTGGATCCATTGTTAAGACATCCAAACATTTCTATGCCAGCTAAACAACAAATGATAAATAGCGTTTTCATACCAACTTTGTGTTATGAAAGTCAAAAATGGACCCTTTCTAAATCACATTTAAGGAAGATCAATACATGTGAGAAGCAATGATTGAGAAAAGTAACAAACAACACAAAAAGAGATAGAATACCAAATGAAACCATAAGAAAATTGGTAGGAACAAAACCCTGCCAAGAATATATAGAACAACAACTTAAACGGCCACCTGGTCAGAATGAATCCTCACCAATCACCAAGGGCGTTCTTCTCGAGAATGCATGGAAAAAGACCAAGAGGAAGACACAGAAGAAGATGGATAGATGCAGTGACAGAGACATGTAACAACAAAGGGAAATCACTAATTCAGACAGTTCGAGCAGCTCAAGAACGACAAATGATATAACCACGACACCTTTTAGTTATCAGTGAAATGAGAAACGAAAGAAGAAGACTCTTTGGATAATAAATATATCTATGGTGTTTCTCGTGAATATTATTACATTAACGCTTATGTCTCACATCAGTTTATCAATGATATTTTTGTTATTTTGCTCATTTCCTTCTTTAAAAGTATAATAAAATGCACTTGCTTCTCCTGTGATACATTCAAGATAATTATAATAAGTTATATCTTAAATTTTAAAAAAATATTTATGATTACACATTTTGTGAATATTATGGTCCATAAGATCTCAAATTAATCAGGTTTTGTAAATGTGATGGTTTTATTCTTCTACCTTTCTAGCTGAAAGTACAGTTCTAGCTCCTGTGGAGCATATGTCTTCAACAAACACGTTCCAAACCGTCATGTTTCTTGCCATTCTTTTAAGATCTTCCCAACTCCTTCAAGTCCTCTGCATCTCTGCATCCACCTGTATTATCCAAGTATGTTTTTGTTATTCTCTTTGTCTCCTGCACCGGGGGTTCCAAAAAAGGGCTTGTCGTATGGTTTTATTAGGAAAGATTTATTCTATTAAAATAACCTTCATCCACAAATCACGATAGAAATGTTACATTTGTGTGTGGTAGGACAAATTGAAGAGAAATGTTATATTTGTGTGTGGTAGGACAAATTGAAGAGAAATGTTACATTTGTGTGTGGTAGGACAAATTGAAGAGAAATGTTACATTTGTGTGTGGTAGGACAAATTGAAGAGAAATGTTACATTTGTGTGTGGTAGGTGAAATTGAAGAGAAATGTTACATTTGTGTGTGGTAGGACAAATTGAAGAGAAATGTTACATTTGTGTGTGGTAGGACAAATTGAAGAGAAATGTTACATTTGTGTGTGGTAGGACAAATTGAAGAGAAATGTTACATTTGTGTGTGGTAGGACAAATTGAAGAGAAATTTTACTTTTGTGTGTGGTAGGACAGATTGAAGAGAAATGTTACATTTGTGTGTGGTAGGACAAATTGAAGAGAAATGTTACATTTGTGTGTGGTAGGACAAATTGAAGAGAAATGTTACATTTGTGTGTGGTAGGACAAATTGAAGAGAAATGTTACATTTGTGTGTGGTAGGACAAATTGAAGAGAAATGTTACATGTGTGTGTGGTAGGACAAATTGAAGAGAAATGTTACATTTGTGTGTGGTAGGACACATTGAAGAGAAATGTTATATTTGTGTGTGGTAGGACCGATTGAAGAGAAATGTTATATTTGTGTGTGGCAGGACAAATTGAAGAGAAATGTTACATTTGTGTGTGGTAGGACAAATTGAAGAGAAATGTTACATTTGTGTGTGGTAGGACAGATTGAAGAGAAGTGTTACATTTGTGTGTGGTAGGACAAATTGAAGAGAAATGTTATATTTGTGTGTGGTAGGAGAAATTGAAGAGAAACGTTACATTTGTGTGTGGTATGACAAATTTAAGTCACTTCTATAAATTATTAATTTGAAGAGAGCAAAATGCACTAGACTTTTTGCGTTGTAACATTTGGAAGCTGTAACATTTGTAAAATTATAAAAGTAAAATGCTTTGAAGTTAAAGCAAACAGATGTGGACTGAGTAAACAAAGATAACGCAGTAAAGATAAAGGTAAATGTAAAAGTAAAGGTAACGGTAAATGTAAAAGTAAAGGTAAAGGTAAATGTAAAAGTAAAGATAAAGGTAAATGTAAAAGTAAAGATAAAGGTAAATGTAAAAGTAAAGATAAAGGTAAATGTAAAGTAAAGATAAAGGTAAATGTAAAAGTAAAGATAAAGGTAAATGTGAAAGTAAAGATAAAGGTAAATGTAAAAGTAAAGATAAAGGTAAATGTAAAAGTAAAGATAAAGGTAAATGTAAAAGTAAAGATAAAGGTAAATGTAAAAGTAAAGGTAACGGTAAAATACGAGACTTGAATCGGCGTCTTAGCACGCGAGTTTTCACCCATATGTGCTCGGTCGCTTATCCAGAAATGTTCTGAGACTTCTGGATAGTGTCGCTTCAAGCATCGAAACTCACAATGCGATGCGGCATTCCTCACCTTCCCATAGTACTACTATGGTACCCATTTCTGCCAGCGGTTGGGTCGACCCTGGAGGTTTTTTTTTTTTCAATCATGATTACCGCTCACACTGCTCCTAGCGGGAATCAAACACGGGTTGTCCGAACGTCGGTAGTCCAGTAGGGTGGTTTTCCCAACTAGACTACCGAGGCCCCAATTGTAATGATAACAAGCATTCTAAAGAGTAATGTCAAAAGACAAATGTAAATTTCAGAAAAATTATTAATTCTAGCAAATGCTTCAGCTCTGTAACATTTCAAGAAGTCACTTCACAACATTCGGCTGTTGTGTATGTTTTTTTCTGCTACACCTTACGATAGAAACAGCTCAGTGGTTAGTGAACTGGACTACAAATGACAAGAGGTAGGGTTCGATCCCATCGATGGCTTTCAGGTTCACCCAGCCTGAAATTGGTACCGGTAGGGAAAGTAAAGCAGTACGGGCGTAATACCGACCACATTACCCCAACAATCATGGATTCATTACACCAAAAACTGAAGGTCTGTAAAATGTATGGTTACTAACGCTATATTCTCTATGTGCCACTTGGTGTAACAGGACACTTTACTTTTTTTTTTCCACAAACATAGAAAACGGGTAGGCCAACAAACACGGCCTGATTTAGACTTGGTAAGGTCCTAATCTGGAAAAGCTCAATAAAACGTTGAGGCACCCTCTTAAACAATTAACATCAAAAGGTCAATGTCATAGATTACATTATAAATTTAAGGCTAAGGACAGCAAACCTGAATAAAATGCTGGCTGAAATCGGATGCACTGGGTCACTGGCGCGGAACACAGTACAACGTTTTAACGGGTGTTCAATCAGAGTGGATCTGGCAGACTCTAATTGTGATGTTCTGTCTGTGGGGAGCGATCAACACACTTAATCTGACAGCTGATTTCATGTGAGAGTCTGGAATCCTACTCTGATTGAGTCCAGATCGCAGAGAGAGAGAGAGAGAGAGAGAGAGAGAGAGAGAGAGAGAGAGAGAACAAATTTGAGACTCTCTCCAATAGTTAGATCCTAAGATGCAGCTTATTTAGCCTCGGTTTAAATCGAGCCCTGGGGAGTCGCAGTAGCTCAGTGGTTAGAGAACTGGACTACAATGGACAAGAGCTCGGGTTCAATCATGATCGACGGGTTTCCGATTCGCCCAGCCTTTAATGGGTACCTGATGTTTTTCTGGGAAAGTAAAACGGCACGGGCGTAATACCGATCACATTACCCCAAAAAATCATGTGCCGAAGGTTTATACAAATTATAGTAACCAACATCAAATTCCCTATATGCCACTTGACGTAACGGGACTCTTTACTTTTTTCTTTACTAAATTGAGCCCTGAGCACAAATCTGATTCTGACTGTATCTTCAATTTATTTGACAAACGTAGCGAAGTGAATGTGTTCACTGAGGTGTTGATTCTGTTTGTTTCTTTCTAGCATTCATCCGACAACTACTAAAGAAACATGTTGACCTTTGTCATCCGTCCTTATAAGGAATCTAAGTGGGCGCAGATGCATTGCGTTGATTTTTGCAGTAAAACTATAATATTTGCGCCTTTTGGCCTAATACATCCGACGTCAGAACGACATTTTGTGAAACTGGGCTGCCTTCCCTCTTAAATCCCTACTCGCCTGGTCAGACTAGACTTGTTTGTCTGCTTTTATAAACACTGCGAGCGCGTGAAGTAGGGTCTTCATGGTTCTGGCTCACCGATCCTGGCACAAGCAATTCAGATTTGAGACGCTGGCAGTTGCTGTCAAGCTCCTTGCTTCCAGTTGATTCTATCTTAATGATCAGTTTTCTTGCTTGCTTGCTTGCGTTCTCCCGATGACTAAAGGAATACATCTTCTCATCATCCGCCCTTAAGAGGAAGTTAACTGGGCGTGTCTGCGTTGTGTTGTAGTTTGCTGTAAAACTGTGATATTTGCGTCTTTTGGCCCAAAACATCCAACTTCAGCATGTATCAGTTTTCTACCAACACCAATCTGGATGTGAGAAGATTCATTAACAAATTATGCTTCTCCTCTCGAGTCATAGCGCATGAGAACCCTTCAGAAAAAAGAAAGAGTGGAATAAGACATGAAAGAATACATCTGAAAGATCGTTTTACTCTCCAGATGTTTAACATCTGGACAGCTATGTAAAACATGAGCAACTAAGAAATGTCATTTCTTTCTTTCTCGCGTTTACCAGACCACTAACAGTATGAGTAATCCCATTCGTCATCCGCCCTTAGAAGGACGTGAATTGGCGTAGATGTGTTGCATTGCTGTTGGTAGTAGAACTGTCATATTTGCTCATTTCGGTCCGCCGCATCCGACTTCAGCATAGCGTTTTTGAGTACCAGGTTGCTTTCCCCCTCAATTCTTACTCACTTGTCTGGAATGGTTATTCTGTTTTTAGGAGGTGCAAGAGAATATGGATAGTTCTCGTTCACTTATAAGTCACTGACAGATTTCAGCCCTGATGCTGACTGGCGTCTTTGTCTCCAGCTAAAAAAAAAAAAAGCAGCCAATGTTCTTCAAGCTGAAAAACTAAGAGCAAGTTGACGCCATCTCATTACTGGCGCAATCTACGACTACATTCAGAACAAAACATGCAGCCTAAACAAAAACTCTCAATAAGTTAATTTAAACGTGAGCATACACAAAAAAATGGGCAAACATCATGACACTAAAACAAATGAAGACAAGTAACATCATCATCATCAATGAGTGCCGTCTCCGTATCGAAGGTGGGCTACCATGGAGCGCCATTCCACTCTGTCTCTTGCTTTGATGGTGCAGATTGTCATAGGTTGACTTGTCCATTTTTTATGTTACTCGTCCATGTTAGTCTTGGTCTGCATCTGCTTCTTTTACCTTGTATTTTCCCTTCTAATATTACTTTTATAAAGCTGTTGTGTTTTTTTAACATGCCCCACAAGTTTCATTTGTCTTAGCTCGTTCTAATGACAATAGTTAGAATTTCTCTCCATGGCTTTCTTTGGGATGTGACGTGATGAGACCCCAATCTCTTTCACGGTGGTCTTCCATATTCGTCTTTCGTGTCCTAAATATGCCTCATGTGTACCACACTCTTTGATGTTTTCGCTTTCTGGGCCGTTGATCATTTCTGATTCTTCCGCCCCATCCACCACCACTGACTTTTTACATTCGGTTTGGACATACCCGCTCGGCGCCATTGTTGTCGAACTGTCTGCCGAACACGGAACACACGACACAAAGAAGAATAAATCAAGCACCATACACCAGTCATAACAAAGAAACAATGTCCTGTGTTAATGCTAACAAAAGCTCAACAGCCTTAATCTCAGTTTGAGTGGGTTCAGAGACGTGTAAAGTATCAGCAAAAATATTCACATAACCTGAAACTATAGTAATACCGGATGGTGTAGCCACAACCAACTATAGTTTTATAAGGCCCGCAGTCTGAAAGGTATCACATGAAGCTTGTGACGTTTCCAGCATTGCGATCAGGGACGGTTGTTGCGTCACCCGTCTATAGCTAACTTATAACTTATCTGAAGGTGTCCCAGGGTTTGGGTGATTCCTGAAAAACATTTCAGCCCACAGGCCTCGCTATAACTATAGTTGGCAGTGTCCTCAAGAGGAGATGCTGGCAGCTTGGGAGTCCGGACGTTGAGATAATGTTTTATATTATTGTAACTTTTTATTAAGAGATCCATGTATTATTAAAATAATAACAAATATAACTATTACCTTTGTGTCATCATTTAATCTTAATGATTTTATCCTAATATTTTATTTAATAAGAATAGTTCAGGACAAAATAGCATTTCAGAAAATGAAAAACGTCTTATGCAACGAGTCTATGTTAATAAATGTGAGAAAGAGAGTTCATGAGTGCTATATAGAGCCAGTTCTGAGCTATGGAAGCGAATTATGGATATTAGACAAACAAATGAAAAGACGATCAGAGGCCACAGAGATCGGATTTCACAGAGGAATGTTAAAAGTTCCTGGGCAGCTAAAAAGACTAACAAGGACATTTTCAAAGAAACCCAACGCAAAAAGGAAACTCCTAAAAAATATCAGAAAGAAACATTCTTCGGGCATATCATGAGAAGAGGAAAGTTGGAATGCTTGGTTACAACTGGCAAAATACAGGGAAAGAAATATCGCGGACGACATTGAAGAAGATACTAGATAGCTCAATGTCATGGCATGGAAAGCAGTCAACAGAACTGAAACTATGCACTGTGGATAGAACGCAATAGCTCAGTGGTTAGTGGACTGGACTACAAAGGACAAGAGGTCGGGTTTGATCCTGATCGAAGCTTTCTGGTTCACCCAGCCTTAAATGGGACCAGATTTTTTTCTAGGAAAGGAAAGCGGCACAAGCGTAATACCGACAATGTTACCCCAAAAATCATGTGCCGAAGGTCTATACAAAATTATGGTCAATAACACCATATTTCCTATACGCCACTTGGCGTGCCGGGGCTCTTTACTTTGTTTACTTTGCTGTGGCTAGATGACTATGTAAGGACATGATCGCCTACGTCAACCGGTAATGCACATGATGATAATTACTTTATTTAGAATGTAAAGCACCACGCTGCCTTTAATCATGTATGTACGTATATTCGTTTGTCAATTTGAACGATATACTCTAGATATGAGCTTCATTTCATTTAATCTCTATATTTACAATTCTACGCTATAGCAGCTAAAGGTGGCAATTCTCACAAACGAAAACAATCGATTTTAATAGAAATTACAATGTTGACAAGGGAAAAGCTGAGTGGTTAGGGAACTGGATTACAAAGAACAAGAGATTCGTTTCGATCCTGATCGACGGCTTCCGGGTTCACCCTGCCTTAAATGGGTACCGGATTGTTTTTCTGGGAAAGTAAAGCGGGTATAATCGGGGGGTAATAGTGGCCACATTATCCCAAAAATTATATACCCAAGGTCTGTAAAAAAATATGGTCGCTAACACTATATTCCCTGTAAGTCAATTGGCGTGACGGGGTTCCATATATATATACATATATATATATATATATATATATATATAAGGTAAAGGTAAAGTACGAGACTTGACCGGCGTCTTAGCACGCGAGTTTCCACCCATATGTGCTCGGCCGCCTATCCAGAAATGTTCGCAGATTTCTGTATAGTGTCGCCTCAAGCATCGAAACTCAGATGCGAGGCAAAATTCCTCACCTTCCCAGGGTAATACCCTGGTACCCATTTCTGCCAACGGCTGGGTCGACCATGGGGGTATTTTTTTCCAACCACGAGTACAATTCACACTTCTCCCAGCGGGAATCAAACACGGGTTGTCCGAACGTCAGTAGTCCAGTAGGGTGGTTTTCCAAATCGGCTACCGAGGCCCCAAATTATGTGTCCTTATGTTCGTTAGTATCGACGGCCTATTGTTAGTGATATCGTTTTTTATTGATTCAGAAAACGTGACGTGTAATCAATTAAGATGATTTTCCGATTCTATTTAGTCATCTGAAAACAGTGGCGTAGGATTAGTTTGTGGGGGGGGGGGGGGGTGAATTATTGCCATTTACTCCGAATATAACATCCTTTGTAACGCTTTGGATTTCTCAGAAGAATGTTGAAGTTTCCTGGACAGCTAAAAAAGACCAATGAGGAAATTCTCAAAGAGGCCAACACTAAAAGGGAGCTCTTAAAAAACACCAGAAAGAAGCAATCAACATTTTTCGGGCACACCATGAGAAGAGGAAAGTTGGAATACTTGGTTACAACTGGGAAAATAAAAGGAAAAAGAGATCGCGAGCGACAGAGAGAAAATACTGGATAGCTTGGTGTCTTGGCATGGAAAACAGTCAACAACAGAATTTATACGATGCACTGTTGATAGAAGATTGTGGAAGGACATGATCGCCTACGCCAACCGGTATGGCACATAATGATGATGTAGCGCAAAACTTCAAATACAACATCCATTATAACGCAAAACTTCAAATACAACATACATTATAACGCAAAATTTCAAATGAAAAGTAAAAGAAAGTATAATAATACATTTTCGTTAACACGGCAGGTTAGGCGACTCAAAACGTACCTTGCCCTCGGCACCGGAAACCTACAAACTTGCCTTGTCCCCAGATCTATTAACGTAAGCTACGCCACTGCCTTAAAATGACGTGATCCAAAAACAGTCACGTTTTATACGCCATTTTCCTGCGACATTGCATATTATGGGACATCATTTACATTTATATTTCATACATTCAGGATAGGTGCTCGCAGAATTGTAGGTCATATGACTGGTTCTGCAACGTCAATGCCAGAAGGAAGGGAACGATGAAGAGATAAGAACAGATGACACATATAATGGGAGTGATACCTTTCGATGGACCTGTTCCGTTTGCCATGTTCTAGAGGCTCGCAATAGATTAATAGAGATATGAGAGTGATAGGGAGCTGCGATAGCTCAGCGGTTAGTGAACTGGACTACAAAGGACAAGAGGTAGGGTTCGATTTAAACCGACGGCTTCTGGTTCACCCAGCCTTTAATGGGTACCGGATTTTTTTTCTGGGAAAGTAAAGCGGCACGGGCGTAATATCGACCACATTACCCCAAAAATCATGTGTCGAAGGTCTGTAAACTGTATGGTCACTAACACCATATTCCCTATACGCCACTTGGCTTGAGAGGGGTACTTTACTTTACTAATGAGAGTGATAGCGTGCAAGAATAGTACACGAACGCAGAAAGTAGCTTGTTTGCCTGCGTTCGTCCAATAACTAAAGGAGTACACCTCTTTGTCATCCGTCCATAAAAGAACGTTAAGTGGGCGTGTCTGCGTTGTGTTGTGGTTTGCAGTATAACTGTGATACTTCAACGTTTCGGTCCAACGCATCTTCAGTTCGACATTTTGAGTACAGGGTTGTCGTCCCTCTTCGATCCCTACTCCTTTGGCCAGACTAGACAATCTGTTTCTAGAGGCACAGAACAGAGGTGGAGTAGTGTCTCGAATGTTCCATCAACTATGGGTTGCTGACTGCTTCCAGTTCTGCCGCTGTGAGACGCCTTTGCCTCCATTAAAATTGGTACTAGAGATCTTCTTTATTTAAACTTGGTAAGAAATGCGGCGTTGTTCGTAGTGCTGACCACGTTACTCTAAAGAAAACGTTGATGGGTTTTTTTTAAATATGAGCGCTGAAACCATATTCCATAAACGTCACGTGCCGTTTTAAACCATATTCCATAAACGTCACGTGCCGTTTTAAACCATATTCCATAAACGTCACGTGCCGTTTTAAAGTTCTGTCTTCTTTTCTTTTGCTGAGTTGGAAAGCTATTAACTGCCCCCCACATTCAAATGCTAATATTTAATTCAACACTTTTCTCAATTATATATTGCTGGAAACTATCTGCACAAAAATTAAATGTCACGAAGAACATATGGCACAACCCTAACAAGGCAGTACAATTAAATCAGCTGAGTGCATATTTCATCTCCAATAGCAACATGAAGGTTGTGAGTGATGGATAATCTCGAAAACAATAATTAATAAAATGTGTTCATTCGATGCATAATGCTAGAGAAAAATTATTAGGATACTTTTGATAATGAAAAAAGCATTGAAGTCATTATAATATCCAAATATTGAAATGACATTGTTGATAAATAACATTTTTATAGAGGAAACTAAAATACAACAGCCGCATCAAATATCTGGAAAGAAGAAGAATGGAAGGCATGGATTCATAAAGACAAGACAGGGATAGACCAAGACGATGGTAGTTTCAAGATATCAAAGAGATCTTGAACAGAACAAAAGGAGAAGAATTGAGAGATCTGGCTAGAGACAGAGATTCTTTCAATAAACTGTGTTGAGTGCAACCTTTTACAAAAGACATGCAACCAGGTGATAACGATAGGACACCATTTATACCTATCAAGGTCATGAAAATATAAGTTTACCTAGATCGTCGATCTATTAGTCGGACCAACTGTAATTGTGCATTGCAAGAGCGTACATTTGCATTCAAATATATAACGTAATCATTGATTTGTATGAATCTATAATTTTAACTTGTATGTATCATATATATTGTAATCATTGATTTATAAAAAGAAATTCAAGCGCTCTTGTGCTATTTCAAATGGATTTTATATGTGATTTATATAGTTTGTGCGAATAGTACCATACATCATTATGCTATTACGATATTACGATCACGAACGAAAATGTCAAAAAGCGGGAAATCTACAACACAAAGAAAACTATCAGAACGTTTAATAGGCACTTGGAACATCTGCGGATTAGGGGATAAGAGTACAGAAATAGTTGAATTTATAAAGAAAAGGAATATAAAAATCTTAGGATTAGCTGACACAAGGAAGAGAGGTAAAATCATTAAAGAAATACACCGAAGCTACACACTCGTCACGAGCGGAATTAACAACATGGCGGAAGTAAACAAACACGGGGTCGGTTTCATTATCGAAAGTAATACTGCCAAAAACATACTAGAAATAGATGAGATCTGGGACAGAATTATAAGTATCAAATTAGCAGAAAAAGGAGGAAATAGCACTTATATTCAAACATATGCTCCATGCAACGACACATATAGTGAGGACAGCAAACACGAATATTTTGATGAACTATCAGCCACAATAAATAAAGTCAAAGACGCAGAGAAATTATTTGTACTAGGAGATTTCAACGGTAGAGTAGGACAAAGGAGAACACCATGGGAATAATACCTAGGACCATTTAGTGACATTAGAACAGAGTGTAACAGTAACGGTGAACACCTACTAAATATTTGTGCAGAACATGATCTATATATAACAAACACATTTAATCAGCACAATCGTAATCAAATACTTACTTGGTATAAATGGAATGACACGGACAAGGCCTCCCAAATCGATTTTATTTTGACTAGAAGACATCAAAGGAGGGACATAACAGACTCAAGATCTATACCAAATGCAATATTAGATACAGACCATAAGCCTGTTTTACTATGGCAGAAAAAATGGGTTAGGAAACTACAGATGACAAGACCTCAAGCACAAAGAATCGATCTAAAAGCAATAAAGAATGTAAACATACAGAAAGAAATAGAAGAATCCGTAACCAACAAATACCAAACCTGAATACAACCTACAAACATAGAAGAAGCATGGAAACAGTTTAAAGAAGGTCTAATAGAGTCAACACAAGAGAAATGCGGTCTGAAAAATATAGGAAAGAGCAGAAAGAAACTTACAAGATGGTGGAATGAAGTAGTTAAATCAGCAGTGAAACACAAGAAAGAAAAGTATAAAACGTGACAGAAGACAAAAACAACAGAAGACTACAATCACTATAGACAAGCCAGAAATGATAGCAAAAAGATCCTAGAACAAACAAAAGCAGACTCATGGAAAGCATTTGGTGAAGAATTAGCAAAAACACGTAGAGAAGAACCCAGAGCATTTTTCAAAAGTGTAAAAGCAATGAGAGTAAGAAATAATGATTATAACCCAACCACTATAATAAACGACAAGAACGGTAGACCAATCAGCAGCAGGAAAAACATAATAATCAGATGGAGAGAATACTTTAAGGAACTTTTAAACCAGGGAAATACAAACGGAAATACAGAGTTTAAACATAGGCAGTATGATGAACAGGAACCGAATATACTTAAAGCAGAAGTAGAATGGGCATTGAAACAGAATAAAAAGAACAAAGCAGCTGGTATAGATGGAATAACAACAGAAATGCTACTAGCCTGTAAGGAAACAGCTATAGATTGGCTTACTATCATATTCAATATGGCTTGGGAAGAAAGAAAAGTCCCAGACGACTGGCAAAAGCTATCATTGTCCCATTTTGGAAGAATAAAGGAAGCAAAAGGGAGTGTGAAATGTACAGAGGAATATCCCTATTGAGTCAAGTTGGTAAAATGTTTGCTAAAATATTAGAGGAGAGTAAGATTGTTATAGTCTTGCACACGAAGTCTCTCTTGTTACACAATTATATTCAGTTTATTGATCATCAAACATTATTCATCAACATTATTCATCAACTTACGAACTTGTAAGTCCACTTACACTTGTGAGAATTTATGAACACACACAACTTGAATTAATCTTTCACTGTCTTTCAAACTACTTCACACCTATAATTATAACTTGTTGATTCTAGACTGACTTGGCTAACTCAAGACTTCTACTCTTAACTTTCTAACTGTTCTGACTCTAACTGTTTCCAAACTACTTAACTGCTTCTACTTCTAACTTCTGACTGACTCTTCTAAATCTCTGGCTAAACTCTTTGTCCTAACTCCTTGTTCTTTCTGTTCAACTGTTGTGCATGACTTTAAGTACTCCAGCTCTCGCTCTACGTCTGAACGTCCGTAACCAATCAGATCGTCGCACCTGACCACTAGCGACTCTCTCTCTGGTCACCCTGCAGTACCCGTGTCCGATGACTTGCTTATTCGGTGACTAACACCTGAACCTTCCCAAATTTGGACAAAGCATCCTGTTTCCCCGAAATCTCTACGCCCTATTTGGAATAACATTACCTCATGACACTGACCTCTCCTGGTAGCTAATTACCTGGCAGAGTAACACCATGAGTTTAGTGCATGGTATCATGTGATGGCCATTTACAATAACAACTAACTTGCATGGACAATCGTGGAGATTTGACAATACGTCACGAGGTCGATGCGTGATGGTCACTTACAATAACAACTGGGCGAGTGGCGATTCATGGAAAATCCCCTTCAACTATTATCTCAAGGCCAAGTCATGACCCTCTCTACTTCGGTGGGTGTCCACAACCCACTCTCTACAACTTGTTATCCTAATTTGTATTCTGGAAAATCTATATTTAAATTCTGCTGGTCGCCACTATATGATACTGCTATCTGTCTCTTGAGAAGCGGTAACAAGCTCTCACTAGCTTAACTGTTACAAGATACATAATTGAACCTCAATTAAGTAATAATCAATTCGGATTCAGAAAAGGCAAACGCTGTACTGATGCTATATTTACATTGAGACAACTATGTGAAAAAACAATAGAATATGACAGAAACCTAAATATAGTGTTTATAGATCAGGAAAAAGCGTTTGATCGTGTCGACAGGAACAAACTTTGGCAAACTTTAGAAACATACGGGGTAGCAGGACAACTACTAGAAAATATAATAGCACTATATAAAAACAGTCAAAGTGCCGTCAGAACAATGGAAGGTCTGTCAGAATGGTTTCAGGTTACAACAGGAGTAAGACAAGGATGTGTCCTCTCACCACTCCTCTTCATCATATATATGGACAAAATAAATCAGGAAACAACCAACAACAAGGACAAATAAAATAATAACATAGAGGTAGAAAACTCCAACATCAATGAGCTACTCTTCGCAGATGACCAATGCCTAATATATGAGGATGAAAACCTGCTACAACAGCATTTAACATCTCTAGATAAAAGCTGCACAAACTACAGTATGAAAATTAACACAGCAAAAACAGAGGCTATAAGAATAAGCAAATTAAGACACCCATTAAACATCAAGATCAAAGATAAAGAAATAAAACAAGTAGAGGAATTCAAGTATTTAGGCACAATGTTCACAGAAGATGGAAAACTAGACAGAGAAATTGACATGAGAATACAAAAAGCAAATGCTGTCACATACCAGCTTTCACCATTGTTAAGACATCCAAACATTTCTATGCCAGCTAAACAACAAATGATAAATAGCATCTTCATACCAACTTTGTGCTATGAAAGTCAAACATGGACCCTTTCTAAATCACATTTAAGAATGATCAATACATGTGAGATGCGATGCTTGAGAAAAGTAGCAAACAACACAAGAAGAGATAGAATACCAAATGAAACCATAAGAAAAATGGTAGGAACAAAACCCTGCCAAGAATATATAGAACAACAACAACTTAAATGGTTTGGCCACCTGGTCAGAATGAATCCTCACCAATCACCATCAAGGGCGTTCTTCTCGAGAATGCATGGAAAAAGACCAAGAGGAAGACCCAGAAGAAGATGGATAGATGCAGTGACAGAGACATGTAACAACAAAGGAAAATCACTAATTCAGACAATTCGAGCAGCACAAGAACGACAAATGATATAAACCACGACACCTTTTAGGTATTAGTGAAAGAGAAAAGAAGAAAGAAGTAGAAGATTGATTTATATGTATCTATAATTTAAACTTGTATGTATCCTACATAAGGTCATCATTTATTTGTATGTAACTATCATTAAACTGGTATGTATTCTATATAACATAATCATTGATTTAAATGTATCCATAGTTTTAACTTGTCATCATCATCATCATCATCATCATCATCATGACCATCATCATAGAGTGTCGTCTCATCGAAGGTTGGCTACCATGGAGCGCCATTCCACTCTGTCAACTTAAAATGGGAAAGAAATTCAGACATAAACGTCTTTAACTTGTATGTATCCTATATAACTCAATCATCGAATTATATGTATCTATAATGTTAACCTGTATGTATCCTACAGTAGACAAACAAATGAAAAGACGATTAGAGGCCACAGAGATGGGATTTCTCAGAAGAATGTTGAAAGTTCCCTGGACAGCTAAAAAGAAATGAGGAAGTTCTCAAAGAGGCCAACACAAAAAGGGAGCTCTTAAAAAACACCAGAAAGAAGCAATCAACATTTTTCGGCCACATCATGAGAAGAGGAAAGTTGGAATACTTGGTTACAACTGGCAAAATAAAAGGAAAGAGAGATCGCGGACGACAAAGAGAGAAAATACTGGATAGCTTGGTGTCATGGCATGGAAAACAGTCAACAACAGAACTGATGCGATGCACTGTAGATAGAAGATTGTGGAGGGACATGATCACCTACGCCAACCGGTATGGCACATGATGATGATGTATCCTACATAAGGTCATCATGTATTTGTATGTATCTATAATCATTGGTTTGTATGTATCTATAATTTTAAGTAGTATGTATTCTATATAACGTAATCATTGATTTAGATGTATATGTACTTTTAACCTGGGAGCCGCGATAGCTCAGGGGTTAGTGAACTGGACTACAAAAGACAAGGGGTTGGGTTCGATCCCAACCGACGGCTTCCGGGTTCACCCAGCCTTAAATGGGTACCGGATTTTTTCTGGGAAAGTAAAGCAGCACGGGCGTAATACCGACCACATTACCCCAAAAATCATGTGCTGAAGGTCTGTAAAATATAGGGTCACTAACACCATATCTCCCTATACGCCACATGGCGTGACGGGGTACTTTACTTTTTTTTACTGTACTTTTAACTTGTATGTATCCTATATACACGTATCTTATATCCGACGCTATTATACAAGCAAACAATGCATTGAAGAAAAGCAAATTCATTACACAGAACATACAATATTAGGAATTGTATTGTTATGTGTAACAACAGCGCAGGAGTTTATCAAAGACTGGCAGTACAAATGCGAAAGAAGTGCAAAAAGTTGTTATATTCAAAGAGCTGTTGGAGAACGGCACGCGCGGACGTGAGGTAACTGAGAAACAGTTTGGGTTTGGGAACTGAGTAATCAATACACGCGTCTGGACTTCTTTCCTGGCTGGGATGGAAGGATTCTGTTGGGTTAGGGTGTGGTGAAGGGGTAAGATTTGAAAGGCTGAATAAGTGGATCTCAAACTGGTGAGAACAAACGCCTCCATGCTTAAAAAAACATATAATCGTCTACTTTTAACTAAATAAACCCAATCTCTTGTACATTTAGTTTTAAAAATACTTCTGTTTTAAGCTCCAGATATGTCATCATCATCAAGTGCTATCTCTGCAACAAATCTTAGCTACCATGGAGCGCCATTCTGCTCTGTCTCTTGTTCTGATGGTGCAGGTTGTTATAGGCTGATTTTTCCATCTTGTAATGTTACACGTCCGTGTTAGTCTTTGTCTGCCTCTGCCTCTTTTACCTTGTATTTTCCCCTACAGGATTACTTTTAGTAGGCTGTTGTGTCCAGATGTATATTCTCTTCTATTCTTAGCTCCGAAAACGTGTTATCCATAAACCTAAATTGTGAGAGATCATCCTTGCTCACTCATACTCCAATATACACATCATCTAATGTTAGCTCCATAAAATCATTCTTCCGAACTCTTAGTTTCTTAAACCTCAACATTTTTATTGTTTAAATATAACCATTTTAGATAAATTTCCGTCTTTGTTTTGCCCCGAGAAGGGCATGAAGGTATCATTGATACTCTAGCTGGAACTCGTACTCGGAGTTGCTGAAGTAGGGTGGCTGGCTATGTTCATCATCGAAATCTAAGCCGTCCCACCCCGTATGGTAGGTTGTGTTTGTTCATCGTTGTTTGTGTATGGATTTTGTGTTGTAATTCTTCGTTTCTGTGGATTTTTTGCTTCTAGGTTCATCTTCTGAATCTGTTGATGTGGGCGTCTGGGCTTTTGTTCTGGACATCTGTTGATGCGTGTCTTCGTTCGTTTTTTGTTCTATCTTTTTTGTTTAGAGGTGCATTTCTTCCTAGTAGGTGGTGGAAATGTGTCGTTGATTGATGTTTCTGCAATTGTTGTCATCATGAGATCGTTGGTCTGCACTGGTTTTATAATGACTGGTTCCTCGACTGTCGTCTGCAATCTTAGGCCTGGCTTCTTGGGGCATTGGTTTTCCCAGTGTGCGTCGAGTCCACAGTGAGAACATCGTGTTCTCCTGAATGGCAGGGTAACGAAGACCTTGACTGTTTCGGCAATTTTCCCTTTCAGTCTTATTCTGATATAGTATGGTATCTTCACATCTGGAGTTGGTTTGTACCAGAAAGTCGACTTGTCTGCCTGGTAATTATCTTGTTTCACTTGGGCCTCCTTGTCTCCGGTATTTCGTATACAATATCCTGTACTTGTTTGTTTTTCAACGTTGGCGGCATCCAGTGGATGCATCCTCTTGACTGCTCTTTCTCTTAATGGCTTATCACTATTGTGACGTTTGGTTCTGTTAGTTTGATCGTTTTGTCTCCGAACTCCTGGTATTTCTGTTCATGTGCGTCAGGTTTTAGCGTAAAGAACCACTTCCTTGTATCACTGAAGCGGTACAAGGTGTTTATTCCGTTGGGCATAACCCCGGCGGGGCCTATGAGGATGTTCGTCATCTTGGAGACGGTGATTTTGGAGGCGTCTGGGCCGCTGATATTAGCCATCAATGTGCCTTTCTTGTGCTTCTCGTCTATGTCTGGGCCGCTGATATTAGCCATCAATGTGCCTTTCTTGTGCTTCTCGTCTATGTCTGGGCCGCTGATATTAGCCATCAATGTGCCTTTCTTGTGCTTCTCGTCTATGTCTGGACCACTGATATTAGCCATCAATGTGTCTTTCTTGTGCTTCTCGTCTATGTCTGGACCGCTGATATTAGCCATCAATGTGCCTTTCTTGTGCTTCTCGTCTATGTCTGGGCCGCTGATATTAGCCATCAATGTGCCTTTCTTGTGCTTCTCGTCTATGTCTGGGCCGCTGATATTAGCCATCAATGTGCCTTTCTTGTGCTTCTCGTCTATGTCTGGGCCGCTGATATTAGCCATCAATGTGCCTTTCTTGTGCTTCTCGTCTATGTCTGGGCCGCTGATATTAGCCATCAATGTGTCTTTCTTGTGCTTCTCGTCTATGTCTGGACCGCTGATATTAGCCATCAATGTGCCTTTCTTGTGCTTCTCGTCTATGTCTGGACCGCTGATATTAGCCATCAATGTGTCTTTCTTGTGCTTCTCGTCTATGTCTGGGCCGCTGATATTAGCCATCAATGTGTCTTTCTTGTGCTTCTCGTCTATGTCTGGACCGCTGATATTAGCCATCAATGTGCCTTTCTTGTGCTTCGCGTCTATGTCTGGACCGCTGATATTAGCCATCAATGTGCCTTTCTTGTGCTTCTCGTCTATGTCTGGACCGCTGATATTAGCCATCAATGTGTCTTTCTTGTGCTTCTCGTCTATGTCTGGGCCGCTGATATTAGCCATCAATGTGCCTTTCTTGTGCTTCTCGTCTATGTCTGGGCCGCTGATATTAGCCATCAATGTGTCTTTCTTGTGCTTCTCGTCTATGTCTGGGCCGCTGATATTAGCCATCAATGTGCCTTTCTTGTGCTTCTCGTCTATGTCTGGACCGCTGATATTAGCCATCAATGTGTCTTTCTTGTGCTTCTCGTCTATGTCTGGACCGCTGATATTAGACATCAATGTGTCTTTCTGGTGCTTCTCGTCTATGTCTGGGCCGCTGATATTAGCCATCAATGTGTCTTTCTGGTGCTTCTCGTCTATGTCTGGACGCTGATATTAGACATCAATGTGTCTTTCTTGTGCTTCTCGTCTATGTCTGGACCGCTGATATTAGCCATCAATGTGTCTTTCTTGTGCTTCTCGTCTATGTCTGGACCGCTGATATTAGCCATCAATGTGTCTTTCTTGTGCTTCTCGTCTATGTCTGGACCGCTGATATTAGACATCAATGTGTCTTTCTGGTGCTTCTCGTCTATGTCTGGGCCGCTGATATTAGCCATCAATGTGTCTTTCTTGTGCTTCTCGTCTATGTCGATATCGAAAGTTGGGAGTTCCCCCTTAGCTGACGGCTCTGGAGGCATCTGGACCGGCTCTGTTCTCTGTCTTTCTTCTGAAGTGTTCTGGACAGCTTGAGTAGCTGGGCTTTATTTCTTTCCTGTGTTTGGCGTCTTCTTTGGCATGATTCGTTTTCCGTGGGAATTTATTTTATTCTTGTCTGCTCTAGTCTACTACTTTTAAGTGAACTTTTAGTTCAATATGGTAAAGGTTCACCACTTTAGCTCCAAAAGCTAATTCTTCCCAAGTGATAACTCCATAAACTCCTTTGGTTTTCGTCTTCTCTGGCAATTACCCGGTAAGTGGACGTAAATGCGCTGTGTCGCTATTCAACAACAGGCAGCATTATTTGTACTTTTTGGTCCAAAACATCCGCCTACGGAATGGATAGATTTCTAATTACCAATTTTGATATAATTCTGTCCTTGCACCGGTCTTTTTGGAGCCGCGATAGCTCAGTAGTTAGTGAACTGGACTACAAAGGACAAGAGGTCGGGTTCGATCCTGACCGACGGCTTCCGGGTTCAGCCAACCTTATATGGGTACCGGATTTTTGCTGGGAAAGTAAAGCGGCACGGGCGTAATACCGACCACATCCCCCCCCCCTAAAAAAAAAATCACGCTGAAGGTCTGTAAAATTTATGGTCACTAACACCATATTCCCTATACGCCACTTGGCGTGACGGGGGTACTTTACTTTTTCTTTTTTACAGGCCATTTTTGGCATACTCTTTTCGATTCTTAACTGCAAAGAGTTCTTTAACATGCGTTGAGTGTACACGGGGCTGCTGTATTTCGTTGTTATCCGAAAGAGGTAGATATCTGATCTCACTACCCAGAGATCAGGCGAAGGAGAGCCACAAGGAAACAACGAATTATATATACATATATATATATATATATATATATATATATATATATATATATATATATATATATATATTTTATTCGTACGCCAGCGTTTACCTCTGACGAAGCCCCTAAAGACTAGGAACTTAATTTTTTTGTGTTAATCCATTTTTCCCTGGCAGCCGTGTGCACAGGGGTCCCTCGCCACACGGGCAGATAACTCCGTCTTCGGAGGTACTCATATTTTTTCCGTCGATGAGTAATTGACATTTCAAGCCGGGCCTCGCTGCTGAGACCAGGGGTGGTTGTCGCAGAGAGAAATCATAGATAAAAATCCCAACTATATATTATATGAGAGCAATTCCCACCGTTTTTTGGAGGATTTCATAAACCTTCTAATCCAGAAGCCGCCATCTTATCGCAAGGCCATCCAGTCACCTTTCTTCTAAAACTAGATGTCTCACGAGCTACCGAAACTGGATTTTCTTTAATGGGATTCACCACTAAAAAACTAGCTCCTCCAGAGTATACTAACACATTTCCCAACCTGTGTGAACTCACACGCACTGCACACTACTAGTCACGAACAACAACCGTATTGTGTAGTCATCCTCACCAAAATGACAGAGATCAGGAGATATGCGAGTCAGCCAGGATGCGCTACTCAGTGCCGCAACATATAATCGCCACACACGTTAATACATACACATTTCTTTTCATTACCCGCACAATGGACCCACTCCTGTTTTACACTTCGTGGCAACATGTTCTTTGATGTTAGAATTATTGATGTTAGTTAGAATTATTGATGTTAGAATTATTGATGCTAGAATTATTTATGTTAGAATTATTGATGCTAGAATTATTGATGTTAGAATTATTGATGTTAGTTAGAATTATTGATATTAGAATTACTGATGTTAGAATTATTGATGTTATAATTACTGATGTCAGAATTATTGATGTTAGAATTATTGATGATAGCATTACTGATGTTAGAATTATTGATGCTAGAATAACTGATGTCAGGATTATTGATGTTAGAAATATTGATGTTAGAATTACTGATGTTAGAATTATTGATGTTAGAATTACTGATGTTAGAATTATTGATGTTAGAAATATAGTGTTAGAATTATTTTAGAATTACTAATGTTAGAATTATTGATGCTAGAATTATTGATGTTTTAATTATTATGTTAGAATTATTGATGTTAGAATTACTGATGTTAGAAATATTGATGTTAGAATTACTGATGTTAGAATTATTGATGTTAGAATTACTGATGTTAGAATTCTTGATGTTAGAATTACTGATGTTAGAATTATTGATGTTAGAATTATTGATGTTAAAATTACTGATGTTAGAATTATGGATGTTAGTTTGAATTATTGATGTTAGAATTACTGATGTTAGAATTATCGATGTTAGAATTATAGTGTTAGAATTATGTTAGAATTATTGATGCTAGAATTATTGATGTTAGAATTATTGATGTTAGAATTATTGATATTAGAATTAAATATGTTAGAATTATTGATATTAGAATTAAATATGTTAAAATTATTGATGTTAGAATTACTGATGTTAGTTAGAATTATTGATATTATTATTAGTGATGTTATAAATATTGATATTAGAATTATTTATATTAGAATTACTGATGTTAGAATTATTGATGTTAGAATTACAGATGTAGTTATAATTATTGATGTTAGAATTACTGATGTTAGAATTATTGATGTTAGAATTATTGATGTTAGAATTATTAATATTAGAATTACTGAAGTTAGAATTACTGATGTCAGAACTACTGATGTTAGTTAGAATTATTGATGTTAGAATTACTGATGTTAGAATTATTGATGTTATAATTACTGATGTCAGAATTATTGATGTTAGAATTATTGATGATAGCATTACTGATGTTAGAATTATTGATGTTAGAATAACTGATGTCAGGATTATTGATGTTAGAAATATTGATGTTAGAATTACTGATGTTAGAATTATTGATGTTAGAATTACTGATGTTAGAATTATTGATGTTAGAAATATAGTGTTAGAATTATTTTAGAATTACTAATGTTAGAATTATTGATGCCTGAATTATTGATGTTTTAATTATTAATGTTAGAATTATTGATGTTAGAATTACTGATGTTAGAAATATTGATGTTAGAATTACTGATGTTAGAATTATTGATGTTAGAATTACTGATGTTAGAATTCTTGATGTTAGAATTACTGATGTTAGAATTATTGATGTTAGAATTATTGATATTAAAATTACTGATGTTAGAATTATGGATGTTAGTTTGAATTATTGATGTTAGAATTACTGATGTTAGAATTATCGATGTTAGAATTATAGTGTTAGAATTATGTTAGAATTATTGATGCTAGAATTATTGATGTTAGAATTATTGATATTAGAATTAAATATGTTAGAATTATTGATATTAGAATTAAATATGTTAAAATTATTGATGTTAGAATTACTGATGTTAGTTAGAATTATTGATATTATAATTAGTGATGTTATAAATATTGATATTAGTTAGAATTATTTATATTAGAATTACTGATGTTAGAATTATTGATGTTAGAATTACAGATGTAGTTATAATTATTGATGTTAGAATTACTGATGCTAGAATTATTGATGATAGAATTATTGATGTTAGATTTCTTGATGTTAGAATTACTGATGTTAGAATTATTGATGTTAGAATTATTGATGTTAAAATTACTGATGTTAGAATTATTGATGTTAGAATTATTTATGTTAGAATTATTGATGTTAAAATTACTGATGTTAGAATTATTGATGTTGGAATTATAGTGTTAGAATTTTGTTAGAATTACTAATGTTAGAATTATTGATGTTAGAATTGATGATGTTAGAATTATTGATATTAGAATGATTAATGTTAGAATTATTGATGTTAGAATTACTGATGTTAGTTAGAATTATTGATATTAGAATTACTGATGTTAGAATTACTGATGTTAGTTACAATTATTGATAATAGAATTATTGATGTTAGAATTATTGATATTAGTTATAATTATTGATATTAGAATTACTGATGTAAGAATTATTGATGTTAGAATTACTGATGTTAGAATTATTGATGTTAGAATTATTCATGTTAGAATTACTGATGTTCGAATTACTGATGTCAGATTTATTGATGTTAGAATTATTGATGTTAGTTAGAATTATTGGTGTTAGAAATATTGATGTTAGAATTACTGATGTTAGAATTCTTGATGTTAAAATTACTGATGTTAGAATTATAGTGTTAGACTTATGTTACAATTATTAATGTTAGAATTATTGATGTTAGAATTATTGATGTTAGAATTACTGATGTTAGAATTATTGATGTTAGAATTATAGTGTTAGAATTATGTTAGAATTACTAATGTTAGAATTATTGATGCTAGAATTATTGATGTTAAAATTACTGATGTTAGAATTATAGTGTTAGACTTATGTTACAATTATTAATGTTATAATTATTGATGTTAGAATTATTGATGTTAGAATTACTGATGTTAGAATTATTGATGTTAGAATTATAGTGTTAGAATTATGTTAGAATTACTAATGTTAGAATTATTGATGCTAGAATTATTGCTGATAGAATTATTGATGTTAGAATTAGTGATGTTAGTTAGAATTATTGATATTAGAATTAAATACGTTAGAATTATTGATGTTAGAATTACTGATGTTAGTTAGAATTATTCATATTAGAATTATTGATGTTAGAATTATTAATATTAGAATTACTGAAGTTAGAATTACTGATGTCAGAATCTACTGATGTTAGTTAGAATTATTGATGTTAGAATTACTGATGTTAGAATTATTGATGTTAGAATTATTGATGTTAGAATTATAGTGTTAGAATTATGTTAGAATTACTAATGTTAGATTTATTGATGCTAGAATTATTTATGTTAGAATTATTGATGTTAGTATTACAGATGTTAGAATTATTGATGTTAGAGTTATTGATGTTAAAATTACTGATGTTAGAATTATTTATGTTAGAATTATTGATGTTAAGAATTACTGATGTTAGAATTATTGATGTTAGAATTGTAGTGTTAGAATTTTGTTAGAATTACTAATGTTAGAATTATTGATGTTAGAATTATTGATATTAGAATTAAATATGTTAGAATTATTGATGTTAGTATTACAGATGTTAGAATTATTGATGTTAGAGTTATTGATGTTAAAATTACTGATGTTAGAATTATTTATGTTAGAATTATTGATGTTAAGAATTACTGATGTTAGAATTATTGATGTTAGAATTGTAGTGTTAGAATTTTGTTAGAATTACTAATGTTAGAATTATTGATGTTAGAATTATTGATATTAGAATTAAATATGTTAGAATTATTGATGTTAGAATTACTGATGTTAATTAGAACTATTGATATTAGAATTACAGATGTTAGAATTATTGATGTTAATTAGAATTATTGATATTAGAATTACTGATGTTAGAATTACTGATGTTAGTTAGAATTATTGATGTTAGAGTTACTGATATTAGAATTATTGATGTTAGAATTATTGATGTTAGTTATAATTATTGATATTAGAATTACCAATGTTAGAATTATTGATGTTAGAATTACTGATGGTAGAATTATTGATGTTAGAATTATTGATGTTAGAATTACTGATGTTAGAATTACTGATGTCAGAATTATTGATGTTAGAATTATTGATGTTAGTTAGAATTATTGGTGTTAGAAATATTGATTTTAGAATTATTGATGTTAGAACTAATGACGTTAGAATTACTGATGTTAGAATTATTAATGTTAGAATTATAGTGTTAGAATTATGTTAGAATTACTAATGTTAGAATTATTGATGCTAGAATTATTGATGTTAAAATTACTGATGTTAGAATTATAGTGTTAGACTTATGTTACAATTATTAATGTTATAATTATTGATGTTAGAATTATTGATGTTAGAATTACTGATGTTAGAATTATTGATGTTAGAATTATAGTGTTAGAATTATGTTAGAATTACTAATGTTAGAATTATTGATGCTAGAATTATTGCTGATAGAATTATTGATGTTAGAATTAGTGATGTTAGTTAGAATTATTGATATTAGAATTAAATACGTTAGAATTATTGATGTTAGAATTACTGATGTTAGTTAGAATTATTCATATTAGAATTATTGATGTTAGAATTATTAATATTAGAATTACTGAAGTTAGAATTACTGATGTCAGAATCTACTGATGTTAGTTAGAATTATTGATGTTAGAATTACTGATGTTAGAATTATTGATGTTAGAATTATTGATGTTAGAATTATAGTGTTAGAATTATGTTAGAATTACTAATGTTAGATTTATTGATGCTAGAATTATTTATGTTAGAATTATTGATGTTAGTATTACAGATGTTAGAATTATTGATGTTAGAGTTATTGATGTTAAAATTACTGATGTTAGAATTATTTATGTTAGAATTATTGATGTTAAGAATTACTGATGTTAGAATTATTGATGTTAGAATTGTAGTGTTAGAATTTTGTTAGAATTACTAATGTTAGAATTATTGATGTTAGAATTATTGATATTAGAATTAAATATGTTAGAATTATTGATGTTAGTATTACAGATGTTAGAATTATTGATGTTAGAGTTATTGATGTTAAAATTACTGATGTTAGAATTATTTATGTTAGAATTATTGATGTTAAGAATTACTGATGTTAGAATTATTGATGTTAGAATTGTAGTGTTAGAATTTTGTTAGAATTACTAATGTTAGAATTATTGATGTTAGAATTATTGATATTAGAATTAAATATGTTAGAATTATTGATGTTAGAATTACTGATGTTAATTAGAACTATTGATATTAGAATTACAGATGTTAGAATTATTGATGTTAATTAGAATTATTGATATTAGAATTACTGATGTTAGAATTACTGATGTTAGTTAGAATTATTGATGTTAGAGTTACTGATATTAGAATTATTGATGTTAGAATTATTGATGTTAGTTATAATTATTGATATTAGAATTACCAATGTTAGAATTATTGATGTTAGAATTACTGATGGTAGAATTATTGATGTTAGAATTATTGATGTTAGAATTACTGATGTTAGAATTACTGATGTCAGAATTATTGATGTTAGAATTATTGATGTTAGTTAGAATTATTGGTGTTAGAAATATTGATTTTAGAATTATTGATGTTAGAACTAATGACGTTAGAATTACTGATGTTAGAATTATTAATGTTAGAATTATAGTGTTAGAATTATGTTAGAATTACTAATGTTAGAATTATTGATGCTAGAATTATTGATGTTAAAATTACTGATGTTAGAATTATAGTGTTAGACTTATGTTACAATTATTAATGTTATAATTATTGATGTTAGAATTACTGATGTTAGAATTATTGATGTTAGAATTATAGTGTTAGAATTATGTTAGAATTACTAATGTTAGAATTATTGATGCTAGAATTATTGCTGATAGAATTATTGATGTTAGAATTAGTGATGTTAGTTAGAATTATTGATATTAGAATTAAATACGTTAGAATTATTGATGTTAGAATTACTGATGTTAGTTAGAATTATTCATATTAGAATTATTGATGTTAGAATTATTAATATTAGAATTACTGAAGTTAGAATTACTGATGTCAGAATCTACTGATGTTAGTTAGAATTATTGATGTTAGAATTACTGATGTTAGAATTATTGATGTTAGAATTATTGATGTTAGAATTATAGTGTTAGAATTATGTTAGAATTACTAATGTTAGATTTATTGATGCTAGAATTATTTATGTTAGAATTATTGATGTTAGTATTACAGATGTTAGAATTATTGATGTTAGAGTTATTGATGTTAAAATTACTGATGTTAGAATTATTTATGTTAGAATTATTGATGTTAAGAATTACTGATGTTAGAATTATTGATGTTAGAATTGTAGTGTTAGAATTTTGTTAGAATTACTAATGTTAGAATTATTGATGTTAGAATTATTGATATTAGAATTAAATATGTTAGAATTATTGATGTTAGTATTACAGATGTTAGAATTATTGATGTTAGAGTTATTGATGTTAAAATTACTGATGTTAGAATTATTTATGTTAGAATTATTGATGTTAAGAATTACTGATGTTAGAATTATTGATGTTAGAATTGTAGTGTTAGAATTTTGTTAGAATTACTAATGTTAGAATTATTGATGTTAGAATTATTGATATTAGAATTAAATATGTTAGAATTATTGATGTTAGAATTACTGATGTTAATTAGAACTATTGATATTAGAATTACAGATGTTAGAATTATTGATGTTAATTAGAATTATTGATATTAGAATTACTGATGTTAGAATTACTGATGTTAGTTATAATTATTGATGTTAGAGTTACTGATATTAGAATTATTGATGTTAGAATTATTGATGTTAGTTATAATTATTGATATAGAATTACTGATGTTAGAATTATTGATGTTAGAATTACTGATGGTAGAATTATTGATGTTAGAATTATTGATGTTAGAATTACTGATGTTAGAATTACTGATGTCAGAATTATTGATGTTAGAATTATTGATGTTAGTTAGAATTATTGGTGTTAGAAATATTGATTTTAGAATTATTGATGTTAGAATTATATTGTTAGAATTATGTTAGAATTATTGATGTTATAATTATTGATGTTATAATTATTGATGTTAGAATTATTGATGTTAGAATTATTGATGTTAGAATTACTGATGTTAGAATTATTGATGTTAGAATTACTGATGGTAGAATTATTGATGTTAGAATTATTGATGTTAGAATTACTGATGTTAGAATTACTGATGTCAGAATTATTGATGTTAGAATTATTGATGTTAGTTAGAATTATTGGTGTTAGAAATATTGATTTTAGAATTATTGATGTTAGAACTAATGACGTTAGAATTACTGATGTTAGAATTATTAATGTTAGAATTATAGTGTTAGAATTATGTTAGAATTACTAATGTTAGAATTATTGATGCTAGAATTATTGATGTTAAAATTACTGATGTTAGAATTATAGTGTTAGACTTATGTTACAATTATTAATGTTATAATTATTGATGTTAGAATTATTGATGTTAGAATTACTGATGTTAGAATTATTGATGTTAGAATTATAGTGTTAGAATTATGTTAGAATTACTAATGTTAGAATTATTGATGCTAGAATTATTGCTGATAGAATTATTGATGTTAGAATTAGTGATGTTAGTTAGAATTATTGATATTAGAATTAAATACGTTAGAATTATTGATGTTAGAATTACTGATGTTAGTTAGAATTATTCATATTAGAATTATTGATGTTAGAATTATTAATATTAGAATTACTGAAGTTAGAATTACTGATGTCAGAATCTACTGATGTTAGTTAGAATTATTGATGTTAGAATTACTGATGTTAGAATTATTGATGTTAGAATTATTGATGTTAGAATTATAGTGTTAGAATTATGTTAGAATTACTAATGTTAGATTTATTGATGCTAGAATTATTTATGTTAGAATTATTGATGTTAGTATTACAGATGTTAGAATTATTGATGTTAGAGTTATTGATGTTAAAATTACTGATGTTAGAATTATTTATGTTAGAATTATTGATGTTAAGAATTACTGATGTTAGAATTATTGATGTTAGAATTGTAGTGTTAGAATTTTGTTAGAATTACTAATGTTAGAATTATTGATGTTAGAATTATTGATATTAGAATTAAATATGTTAGAATTATTGATGTTAGTATTACAGATGTTAGAATTATTGATGTTAGAGTTATTGATGTTAAAATTACTGATGTTAGAATTATTTATGTTAGAATTATTGATGTTAAGAATTACTGATGTTAGAATTATTGATGTTAGAATTGTAGTGTTAGAATTTTGTTAGAATTACTAATGTTAGAATTATTGATGTTAGAATTATTGATATTAGAATTAAATATGTTAGAATTATTGATGTTAGAATTACTGATGTTAATTAGAACTATTGATATTAGAATTACAGATGTTAGAATTATTGATGTTAATTAGAATTATTGATATTAGAATTACTGATGTTAGAATTACTGATGTTAGTTAGAATTATTGATGTTAGAGTTACTGATATTAGAATTATTGATGTTAGAATTATTGATGTTAGTTATAATTATTGATATTAGAATTACCAATGTTAGAATTATTGATGTTAGAATTACTGATGGTAGAATTATTGATGTTAGAATTATTGATGTTAGAATTACTGATGTTAGAATTACTGATGTCAGAATTATTGATGTTAGAATTATTGATGTTAGTTAGAATTATTGGTGTTAGAAATATTGATTTTAGAATTATTGATGTTAGAACTAATGACGTTAGAATTACTGATGTTAGAATTATTAATGTTAGAATTATAGTGTTAGAATTATGTTAGAATTACTAATGTTAGAATTATTGATGCTAGAATTATTGATGTTAAAATTACTGATGTTAGAATTATAGTGTTAGACTTATGTTACAATTATTAATGTTATAATTATTGATGTTAGAATTACTGATGTTAGAATTATTGATGTTAGAATTATAGTGTTAGAATTATGTTAGAATTACTAATGTTAGAATTATTGATGCTAGAATTATTGCTGATAGAATTATTGATGTTAGAATTAGTGATGTTAGTTAGAATTATTGATATTAGAATTAAATACGTTAGAATTATTGATGTTAGAATTACTGATGTTAGTTAGAATTATTCATATTAGAATTATTGATGTTAGAATTATTAATATTAGAATTACTGAAGTTAGAATTACTGATGTCAGAATCTACTGATGTTAGTTAGAATTATTGATGTTAGAATTACTGATGTTAGAATTATTGATGTTAGAATTATTGATGTTAGAATTATAGTGTTAGAATTATGTTAGAATTACTAATGTTAGATTTATTGATGCTAGAATTATTTATGTTAGAATTATTGATGTTAGTATTACAGATGTTAGAATTATTGATGTTAGAGTTATTGATGTTAAAATTACTGATGTTAGAATTATTTATGTTAGAATTATTGATGTTAAGAATTACTGATGTTAGAATTATTGATGTTAGAATTGTAGTGTTAGAATTTTGTTAGAATTACTAATGTTAGAATTATTGATGTTAGAATTATTGATATTAGAATTAAATATGTTAGAATTATTGATGTTAGTATTACAGATGTTAGAATTATTGATGTTAGAGTTATTGATGTTAAAATTACTGATGTTAGAATTATTTATGTTAGAATTATTGATGTTAAGAATTACTGATGTTAGAATTATTGATGTTAGAATTGTAGTGTTAGAATTTTGTTAGAATTACTGATGTTAGAATTATTGATGTTAGAATTATTGATGTTAGAATTACTGATATTAGAATTATTGATGTTAGAATTATTGATGTTAGTTATAATTATTGATATAGAATTACTGATGTTAGAATTATTGATGTTAGAATTACTGATGGTAGAATTATTGATGTTAGAATTATTGATGTTAGAATTACTGATGTTAGAATTACTGATGTCAGAATTATTGATGTTAGAATTATTGATGTTAGTTAGAATTATTGGTGTTAGAAATATTGATTTTAGAATTATTGATGTTAGAATTATATTGTTAGAATTATGTTAGAATTATTGATGTTATAATTATTGATGTTATAATTATTGATGTTAGAATTATTGATGTTAGAATTATTGATGTTAGAATTACTGATGTTAGAATTATTGATGTTAGAATTACTGATGGTAGAATTATTGATGTTAGAATTATTGATGTTAGAATTACTGATGTTAGAATTACTGATGTCAGAATTATTGATGTTAGAATTATTGATGTTAGTTAGAATTATTGGTGTTAGAAATATTGATTTTAGAATTATTGATGTTAGAACTAATGACGTTAGAATTACTGATGTTAGAATTATTAATGTTAGAATTATAGTGTTAGAATTATGTTAGAATTACTAATGTTAGAATTATTGATGCTAGAATTATTGATGTTAAAATTACTGATGTTAGAATTATAGTGTTAGACTTATGTTACAATTATTAATGTTATAATTATTGATGTTAGAATTATTGATGTTAGAATTACTGATGTTAGAATTATTGATGTTAGAATTATAGTGTTAGAATTATGTTAGAATTACTAATGTTAGAATTATTGATGCTAGAATTATTGCTGATAGAATTATTGATGTTAGAATTAGTGATGTTAGTTAGAATTATTGATATTAGAATTAAATACGTTAGAATTATTGATGTTAGAATTACTGATGTTAGTTAGAATTATTCATATTAGAATTATTGATGTTAGAATTATTAATATTAGAATTACTGAAGTTAGAATTACTGATGTCAGAATCTACTGATGTTAGTTAGAATTATTGATGTTAGAATTACTGATGTTAGAATTATTGATGTTAGAATTATTGATGTTAGAATTATAGTGTTAGAATTATGTTAGAATTACTAATGTTAGATTTATTGATGCTAGAATTATTTATGTTAGAATTATTGATGTTAGTATTACAGATGTTAGAATTATTGATGTTAGAGTTATTGATGTTAAAATTACTGATGTTAGAATTATTTATGTTAGAATTATTGATGTTAAGAATTACTGATGTTAGAATTATTGATGTTAGAATTGTAGTGTTAGAATTTTGTTAGAATTACTAATGTTAGAATTATTGATGTTAGAATTATTGATATTAGAATTAAATATGTTAGAATTATTGATGTTAGTATTACAGATGTTAGAATTATTGATGTTAGAGTTATTGATGTTAAAATTACTGATGTTAGAATTATTTATGTTAGAATTATTGATGTTAAGAATTACTGATGTTAGAATTATTGATGTTAGAATTGTAGTGTTAGAATTTTGTTAGAATTACTAATGTTAGAATTATTGATGTTAGAATTATTGATATTAGAATTAAATATGTTAGAATTATTGATGTTAGAATTACTGATGTTAATTAGAACTATTGATATTAGAATTACAGATGTTAGAATTATTGATGTTAATTAGAATTATTGATATTAGAATTACTGATGTTAGAATTACTGATGTTAGTTAGAATTATTGATGTTAGAGTTACTGATATTAGAATTATTGATGTTAGAATTATTGATGTTAGTTATAATTATTGATATTAGAATTACCAATGTTAGAATTATTGATGTTAGAATTACTGATGGTAGAATTATTGATGTTAGAATTATTGATGTTAGAATTACTGATGTTAGAATTACTGATGTCAGAATTATTGATGTTAGAATTATTGATGTTAGTTAGAATTATTGGTGTTAGAAATATTGATTTTAGAATTATTGATGTTAGAACTAATGACGTTAGAATTACTGATGTTAGAATTATTAATGTTAGAATTATAGTGTTAGAATTATGTTAGAATTACTAATGTTAGAATTATTGATGCTAGAATTATTGATGTTAAAATTACTGATGTTAGAATTATAGTGTTAGACTTATGTTACAATTATTAATGTTATAATTATTGATGTTAGAATTACTGATGTTAGAATTATTGATGTTAGAATTATAGTGTTAGAATTATGTTAGAATTACTAATGTTAGAATTATTGATGCTAGAATTATTGCTGATAGAATTATTGATGTTAGAATTAGTGATGTTAGTTAGAATTATTGATATTAGAATTAAATACGTTAGAATTATTGATGTTAGAATTACTGATGTTAGTTAGAATTATTCATATTAGAATTATTGATGTTAGAATTATTAATATTAGAATTACTGAAGTTAGAATTACTGATGTCAGAATCTACTGATGTTAGTTAGAATTATTGATGTTAGAATTACTGATGTTAGAATTATTGATGTTAGAATTATTGATGTTAGAATTATAGTGTTAGAATTATGTTAGAATTACTAATGTTAGATTTATTGATGCTAGAATTATTTATGTTAGAATTATTGATGTTAGTATTACAGATGTTAGAATTATTGATGTTAGAGTTATTGATGTTAAAATTACTGATGTTAGAATTATTTATGTTAGAATTATTGATGTTAAGAATTACTGATGTTAGAATTATTGATGTTAGAATTGTAGTGTTAGAATTTTGTTAGAATTACTAATGTTAGAATTATTGATGTTAGAATTATTGATATTAGAATTAAATATGTTAGAATTATTGATGTTAGTATTACAGATGTTAGAATTATTGATGTTAGAGTTATTGATGTTAAAATTACTGATGTTAGAATTATTTATGTTAGAATTATTGATGTTAAGAATTACTGATGTTAGAATTATTGATGTTAGAATTGTAGTGTTAGAATTTTGTTAGAATTACTAATGTTAGAATTATTGATGTTAGAATTATTGATATTAGAATTAAATATGTTAGAATTATTGATGTTAGAATTACTGATGTTAATTAGAACTATTGATATTAGAATTACAGATGTTAGAATTATTGATGTTAATTAGAATTATTGATATTAGAATTACTGATGTTAGAATTACTGATGTTAGTTAGAATTATTGATGTTAGAGTTACTGATATTAGAATTATTGATGTTAGAATTATTGATGTTAGTTATAATTATTGATATAGAATTACTGATGTTAGAATTATTGATGTTAGAATTACTGATGGTAGAATTATTGATGTTAGAATTATTGATGTTAGAATTACTGATGTTAGAATTACTGATGTCAGAATTATTGATGTTAGAATTATTGATGTTAGTTAGAATTATTGGTGTTAGAAATATTGATTTTAGAATTATTGATGTTAGAATTATATTGTTAGAATTATGTTAGAATTATTGATGTTATAATTATTGATGTTATAATTATTGATGTTAGAATTATTGATGTTAGAATTATTGATGTTAGAATTACTGATGTTAGAATTATTGATGTTAGAATTACTGATGGTAGAATTATTGATGTTAGAATTATTGATGTTAGAATTACTGATGTTAGAATTACTGATGTCAGAATTATTGATGTTAGAATTATTGATGTTAGTTAGAATTATTGGTGTTAGAAATATTGATTTTAGAATTATTGATGTTAGAATTATATTGTTAGAATTATGTTAGAATTATTGATGTTATAATTATTGATGTTATAATTATTGATGTTAGAATTATTGATGTTAGAATTATTGATGTTAGAATTACTGATGTTAGAATTATTGATGTTAGAATTACTGATGTTAGCATTATTGATGTTAGAAATATTGATGTTAGAATTATAGTGTTAGAATTATGTTAGAATTACTAAATGTTGGAACTATTGATGCTAGAATTATTGATGATAGAATTATTGATGTTAGATTTCTTGATGTTAGAATTACTGATGTTAGAATTATTGATGTTAGAATTATTGATGTTAAAATTACTGATGTTAGAATTATTGATGTTAGAATTATTTATGTTAGAATTATTGATGTTAAAATTACTGATGTTAGAATTATTGATGTTGGAATTATAGTGTTAGAATTTTGTTAGAATTACTAATGTTAGAATTATTGATGTTAGAATTGATGATGTTAGAATTATTGATATTAGAATGATTAATGTTAGAATTATTGATGTTAGAATTACTGATGTTAGTTAGAATTATTGATATTAGAATTACTGATGTTAGAATTACTGATGTTAGTTACAATTATTGATAATAGAATTATTGATGTTAGAATTATTGATATTAGTTATAATTATTGATATTAGAATTACTGATGTAAGAATTATTGATGTTAGAATTACTGATGTTAGAATTATTGATGTTAGAATTATTCATGTTAGAATTACTGATGTTCGAATTACTGATGTCAGATTTATTGATGTTAGAATTATTGATGTTAGTTAGAATTATTGGTGTTAGAAATATTGATGTTAGAATTACTGATGTTAGAATTCTTGATGTTAAAATTACTGATGTTAGAATTATAGTGTTAGACTTATGTTACAATTATTAATGTTAGAATTATTGATGTTAGAATTATTGATGTTAGAATTACTGATGTTAGAATTATTGATGTTAGAATTATAGTGTTAGAATTATGTTAGAATTACTAATGTTAGAATTATTGATGCTAGAATTATTGATGTTAAAATTACTGATGTTAGAATTATAGTGTTAGACTTATGTTACAATTATTAATGTTATAATTATTGATGTTAGAATTATTGATGTTAGAGTTACTGATGTTAGAATTATTGATGTTAGAATTATAGTGTTAGAATTATGTTAGAATTACTAATGTTAGAATTATTGATGCTAGAATTATTGCTGATAGAATTATTGATGTTAGAATTAGTGATGTTAGTTAGAATTATTGATATTAGAATTAAATACGTTAGAATTATTGATGTTAGAATTACTGATGTTAGTTAGAATTATTCATATTAGAATTATTGATGTTAGAATTATTAATATTAGAATTACTGAAGTTAGAATTACTGATGTCAGAATCTACTGATGTTAGTTAGAATTATTGATGTTAGAATTACTGATGTTAGAATTATTGATGTTAGAATTATTGATGTTAGAATTATAGTGTTAGAATTATGTTAGAATTACTAATGTTAGATTTATTGATGCTAGAATTATTTATGTTAGAATTATTGATGTTAGTATTACAGATGTTAGAATTATTGATGTTAGAGTTATTGATGTTAAAATTACTGATGTTAGAATTATTTATGTTAGAATTATTGATGTTAAGAATTACTGATGTTAGAATTATTGATGTTAGAATTGTAGTGTTAGAATTTTGTTAGAATTACTAATGTTAGAATTATTGATGTTAGAATTATTGATATTAGAATTAAATATGTTAGAATTATTGATGTTAGTATTACAGATGTTAGAATTATTGATGTTAGAGTTATTGATGTTAAAATTACTGATGTTAGAATTATTTATGTTAGAATTATTGATGTTAAGAATTACTGATGTTAGAATTATTGATGTTAGAATTGTAGTGTTAGAATTTTGTTAGAATTACTAATGTTAGAATTATTGATGTTAGAATTATTGATATTAGAATTAAATATGTTAGAATTATTGATGTTAGAATTACTGATGTTAATTAGAACTATTGATATTAGAATTACAGATGTTAGAATTATTGATGTTAATTAGAATTATTGATATTAGAATTACTGATGTTAGAATTACTGATGTTAGTTAGAATTATTGATGTTAGAGTTACTGATATTAGAATTATTGATGTTAGAATTATTGATGTTAGTTATAATTATTGATATTAGAATTACCAATGTTAGAATTATTGATGTTAGAATTACTGATGGTAGAATTATTGATGTTAGAATTATTGATGTTAGAATTACTGATGTTAGAATTACTGATGTCAGAATTATTGATGTTAGAATTATTGATGTTAGTTAGAATTATTGGTGTTAGAAATATTGATTTTAGAATTATTGATGTTAGAACTAATGACGTTAGAATTACTGATGTTAGAATTATTAATGTTAGAATTATAGTGTTAGAATTATGTTAGAATTACTAATGTTAGAATTATTGATGCTAGAATTATTGATGTTAAAATTACTGATGTTAGAATTATAGTGTTAGACTTATGTTACAATTATTAATGTTATAATTATTGATGTTAGAATTATTGATGTTAGAATTACTGATGTTAGAATTATTGATGTTAGAATTATAGTGTTAGAATTATGTTAGAATTACTAATGTTAGAATTATTGATGCTAGAATTATTGCTGATAGAATTATTGATGTTAGAATTAGTGATGTTAGTTAGAATTATTGATATTAGAATTAAATACGTTAGAATTATTGATGTTAGAATTACTGATGTTAGTTAGAATTATTCATATTAGAATTATTGATGTTAGAATTATTAATATTAGAATTACTGAAGTTAGAATTACTGATGTCAGAATCTACTGATGTTAGTTAGAATTATTGATGTTAGAATTACTGATGTTAGAATTATTGATGTTAGAATTATTGATGTTAGAATTATAGTGTTAGAATTATGTTAGAATTACTAATGTTAGATTTATTGATGCTAGAATTATTTATGTTAGAATTATTGATGTTAGTATTACAGATGTTAGAATTATTGATGTTAGAGTTATTGATGTTAAAATTACTGATGTTAGAATTATTTATGTTAGAATTATTGATGTTAAGAATTACTGATGTTAGAATTATTGATGTTAGAATTGTAGTGTTAGAATTTTGTTAGAATTACTAATGTTAGAATTATTGATGTTAGAATTATTGATATTAGAATTAAATATGTTAGAATTATTGATGTTAGTATTACAGATGTTAGAATTATTGATGTTAGAGTTATTGATGTTAAAATTACTGATGTTAGAATTATTTATGTTAGAATTATTGATGTTAAGAATTACTGATGTTAGAATTATTGATGTTAGAATTGTAGTGTTAGAATTTTGTTAGAATTACTAATGTTAGAATTATTGATGTTAGAATTATTGATATTAGAATTAAATATGTTAGAATTATTGATGTTAGAATTACTGATGTTAATTAGAACTATTGATATTAGAATTACAGATGTTAGAATTATTGATGTTAATTAGAATTATTGATATTAGAATTACTGATGTTAGAATTACTGATGTTAGTTAGAATTATTGATGTTAGAGTTACTGATATTAGAATTATTGATGTTAGAATTATTGATGTTAGTTATAATTATTGATATTAGAATTACCAATGTTAGAATTATTGATGTTAGAATTACTGATGGTAGAATTATTGATGTTAGAATTATTGATGTTAGAATTACTGATGTTAGAATTACTGATGTCAGAATTATTGATGTTAGAATTATTGATGTTAGTCTGAATTATTGGTGTTAGAAATATTGATTTTAGAATTATTGATGTTAGAACTAATGACGTTAGAATTACTGATGTTAGAATTATTAATGTTAGAATTATATTGTTAGAATTATGTTAGAATTATTGATGTTATAATTATTGATGTTATAATTATTGATGTTAGAATTCTTGATGTTAGAATTATTGATGTTAGAATTACTGATGTTAGAATTATTGATGTTAGAATTACTGATGTTAGCATTATTGATGTTAGAAATATTGATGTTAGAATTACTAATGTTAGAATTACTGATGTTAGAATTATATATGTTAGAAATATTGATGTTAGAATTACTGATGTTAGAATTATTGATATTAGAATTATTGATGTAAGAAATATTGATGTTAGAATTACTGATGTTAGAATTATTGATGTTAAAATTACTGATGTTAGAATACTTGATGTTAGAATTATTGATGTTAGAATTATTGATGTTAGAATTACTGATGTTAGAATTATTGATGTTAGAATTACTGATGTTAGCATTATTGATGTTAGAAATATTGATGTTAGAATTACTAATGTTAGAATTACTGATGTTAGAATTATATATGTTAGAAATATTGATGTTAGAATTACTGATGTTAGCATTATTGATGTTAGAAATATTGATGTTAGAATTACTAATGTTAGAATTACTGATGTTAGAATTATATATGTTAGAAATATTGATGTTAGAATTACTGATGTTAGAATTATTGATATTAGAATTATTGATGTAAAAAATATTGATGTTAGAATTACTGATGTTAGAATTATTGATGTTAAAATTACTGATGTTAGAATACTTGATGCTAGAATTATTGATGTTAGAATTATTGATGTTAGAATTATTAATGTTAAAATTATTGGTGTTAGAATTATTAATGCTAGAATTATTAGTGTTAGAATTATTAATGCTAGAATTACTGATGTTATGATTACTGATGCTAGAATTATTGAAGTTAGAATTATTAATGTTAGAATTATTTTTGTTAGAATTATTAATGCTAGAATTATTGGTGTTAGAATTACTGATGTTAGAATTATTAATGTTAGAATTATTGGTGTTAGAATTATTAATGTTAGAATTATTAATGTTAGAATTATTGATGTTAGAATTATTAATGTTAAAATTATTAATGATAAAAATATTTATTTTAGAATCATTAATGTTAGAATTATTGATGCTAGAATTATTGATGTTATAATTATAGTGTTAGAATTATTGATGTTAGAATTTTTTATGTTAGAATTATTGGTGTTAGAATTATTGATGCTAGGATTATTGATGTTAGAATTATTGATGTTAGAATTATTGATATTAGAATTATTGGTGTTAGAATTATTGATGTAAGGTTTACTGATGTTAAAATTGTTGATGTTAGAATCATTAATGAAATACCAGATTTGGTAGTGATTCGGACTACCTTTATTAGTTTCACAAACACACTCTTTCCTACTCTCACCCCGGCAAATATGTTCACATATATCCCTATCTTCATAAACATATTCACATATATCCCTATCTCCATAAACATATTCACATATATCCTTAGCTTCATTAAACATATTCACATATATCCTTAGCTTAATTAACAAGTTTGCAAATTTTTTTTTAACTATATAAAACAAGCCGCATATTCTTTTTCTTTAAAAAAGAAATTCTCGAATATTCTTTGATATCTAAACTCATCCTCAAATTTTAGTTCCACAAGCTCATGCTTTCTTGCTCTTTAGATCCATAGATTAATCGTCACCAAGTCACAGCTCAAATCGTCCTCTTTAACTCTTGGATTAATAAGCTCATTCTCCTAATTCTTAACCCAAGTCATCCTCATAAACTATTAGATCGTGCAATCGCCACGAGGTCTTGGCTCAAATCACCGTCACAACAATTAACTCAAGTCATCCTAACCAACTCTTGGTTCAAGTCATCCTAACTAACTCTTGCTTCAAGTCATCCTAACCAACTCTTGGTTAAAGTCATCCTAATCAACTCTTGGCTCAAGTCATTCTAACCAACTCTTGGCTAAAGTCATCCTAACCAACTCTTGGTTCAAGTCATCCTAACTAACTCTTGCTTCAAGTCATCCTAACCAACTCTTGGTTCAAGTCATCCTAATCAACTCTTGGCTCAAGTCATTCTAACCAACTCTTGGTTCAAGTCATCCTAACCAACTCTTGTTTCAAGTCATCCTAACCAACTCTTGGCTAAAGTCATCCTAACCAACTCATGGCTCAAGTCATCCTAATCAACTCTTGTCTCAAGTCATCCTAACCAACTCTTGGTTCAAGTCATCCTAATCAACTCTTGTCTCAAGTCATCCTAACCAACTCTTGGTTCAAGTCATCCTAACCAACTCATGGGTCAAGTCATCCTAACCAACTCTTGGTTCAAGTCATCCTAACCAACTCTTGGTTCAAGTCATCCTAACCAACTCTTGGTTCAAGTCATCCTAACCAACTCTTGGTTCAAGTCATCCTAACCAACTCTTGGCTAAAGTCATCCTAACCAACTCTTGGTTCAAGTCATCCTAACCAACTCTTGGTTCAAGTCATCCTAACCAACTCTTGGTTCAAGTCATCCTAACCAACTCTTGGTTCAAGTCATCCTAACCAACTCTTGGTTCAAGTCATCCTAACCAACTCTTGGTTCAAGTCATCCTAACCAACTCTTGGTTAAAGTCATCCTAACCAACTCTTGGTTCAAGTCATCCTAACCAACTCTTGGTCCAAGTCATCCTAACCGACTCTTGGCTAAAGTCATCCTAACCAACTCTTGTCTCAAGTCATCCTAATCAACTCTTGTCTCAAGTCATCCAAACCAACTCTTGGTTCAAGTCATCCTAACCAACTCTTGGTTCAAGTCATCCTAACCAACTCTTGGTTCAAGTCATCCTAACCAACTCTTGGCTAAAGTCATCCTAACCAACTCTTGGCTCAATTCATCCTAACCAACTCTTGGTTCAAGTCATCCTAATCAACTCTTGGCTCAAGTCATTCTAACCAACTCTTGGCTAAAGTCATCCTAACCAACTCTTGGTTCAAGTCATCCTAACCAACTCTTGGTTCAAGTCATCCTAACCAACTCTTGGTTCAAGTCATCCTAACCAACTCTTGGCTAAAGTCATCCTAACCAACTCTTGGTTCAAGTCATCCTAACCAACTCTTGGTTCAAGTCATCCTAACCAACTCTTGGTTCAAGTCATCCTAACCAACTCTTGGCTAAAGTCATCCTAACCAACTCATGGCTCAAGTCATCCTAATCAACTCTTGTCTCAAGTCATCCTAACCAACTCTTGGTTCAAGTCATCCTAATCAACTCTTGTCTCAAGTCATCCTAACCAACTCTTGGTTCAAGTCATCCTAACCAACTCATGGGTCAAGTCATCCTAACCAACTCTTGGTTCAAGTCATCCTAACCAACTCTTGGTTCAAGTCATCCTAACCAACTCTTGGTTCAAGTCATCCTAACCAAGTCTTGGTTCAAGTCATCCTAACCAACTTTTGGTTCAAGTCATCCTAACCAACTCTTGGTTCAAGTCATCCTAACCAACTCTTGGTTCAAGTCATCCTAACCAACTCTTGGCTAAAGTCATCCTAACCAACTCTTGGTTCAAGTCATCCTAACCAACTCTTGGTTCAAGTCATCCTAACCAACTCTTTGTTCAAGTCATCCTAACCAACTCTTGGTTCAAGTCATCCTAACCAACTCTTGGTTCAAGTCATCCTAACCAACTCTTGGTTCAAGTCATCCTAACCAACTCTTGGTTCAAGTCATCCTAACCAACTCTTGGTTCAAGTCATCCTAACCAACTCTTGGTTCAAGTCATCCTAACCAACTCTTGGCTAAAGTCATCCTAACCAACTCTTGTCTCAAGTCATCCTAATCAACTCTTGTCTCAAGTCATCCTAACCAACTCTTGGTTCAAGTCATCCTAACCAACTCTTGGTTCAAGTCATCCTAACCAACTCTTGGTTCAAGTCATCCTATCCAACTCTTGGCTAAAGTCATCCTAACCAACTCTTGGCTCAATTCATCCTAACCAACTCTTGGTTCAAGTCATCCTAATCAACTCTTGGCTCAAGTCATTCTAACCAACTCTTGGCTAAAGTCATCCTAACTAACTCTTGGTTCAAGTCATCCTAACCAACTCTTGGTTCAAGTCATCCTAACCAACTCTTGGTTCAAGTTATCCTAACCAACTCTTGGCTAAAGTCATCCTAACCAACTCTTGGTTCAAGTCATCCTAACCAACTCTTGGCTAAAGTCATCCTAACCAACTCTTGGTTCAAGTCATCCTAACCAACTCTTGGTTCAAGTCATCCTAACCAACTCTTGGTTCAAGTCATCCTAATCAACTCTTGTCTCAAGTCATTCTAACCAACTCTTGGCTAAAGTCATCCTAACCAACTCTTGGCTCATATCATCCTAACCAACTCTTGGTTCAAGTCATCCTAACCAACTCTTGGATCAAGTCATCCTAACCAACTCATGGGTCAAGTCATCCTAACCAACTCTTGGTTCAAGTCATCCTAACCAACTCTTGGTTCAAGTCATCCTAACCAACTCTTGGCTCAAGTCATCCTAACCAACTCTTGGCTCAAGTGATCCTAACCAACTCTTGGTTCAAGTCATCCTAATCAACTCTTGTCTCAAGTCATTCTAACCAACTCTTGGCTAAAGTCATCCTAACCAACTCTCGGCTCAAGTCATCCTAACAAACTCTTGGTTCAAGTCATCCTAACCAACTCTTGGTTCTAGTCATCCTAACCAACTCATGGGTCAAGTCATCCTAACCAACTCTTGGTTCAAGTCATCCTAACCAACTCTTGGTTCAAGTCATCCTAACCAACTCTTGGCTCAAGTCATCCTAACCAACTCTTGGTTCAAGTCATCCTAACCAACTCTTGGTTCAAGTCATCCTAACCAACTCTTGGTTCAAGTCATCCTAACCAACTCATGGCTCAAGTCATCCTAACCAACTCTTGGCTCAAGTCATCCTAACCAACTCTTGGCTCAAGTCATCCTAAGCAACTCTTAACTCAAGTCATCCTCACTAACTCTTAACTCATATCATCCTCACCAACTCTTAACTCAAGTCATCTTCACTAACTCTTAACTCATATCATCCTCACCAACTCTTAACTCATATCATCCTCACCAACTCTTAACTCAAGTCATCCTCACCAACTCTTAACTCAAGTCATCCTCACTAACTCTTAACTCATATCATTCTTACCAACTCTTAACTCATGTCATCCTCACTAACTCTTAACTCATATCATCCTCACCAACTCTTAACTCAAGTCATCCTCACTAACTTTTAAATCACATTATCCTCACCAACTCTTAACTTATATCATGCTCACTAACTCTTGGCTCATGTCATCCTAACCAACTCATGACTCAAGTCATCCTAACCAACTCTTGGCTCAAGTCATCCTAACCAACTCTTGGCTCAAGTCATCCCAACCAACTCTTGGCTCAAGTCATCCTAACCAACTCTTGGCTCAAGTCATCCTAACCAACTCTTGGTTCAAGTCATCCTAACCAACTCTTGGTTCAAGTCATCCTAACCAACTCATGGCTCAAGTCATCCTAACCAACTCTTGGCTCAAGTCATCCTAACCAACTCTTGGCTCAAGTCATCCTAAGCAACTCTTAACTCAAGTCATCCTCACTAACTCTTAACTCATATCATCCTCACCAACTCTTAACTCAAGTCATCCTCACTAACTCTTAACTCATATCATCCTCACCAACTCTTAACTCAAGTCATCCTCACTAACTCTTAAATCATATTATCCTCACCAACTCTTAACTTATATCATGCTCACTAACTCTTGGCTCATGTCATCCTAACCAACTCATGGCTCAAGTCATCCTAACCAACTCTTGGCTCAAGTCATCCTAACCAACTCTTGGCTCAAGTCATCCTAACCAACTCTTGGCTCAAGTCATCCTAACCAACTCTTGGCTCAAGTCATCCTAACCAACTCTTGGTTCAAGTCATCCTAACCAACTCTTGGTTCAAGTCATCCTAACCAACTCATGGCTCAAGTCATCCTAACCAACTCTTGGCTCAAGTCATCCTAACCAACTCTTGGCTCAAGTCATCCTAAGCAACTCTTAACTCAAGTCATCCTCACTTACTCTTAACTCATATCATCCTCACCAACTCTTAACTCAAGTCATCCTCACTAACTCTTAACTCATATCATCCTCACCAACTCTTAACTCATATCATCCTCACCAACTCTTAACTCAAGTCATCCTCACCAACTCTTAACTCATGTCATCCTCATTAACTTTTCATTCATATCACGCTCTTCAACTCTTAATTTAAGTCATTCTCACTACTTTTTGGCTCATATCATGCTCACCAATTCTTGGCTCATACCATACTCACCAACTCTTAACTCAAGTCATCCTCACTAACACTTAGCTCGTATCATGCTCACCAAATCTTAACTCAAGTCATCCTAACCAAATCTTGGCTCAAGTCATCCTAACCAACTCTTAACTCAAGTCATGCCCATCAACTCTTAACTCATATCATCCTCACCAACTCTTAACTCAAGTCATCATCACTAACTCTTGGCTCATATCATGCTTACCAAATCTTAACTCAAGTCATCCTCACTAACTCTTAACTCATATAATGCTCACCAAATCTTAACTCAAGTTATCCTCGCTAACTCTTAATTCATATCATGCTCACCAAATCTTAACTCAAGTTATCCTCACTAACTCTTAACTCATATAATGCTCACCAAATCTTAACTCAAGTCATCCTCACTAACTCTTGGCTCATATCGTGCTCACCAAATCTTAACTCAAGTTATCCTCACTAACTATTGGCTCATATCATGCTCACCAAATCTTAATTCAAGTCATCCTCACTAACTCTTGGCTCATATCATGCTCACCAAATCTTAACTCAAGTCATCCTCACCAACTCTTTTGGCTGAAATCATTCTCAGGAACTCCGTAATCAACATCTCTTGACCAACATCTTATTTTAAACAACGCATTGTCAGTTACTTTTAATGCCATCAACTTATCCTTCTCTACTAATAGCTTCATAAACTCGTACTAAGCTATCCATTGGCTGCATGAAAAACAGACACATAAGACGGACGCAGTGCTGGCCACGTTAATGAAAAATGTTTCAATGGTAAAAACGGGGGCACTAGATATTACGTTTATGCCACGGGGCGTGATTTAATGTAATGCTTCCATATCACTGGCTAAATTAACTCAGCCTTACGTAGTTTGATTACGCAAACTCATTTTATCCACATCTACTCTTGATTGCATAAGTTCATTTTGTCAGTATTTACTCTTGAGTGCATAAGTTCATTTTGTCCATATTTCCTATTGAGTGCATACATTTATTTTGTCCATGTTTACTCTTGATTGCATAAGTTCATTTTGTCCATATATACTCTTGATTGCATAAGTTTATTTTGTCCATATTTACTTTTGAGTGCATAAGTTCATTTTGTCCATATTTACTCTTGAGTGCATTAATTCATTTTTGTCCATATTTACTCTCAACCACATCAGTTCATTTTGTTCATATTTACTCTCAACCACATCAGTTCATTGTGTCCATATTTACTCTCAACCACATCAGTTCATTTTGCCCATATTTACTCTCAACCACATCAGTTCATTTTGTCCATATTTACTCTTAACCACATCAGTTCATTGTGTCCATATTTACTCTCAACCACATCAGTTCATTGTGTCCATATTTACTCTCAACCACATCAGTTCATTGTGTCCATATTTACTCTCAACCACATCAGTTCATTTTGTCCATATTTACTCTCAACCACATCAGTTCATTTTGTCCATATTTACTCTCAACCACATCAGTTCATTTTGTCCATATTTACTCTTAACCACATCAGTTCATTTTGCCCATATTTACTCTCAACCACATCAGTTCATTGTGTCCATATTTACTCTTAACCACATCAGTTCATTTTGTCCATATTTACTCTCAACCACATCAGTTCATTTTGTCCATATTTACTCTCAACCACATCAGTTCATTTTGCCCATATTTACTATATATTGTATAAGTTCATTTTGTCCATATTTACTATAGATTGTATAAGTTCATTTTGTCCATATTTACTATAGATTGTATAAGTTCATTTTGTCCATATTTACTCTTGAGTGCAATAATTCATTTTGCCCATACTTACTCTCAACCACATCAGTTCATTTTGTTCATATTTATTCTTCACTGCATAAATTCATTTTGCCCATATTTACTATAAATTTCATAAGTTCATTTTGTCCATATTTACTCTTGATTGCATAAGCTCATTTTGTCCATATTTACTCTTGATTTCATCAGTTCATTTTGTCTATATTCAGTCTTGATAGCATAAGCTCATTTTGTTCATACTCACTCATGATTTCATCAGTTCATTTTGTCCATATTTACTCTTGATTGCATAAGCTCATTTTGTCGATACTCACTCATGATTTCATCAGTTCATTTTGTCCATATGCACTCTTGATTGCAGCAGTTCATTTTGTCTATATTCATTCTTGATTCCATCAGTACATTTTGTCTATATTCACTCTTGATTTCATCAGTTCATTTTGTCCATACTCACTCTTGATTTCATCAGTTCATTTTGTCTATAGTCATTCTTAATTTCATCAGTTCATTTTGTCCATATTCACTCTTGATTTTATCAGTTCATTTTGTCTATATTCATTCTTGATTTCATCAGTTCATTTTTTCTATAGTCACTCTTGATTTCATCAGTTCATTTTCACTATACTCACTCTTGATTTCATCAGTTCATTTTGTCTATACTCACTCTTGATTTCATCAGTTCATTTTGTCTATATTCACTCTTGATTTCATCAGTTCATTTTGTCTATATTCACTCTTGAATTCATCAGTTCATTTTGTCCATAATCACTCTTGATTTCATCAGTTCATTTTGTCTATATTCATTCTTGATTTCATCAGTTCATTTTGTCCATACTCACTCTTGATTTCATCAGTTCATTTTGTCTATATTCATTCTTGATTTCATCAGTTCATTTTTTCTATAGTCACTCTTGATTTCATCAATTCATTTTGTCTATATTCACTCTTGATTTCATCAATTCATTTTGTCTATATTCACTCTTGATTTCATCAGTTCATTTTGTCTATATTCACTCTTGAGAAGAAGGAAATGAAAAAAAAAAGATAAAATAGACATAATGAAAATAGAGGAAATAGAGATGAAGATAGGTGAAATAGAGATCATGAAAATAAAGGAAATAGAGATAATGAAAAACAGGAGGTCCCGTGTGCACTCGAGCACGTTAAAGAACCCACAAGTAATTTAAAGCCGAAAAGAGTAGACTTAAAATGGCTGGTATCCGGGCAAATATTGTTAATCCGAATGCGAAAATGTGAGCCCGAAAAGCGCAGACATTGCGGCGTTGTCGTAAAACTAGCGACACAACGCATTCACGCCCACTTAACGGGTGAACGTTAGGAAGAAAAGAAAATTAATATCTTCAAGGATCGAACCCACGTTAACTTAACAGCCAAATCAACGAGTTAACATTACGCTACAATAGCTCTCGTCACCTTATTAATGACACGACAAATTCGTGATGAGAGGGCGAGGGACATCAATTATTCAGCTGGTGGTTAGATCATCAGCTGACCTTAACCTAGCCAAGCCTACAAAGGACAAGAATAGAAGAAAACGTGTAGAATGTATAGTTATAACTTTATAGAACTGAGGTCGACTTAAAAAATGTTACGGCGTTGCGGGCCACAAGTGGTTTTCTTCAGTAACACGGGTAATAGATACAATTAATAAATAAACAAGAACTAGATTAGAGATTTTAACTAGAACTTCGTCATTTTCATCAAGTACAATGCTTGCTGGGGGCTACGATAACTCAGTGGTTAGTGAACGGGAATACTAAGGACAAGAGATCAAGTTCGATCCTGATCGACAGCTTCCAGGTTCACCCAACCTTCAACGTGTACCGTTTTTTTCAGGGAAAGTAAAGCGGCACGGGCGTAATACTGACCACATTACCTCAAAAATCATGTGCTGAAGGTCTGTAAAAATTATAGTCACTAACACCATATTGGGAGCCGCGATAGCTCAGTGGTTAGTGAACTGGACTACAAAGGACAAGAGGTAGGGTTTGATCCCAACCAACGGCTTCCGGGTACACCCAGCCTTTAATGGGTAACGGACTTTTTTTGGGGAAAGTAAAGCGGCATGGGCGTAATACCGAACACATTACCCCAAAAATCATGTGCCGAAGGTCTGTAAAAGTTATGGTCACTAACACCATATTCCCTATACGCCACTTGGCGTGACGGGGCACTTTATTTATTTATTTTTTTTTTAACCACGCTTAATAATAATATCATGTCTCTCCATAACTTTTATCGTTACAGTTTACAGCTGTTTATCAACTATGTTATTGATTTCATGCCAAATCATTCACATAAACTGTATTGAATATTTTCTCTCTGTCTTTAGCTATCTTTTCTACCCTCAGTTGTTCCAGTAAATCCCTTTATACTTTATATAAGTTTGCAGAAAACTACTCGGTCAGGACGTTGAAGCAACACCTGCAATCTCTATCGACAATCTTCGATACACCTGCAATCTCTATCAATACTTGATGTTGTAAGTAAAGTAAAGTACCCCCGTCACGCCAAGTGGCGTATAGGGAAATATGGTGTTAGTGACCCTATATTTTACAGACCTTCAGCACATGATTTCTGGGGTAATGTGGTCGGTATTACGCCCGTGCTGCTTTACTTTCCCAGAAAAAAATCCGGTACCCATTTAAGGCTGGGTGAACCCGGAAGCCGTCGGTTGGGATCGAACCCTACCCCTTGGCCGTGGTAGTCCAGTTCACTAACCACTGAGCTATCGCGGCTCCCTACTTGATGTTGTGCAGCAGTATAAATACCTGAGGTCCATCATCAACGACAAACTATCTTTAGATACATAAATTGACACCCGCATTGGTAAATCTAGTACAACGTTCGCACGTCTTTCTAGGCGTGTCTGGCAAAACAACAAACTGACAATTAAAACAAAGGCTGCAGTTTACATTGCCTGCATCATTAGTATCCTCCTGTATGGCAGCGAATCTTGGACAACGTATGCAAAGCAAGAGAGATGTCTAAATGCATTTCATATCCGATGTCTGAACCGTATTCTTGGTATCATTTGGAATGACAAAGTGACAAACGTGGAGGTCATGACTCGCACAGGCCTCCCGAACATGTACACCCTGCTAAAATAATATAGGTTACGCTGGTTTAGCCACGTACACCGTATGAAAGATGGCCGCATACCAAAAGATATACTCTATGGACAACTATCAAAAGAACTAAGGGGCGCCCAAAACTTCGATTTGTAAACGTGTGTAAACGCGACATGAATACTATGAACATAAACACTGCAGCCTGGGAAGAAATAGCTGCAGACCGCAGTCTTTGAAAACACACTCTGAAGCTACAACTCAAACAAGAAGCATACAGATTCATAGAAAAAGAGAATACACTGCGAAAGAAAAGAAAAACATATTATTTTTAGGGGCGCTGAAAAATCCATAGTCAACTATGACTGACGGAGGCCACTACTACTAGTCTTATTGTGCAGGACCCAAACCCATACGTCAAACATATACAACATCTAACAGCTACTTCTACTTTCACTGACAACAATAAATTCCATAATAAAAATGTCATTCTCTGAAGTGCCGCCTTTGACTGCGAATGTTTCATTCTTTGAAGTACCGCCCTTGACTGCGAATGTATCATTCTTTGAAGTACCGTCCTTGACTGCGAATGTTTCATTCTCTAGAGTGCCGCCTTTGGCTGCGAATTTTTCATTCTCTGGAGTGCCGCCTTTGGCTGCGCCTGTTTCATTCTCTGAAGTACCACCTTTGGCTTTGCCTGTTTCACCCTCTAGAGTACCACCTTTGGCCGCACTTGTTTTATTATTCTCTAGAGTACCATCTTTGACTGCGCCTGTTTCATTCTCTAGAGTACGGGCTACGCCTGATTCATTCTCTAGAGTACCACCTTTGGCAGCGCCTGATTCATTCTCTAGAGTACCACCTTTGGCTGCGCCTGATTCATTCTCTAGAGTACCACCTTTGGCTGCGCCTGATTCATTCTCTAGAGTACCACCTTTGGCTGCGCCTGATTCCTTCTCTAGAGTACTACCTTTGGCTGCGCCTGATTCATTCTCTAGAGTACTACCTTTGGCTGCGCCTGTTTCATTCTCTAGAGTACTACCTTTGGCTGCGCCTGATTCATTCTCTAGAGTACCACCTTTGGCTGCGCCTGTTTCATTCTCTAGAGTACCACCTTTGGCTGCGCCTGTTTCATTCTCTAGAGTACTACCTTTGGCTGCGCCTGTTTCATTCTCTGGAGTGCCGTCTTTGGATGCGCCTGTTTCACCCTCTGGAGTGCCGCCTTTGGATGCACCTGTTTCACCCTCTGGAGTGCCGTCTTTGGCTGCGCCTGTTTCATTCTCTGGAGTGCCGTCTTTGGTTGCGACTGTTTCATTTTCTCAAGTGCCGTCTTTGGCTGCGCCTCTTTCATTCTCTCAAGTGCCGTCTTTGGATGCGCCTGTTTCATTCTCTCAAGTGCCGTCTTTGGATGCGTCTGTTTCATTCTCTCAAGTGCCGTTTTTGGCTGTGCCTGTTTCATTCTCTGGAGTGCCGTCTTTGGCTGCGCCTCTTTCATTCTCTGGAGTGCCGTCTTTGTTTGCGACTGTTTCATTCTCTCAAGTGCCGTCTTTGGATGCGCCTGTTTCATTTTCTCAAGTGCTGCCTTTGGCTGCGTCTGTTTCATTCTCTCAAGTGCCACCTTTGGATGCGCCTGTTTCACGTTCTGGAGTGCCGCCTTTGGATGCGCCTGTTTCACCCTCTGGAGTGCCGTCTTTGGCTGCGCCTCTTTCATTCTCTGGAGTGCCGTCTTTGGTTGCGACTCTTTCATTCTCTCAAGTGCCGCCTTTGGATGCGCCTGTTTCATTCTCTCAAGTGCCGTCTTTGGCCGCGCCTGTTTCATTCTCTCAAGTGCCGTCTTTGGCTGCGCCTGTTTCATTCTCTCAAGTGCCGTCTTTGGATGCGCCTGTTTCACCCTCTGGAGTGCCGTCTTTGGATACACCTGTTTCACCCTCTGGAGTGTCGTCTTTGGATGCGCCTGTTTCATTCTCTCAAGTGCCGTCTTTGGATGCGTCTGTTTCATTCTCTCAAGTGCCGTTTTTGGCTGTGCCTGTTTCATTCTCTGGAGTGCCGTCTTTGGCTGCGCCTCTTTCATTCTCTGGAGTGCCGTCTTTGTTTGCGACTGTTTCATTCTCTCAAGTGCCGTCTTTGGATGCGCCTGTTTCATTTTCTCAAGTGCTGCCTTTGGCTGCGTCTGTTTCATTCTCTCAAGTGCCACCTTTGGATGCGCCTGTTTCACGTTCTGGAGTGCCGCCTTTGGATGCGCCTGTTTCACCCTCTGGAGTGCCGTCTTTGGCTGCGCCTCTTTCATTCTCTGGAGTGCCGTCTTTGGTTGCGACTCTTTCATTCTCTCAAGTGCCGCCTTTGGATGCGCCTGTTTCATTCTCTCAAGTGCCGTCTTTGGCCGCGCCTGTTTCATTCTCTCAAGTGCCGTCTTTGGCTGCGCCTGTTTCATTCTCTCAAGTGCCATCTTTGGATGCGCCTGTTTCACCCTCTGGAGTGCCGTCTTTGGATACACCTGTTTCACCCTCTGGAGTGTCGTCTTTGGCTGCGCATGTTTCATTTTCTCAAGTGCCGTCTTTGGCTGCGCCTGTTTCATTCTCTCAAGTGCCGTCTTTGGCTGCGCCTGTTTCATTCTCTCAAGTGCCGTCTTTGGATGCGCCTGTTTCATTCTCTCAAGTGCCGTCGTTGGCTGTGCCTGTTTCATTCTCTCAAGTGCCGTCTTTGGCTGCGCCTGTTTCATTCTCTGGAGTGCCGTCTTTGGCTGCGCCTGTTTCATTCTCTCAAGTGCCGTCTTTGGCTGCGCCTGTTTCATTCTCTCAAGTGCCGTCTTTGGCTGCGCCTGTTTCATTCTCTCAAGTGCCGTCTTTGGATGCGCCTGTTTCACCCTCTGGAGTGCCGCCTTTGGATACACCTGTTTCACCCTCTGGAGTGCCGTCTTTGGCTGCGCCTGTTTCATTTTCTCAAGTGCCGTCTTTGGCTGCGCCTGTTTCATTCTCTCAAGTGCCATCTTTGGCTGCGCCTGTTTCATTCTCTCAAGTGCCGTCTTTGGATGCGCCTGTTTCATTCTCTCAAGTGCCGTCTTTGGCTGTGCCTGTTTCATTCTCTCAAGTGCCGTCTTTGGCTGCGCCTGTTTCATTCTCTGGAGTGCCGTCTTTGGCTGCGCCTGTTTCATTCTCTCAAGTGCCGTCTTTGGCTGCGCCTGTTTCATTCTCTCAAGTGTCGCTTTTGGCTGCGCCTGTTTCATTCTCTTGAGTGCCGCCTTTGACTGCGCCTGTTTCATTCTCTGGTGTGCCGCAATTGACTGTGCCTGTTTCATTCTCTGGTGTGCCGCAATTGACTGTGCCTGTTTCATTCTATGGAGTGCCGCCTTTGGCTTCGCCTGTTTCATTCTATGGAGTGCCGCCTTTGGCTGCGCCTGTTTCATTCTCTTTAGTCCCTTCTTTGACTGCACCTGTTTCATTCTATGGAGTGCCGCCTTTGGCTTCGCCTGTTTCATTCTCTGGAGTCCCTCCTTTGACTGCGCCTGTTTCATTCTATGGAGTGCCGCCTGTGACTGCGCCTGTTTCATTCTATGGAGTGCCGCCTGTGACTGCGCCTGTTTCATTCTCTGGAGTCCCTCCTTTGACTGCGCCTGTTTCATTCTATGGAGTTCCGCCTGTGACTGCGCCTGTTTCATTCTATGGAGTGCCGCCTGTGACTGCGCCTGTTTCATTCTATGGAGTGCCGCCTGTGACTGCGCCTGTTTCATTCTATGGAGTGCCGCCTTTGGCTGCGCCTGTTTCATTCTCTGGAGTCCCTCCTTTGACTGCGCCTGTTTCATTCTATGGAGTCCCTCCTTTGGCTGCGCCTGTTTCATTCTCTGGAGTCCCTCTTTTGACTGCGCCTGTTTCATTCTATGGAGCCCCTCCTTTGACTGCGCCTGATTTATTCTATGGAGTGCCGCCTTTGGCTGCGCCTGTTTCATTCTCTGGAGTCCCTTCTTTGACTGCGCCTGTTTCATTCTCTGGAGTGCCGCCTTTGACTACGCCTGTTTCATTCTCTGGAGTCCCTCTTTTGACTGCGCCTGTTTCATTCTATGGAGTCCCTCCTTTGACTGCGCCTGATTTATTCTATGGAGTGCCGCCTTTGGCTTTGCTTGTTTCAATCTTTGAAGTGCTGCCTTTGACTGCGCCTGTTTCATTCTCTGGAGTGCCGCCTGTGACTGCGCCTGTTTCATTCTCTATAGTCCCTCCTTTGACTACGCCTGTTTCATTCTCTGGAGTGCCGCCTTTTACTGCGCCTGTTTCATTCTCTACAGTCCCTCCTTTGACTGCGCCTGTTTCATTCTATGGAGTGCCGCCTTTGACTACGCCTGTTTCATTCTCTATAGTCCCTCCTTTGACTACGCCTGTTTCATTCTCTGGAGTGCCGCCTTTTACTGCGCCTGTTTCATTCTCTACAGTCCCTCCTTTGACTGCGCCTGTTTCATTCTCTAGAGTACTACCTTTGGCTGCGCCTGTTTCATTCTCTAGAGTACTACCTTTGGCTGCGCCTGATTCATTCTCTAGAGTACCACCTTTGGCTGCGCCTGTTTCATTCTCTAGAGTACCACCTTTGGCTGCGCCTGTTTCATTCTCTAGAGTACTACCTTTGGCTGCGCCTGTTTCATTCTCTGGAGTGCCGTCTTTGGATGCGCCTGTTTCACCCTCTGGAGTGCCGCCTTTGGATGCACCTGTTTCACCCTCTGGAGTGCCGTCTTTGGCTGCGCCTGTTTCATTCTCTGGAGTGCCGTCTTTGGTTGCGACTGTTTCATTTTCTCAAGTGCCGTCTTTGGCTGCGCCTCTTTCATTCTCTCAAGTGCCGTCTTTGGATGCGCCTGTTTCATTCTCTCAAGTGCCGTCTTTGAATGCGTCTGTTTCATTCTCTCAAGTGCCGTTTTTGGCTGTGCCTGTTTCATTCTCTGGAGTGCCGTCTTTGGCTGCGCCTCTTTCATTCTCTGGAGTGCCGTCTTTGTTTGCGACTGTTTCATTCTCTCAAGTGCCGTCTTTGGATGCGCCTGTTTCATTTTCTCAAGTGCTGCCTTTGGCTGCGTCTGTTTCATTCTCTCAAGTGCCACCTTTGGATGCGCCTGTTTCACGTTCTGGAGTGCCGCCTTTGGATGCGCCTGTTTCACCCTCTGGAGTGCCGTCTTTGGCTGCGCCTCTTTCATTCTCTGGAGTGCCGTCTTTGGTTGCGACTCTTTCATTCTCTCAAGTGCCGCCTTTGGATGCGCCTGTTTCATTCTCTCAAGTGCCGTCTTTGGCCGCGCCTGTTTCATTCTCTCAAGTGCCGTCTTTGGCTGCGCCTGTTTCATTCTCTCAAGTGCCGTCTTTGGATGCGCCTGTTTCACCCTCTGGAGTGCCGTCTTTGGATACACCTGTTTCACCCTCTGGAGTGTCGTCTTTGGATGCGCCTGTTTCATTCTCTCAAGTGCCGTCTTTGGATGCGTCTGTTTCATTCTCTCAAGTGCCGTTTTTGGCTGTGCCTGTTTCATTCTCTGGAGTGCCGTCTTTGGCTGCGCCTCTTTCATTCTCTGGAGTGCCGTCTTTGTTTGCGACTGTTTCATTCTCTCAAGTGCCGTCTTTGGATGCGCCTGTTTCATTTTCTCAAGTGCTGCCTTTGGCTGCGTCTGTTTCATTCTCTCAAGTGCCACCTTTGGATGCGCCTGTTTCACGTTCTGGAGTGCCGCCTTTGGATGCGCCTGTTTCACCCTCTGGAGTGCCGTCTTTGGCTGCGCCTCTTTCATTCTCTGGAGTGCCGTCTTTGGTTGCGACTCTTTCATTCTCTCAAGTGCCGCCTTTGGATGCGCCTGTTTCATTCTCTCAAGTGCCGTCTTTGGCCGCGCCTGTTTCATTCTCTCAAGTGCCGTCTTTGGCTGCGCCTGTTTCATTCTCTCAAGTGCCATCTTTGGATGCGCCTGTTTCACCCTCTGGAGTGCCGTCTTTGGATACACCTGTTTCACCCTCTGGAGTGTCGTCTTTGGCTGCGCATGTTTCATTTTCTCAAGTGCCGTCTTTGGCTGCGCCTGTTTCATTCTCTCAAGTGCCGTCTTTGGCTGCGCCTGTTTCATTCTCTCAAGTGCCGTCTTTGGATGCGCCTGTTTCATTCTCTCAAGTGCCGTCTTTGGCTGTGCCTGTTTCATTCTCTCAAGTGCCGTCTTTGGCTGCGCCTGTTTCATTCTCTCAAGTGCCGTCTTTGGCTGCGCCTGTTTCATTCTCTCAAGTGCCGTCTTTGGCTGCGCCTGTTTCATTCTCTCAAGTGCCGTCTTTGGATGCGCCTGTTTCACCCTCTGGAGTGCCGCCTTTGGATACACCTGTTTCACCCTCTGGAGTGCCGTCTTTGGCTGCGCCTGTTTCATTTTCTCAAGTGCCGTCTTTGGCTGCGCCTGTTTCATTCTCTCAAGTGCCATCTTTGGCTGCGCCTGTTTCATTCTCTCAAGTGCCGTCTTTGGATGCGCCTGTTTCATTCTCTCAAGTGCCGTCTTTGGCTGTGCCTGTTTCATTCTCTCAAGTGCCGTTTTGGCTGCGCCTGTTTCATTCTCTGGAGTGCCGTCTTTGGCTGCGCCTGTTTCATTCTCTCAAGTGCCGTCTTTGGCTGCGCCTGTTTCATTCTCTCAAGTGTCGCTTTTGGCTGCGCCTGTTTCATTCTCTTGAGTGCCGCCTTTGACTGCGCCTGTTTCATTCTCTGGTGTGCCGCAATTGACTGTGCCTGTTTCATTCTCTGGTGTGCCGCAATTGACTGTGCCTGTTTCATTCTATGGAGTGCCGCCTTTGGCTTCGCCTGTTTCATTCTATGGAGTGCCGCCTTTGGCTGCGCCTGTTTCATTCTCTTTAGTCACTTCTTTGACTGCACCTGTTTCATTCTATGGAGTGCCGCCTTTGGCTTCGCCTGTTTCATTCTCTGGAGTCCCTCCTTTGACTGCGCCTGTTTCATTCTATGGAGTGCCGCCTGTGACTGCGCCTGTTTCATTCTATGGAGTGCCGCCTGTGACTGCGCCTGTTTCATTCTCTGGAGTCCCTCCTTTGACTGCGCCTGTTTCATTCTATGGAGTTCCGCCTGTGACTGCGCCTGTTTCATTCTATGGAGTGCCGCCTGTGACTGCGCCTGTTTCATTCTATGGAGTGCCGCCTGTGACTGCGCCTGTTTCATTCTATGGAGTGCCGCCTTTGGCTGCGCCTGTTTCATTCTCTGGAGTCCCTCCTTTGACTGCGCCTGTTTCATTCTATGGAGTCCCTCCTTTGGCTGCGCCTGTTTCATTCTCTGGAGTCCCTCTTTTGACTGCGCCTGTTTCATTCTATGGAGCCCCTCCTTTGACTGCGCCTGATTTATTCTATGGAGTGCCGCCTTTGGCTGCGCCTGTTTCATTCTCTGGAGTCCCTTCTTTGACTGCGCCTGTTTCATTCTCTGGAGTGCCGCCTTTGACTACGCCTGTTTCATTCTCTGGAGTCCCTCTTTTGACTGCGCCTGTTTCATTCTATGGAGTCCCTCCTTTGACTGCGCCTGATTTATTCTATGGAGTGCCGCCTTTGGCTTTGCTTGTTTCAATCTTTGAAGTGCTGCCTTTGACTGCGCCTGTTTCATTCTCTGGAGTGCCGCCTGTGACTGCGCCTGTTTCATTCTCTATAGTCCCTCCTTTGACTACGCCTGTTTCATTCTCTGGAGTGCCGCCTTTTACTGCGCCTGTTTCATTCATTCTCTGGAGTGCCGCCTTTTACTGCGCCTGTTTCATTCTCTACAGTCCCTCCTTTGACTGCGCCTGTTTCATTCTATGGAGTGCCGCCTTTGACTACGCCTGTTTCATTCTCTATAGTCCCTCCTTTGACTACGCCTGTTTCATTCTCTGGAGTGCCGCCTTTTACTGCGCCTGTTTCATTCTCTACAGTCCCTCCTTTGGCTGCGCCTGTTTCATTCTCTGGAGTGCCGCCTTTGACTGCGCCTGTTTCATTCTATGGATTGCCGCCTTTTACTGCGCCTGTTTCATTCTCTATAGTCCCTCCTTTGACTACGCCTGTTTCATTCTCTGGAGTGCCGCCTTTTACTGCGCCTGTTTCATTCTCTACAGTCCCTCCTTTGACTGCGCCTGTTTCATTCTCTGGAGTGCCGCCTGTGACTGCGCCTGTTTCATTCTATGGAGTGCCGCCTTTGACTACGCCTGTTTCATTCTCTATAGTCCCTCCTTTGACTACGCCTGTTTCATTCTCTGGAGTGCCGCCTTTTACTGCGCCTGTTTCATTCTCTACAGTCCCTCCTTTGACTGCGCCTGTTTCATTCTCTGGAGTGCCGCCTTTTACTGCGCCTGTTTCATTCTCTACAGTCCCTCCTTTGACTACGCCTGTTTCATTCTCTGGAGTGCCGCCTTTTACTGCGCCTGTTTCATTCTCTACAGTCCCTCCTTTGACTACGCCTGTTTCATTCTCTGGAGTGCCGCCTTTTACTGCGCCTGTTTCATTCTCTACAGTCCCTCCTTTGACTACGCCTGTTTCATTCTCTGGAGTGCCGCCTTTTACTGCGCCTGTTTCATTCTCTATAGTCCCTCCTTTGACTGCGCCTGTTTCATTCTCTGGAGTGCCGCCTGTGACTGCGCCTGTTTCATTCTCTATAGTCCCTCCTTTGAATGGGCCATTATGCACTTCACCTCTGTTGTACACCTACAATATTGTACATCCACAACATTATACACCATATGTAGCTGGTACCTGTGGCAATTCTCCAATCATTTTCTCAGAGGGCTATACGACACAGTTCGAGAGCCACTGAACTACGATAGAACGTGATGGACGAGAGAAAACCTATCAGACAAATCTTGTTCCGACATTGTGTGCCAGATCTCTTCTTTGCTAATCTAATCCATTTCTGTTATTTGTTTAGGGATCCTTGAATCGTTTTACTCGATTGGCGGCAAGCGGTGTCTTTTTTACCGGGGGTGTATGTAGAGGGGCAGTTGAGGGAGGGGGAGAGGGAGGGGAAGCAAATAGGAAAAGCTTTCGAGAAAGAAAGAAGGGAAGAGCAAATCGACGTCCAGTATCGCCATGACCGTGCCCGTCACTGGCCAGCCAAAATGTCAGGACGTCTGGACGGGAGACAACTTCGAGATGACCAGGTTAAGAACAGGAACAAGGCTGCCGGGGGTTGTGTTTCCTGCTGATTTGTCTGTCTACTGGCTGTCTGTCTGCCTAGCTGTCTAACCCACTCACCCACCAGCCAACCCTCCACACACCCACACATCTTTCAACCCACTAAACCACACACTCTATCTATCTATCTATCTATCTATCTATCTATCTATCTATCTATCTATCTATCTATCTATCTATCTATCTATCTATCTATCTATCTATCTATCTATCTATCTATCTATCTATCTATCTATCTATCTATCTATCTATCTATCTATCTATCTATCTATCTATCTATCTATCTATCTATCTATCTATCTATCTATCTATCTATCTATCTATCTATCTATCTATCTTTATGGAAAAAGAGTTCT